>OX578142.1:13982752-14582752 GCA_951213105.1 Amaurobius ferox | reverse complement strand
ATACTCTACTATTAATTTTAAATCCCAGGTACTCTATCTCTGTCTTGAAAAGCTGCACTTTCTTTGGGTCGAGGGTCAAGTTGTAAGATATCAACCTGTCGAACACTAATTGAAGGGTTTCGAATACTTGTTGAAAAGTATCACCTGCGACAATTATGTCTTCCAAGAAATATCTTACTCCTCTGTCTCTCCGGCCACACATCTTGCTACCATAAGCCTTCGGGTTGGTCGTGTGGTCTGGGTTTTCAACTCCTCTGTCTCTGATATCACCCAGGCACTTATGGATTAATTTAGCAAAGTAGCTAGTGCTGTTAGCAGTACCGAACAGAAGTCTAGTAGGTGAGAAATTGCCCTACTCGGTGGTGAAGCTGAGGAGGCTTTTGTCGATATATCTTAATTTGATTTGGAAAAAGGTACTTTTAAGGTCCAGAACACAGTACAACTTTTTGCCTGATACTTCCTGCAGTATATCGTGTATTTGGTCTACTGCAAAGTGGTATTTTACTAGGTAGCTATTGAGTAATTTATAATCGATCGTCATCCTAAGCTTCTGATTCTCTAGTTTGTCCGATTTACTTGAATCTTTCTTTCTAATGAATAAGGCGGGGAATGCTACATTGCTGGTAGTCTCCTCAATTATGCCATTCTTAAGTAAATTTTGAATTTCATTATATGCTATGCTCTTCAATAAATGTGGAACTTTATATGGCTTACATTGAATAGGATATTGATTCAAAACATGAAATTCAGGTACAACTTTATCTGTACAGCCTAAAGTGCACCAAAATATCAAGAAGCAAAGGCTGTGTTTGCTCCTGACACAGAAAATAAGTGAATAAACTAAACAGTCATTACTATATATTTCATCTAAAATGAATAAGCCTGGTTTATCACTCAGCATTAATTTGATCTAGTGGTTAGGCTTGTATTTAAATTACTCATTACCCCAACTTGCTGAAATAAGAATATTAAATTATGAATTCCAAAATACTAGAGGCAAAAATAAGAGTTTAAAAGTGGCCATAAAATTCATTTATTATATATATATATATATATATGTAAATAGAAACAAACAAAAACAGAGTAGAAAAGTGATAAGCTAATTAATTCTCAAACATAACATCTAGTTAAACAATGCTATATATATTTGTACATCAGTACAGAAGTATACAAATTCTAAGATTCTGTTACATTGATTATTTTAACAACGTTATGTTCTTTCTCAGAATACAGAGACTTAAATCTTAATTTTTGCATTATGATAAAGTTAACTGTTACAGATAATTTATGTTCTTTAATTTAAAAGTTCAATTATCATCTAGGATACTGATGTCAAAAAAATAACAGGATTTCTTCTTCTTTAATAAATATTAAAGTTCACATTTTTAGAAATATTCTACTTTCTATCTTTAGCTGAAGTAGATATCGGAATAAAATAATAGAGGGTTTAACTTACATATGATATGCGAAGCGATGTACAGGACCCCCTTCATCTTTATAGATCTGTATGGATGCACAGTTGCTGGTTGTACGCAAATTTATAAATGCTGCATTCTGTTGGCTTGTTTTCATTCCATTGAGAGCAAAATTATCTTTGCGTTAGGCAGGTTCTCATCTCTGGTGAAGTCAAAGTCTTGGGACATTTGACTTGAGAATGTCCCAAGTTAAAAAAAATCCTTAAAGGATCAAAATTCAGCATCAGATGGAAATCAGGAAACTGTCGTCCTAAAACGAGGCTTAATAATTCATCGTCTACGTTGTACTTGACTTTGCCGGTCAATATGGCTCAGAATTAAAGGAGTAGCATTTGTAGTATTGGACGCATAGTCCTAAAATTGCAGTATGCTGCATGTCTGTCGGTCTCTATGTACCCAAAGGAAAATCGACCTTCTTGGTGAAAGTGCAGGACCAGAGTGATGAAATAAAATTAAGTTCGTGCTCGAAAAAAAAGGACCTCAGCAGTCCGGCCCGCAAGCCGGCCGCCTCCAAGAGGAATCCCTTTAGATTTTTTTGCTGTTTTCACACTTGCCGTAATTTTGCAGTGGCGCTACCCTCTCTTTCAGAGCCCTCCACTAGCACGGCCTGCCCTGAGCTAGAACACTTTTCAGTCATACATGAAAGGTATAGGAAAAGAAAACTTGAGGAGAAAGAAAAAGAAACCCGTGAACTTAGCCTCACAGAGAATCAAAACAAGCCTTATTTTGCAAAGAGCTCCAACTCCACTGTCAAAAAAACTAAGCCCACCTCTTCTCCTTATGCTCTGCCTCCTGTTGAAAATAACCAGCATGCTTCACCAACTCCTGTAGCTCTCCCACCTGAAAATCAAACTAAATCAACTAATTCTTTAGCAAACAATAATACCAAATCAAATAACCAAACTAGCAAATCCATTCAAAACAACCAATCATATAGTCAAACTAACCAGCAAAACCTGCCACCCCCCACCCTCCCAATGGAAGTTGTGGACATTCACAGGGAAGCAGAAAGCCCGCCCTCCCTCGGAGGAATCAGAGAAATTATGAACCTAATTACTGCAATTCAAAAAATATTCTCAAAATTTAATATTCAGGACATAATAAATAAAATCACATTAGCTATCACCGATATGGAAAAAGTTGAGGGTCCCCTCAACAAACTATTTGTATTTATCCGTGCTATTGAATCTATCTTCGGTGCCCAGATAAATCCTACCAATCATGAATAGACACTTATCCAAATTAAATATCCTTTGCTGGAATGCTAACGGCTTATGCAATAAAATCGACGACCTAAGAAACCACTTAGCTGACAACCCCGCTGACATCATCCTAATACAGGAACTTAAAACAAAACGCCCAGACCGTTTAAAAATTCAAAACTTTACTCTCTACTACACACTTAGACACAGCGCCGCAGGTCAGCCACTAAGCTATGGCGGAACAGCCGTTTACATCAAAAATCACATCCCACACACACATCTCCCAAGTTCAAACACCCATCGTCTTGAAAACACATTGGTGGAAATCCTACTTCCTAGGCAGCAAAAACTCATAATTGGTTCCATTTACAACAGAATTAACTCTCCCGACCCCCTTTATAACGATCTTGACCTCATACTTAAACCCCCATCCCCTACTATCTTAGCAGGTGACTTCAATGCGCACCATCCTAGATGGAATGCACGCAGGACTAGCCGGGTAGGAAGAGAACTTAACAACTTTTGTATTGATAATAATTTAGACATTAAATTTCCTCCCCTCCCCACCAGACATAGTAATCACACCAACCCTACCACCATTGATTTTGCATTATTAAAAAATTGTCCCTTCCTAGCCTCTGTAAATGTACTTAATCTTTTTACCTCGGACCATCTACCTATCTTATTAACGCTGCAACTAAATACCCCTCTTCCCGCCCCCTCTTTCCCTACTAAAGTTAACTGGAAAAATTTTGTTAAACTTCTAAACGAGTCCCCCATCCTCTTCCCAACCATCACTTCCACCGAAGATGTTGACAGGGCGATCAAAACACTAACCCAAACATTTAGCTCAGCACTCTCCGCCAGCACCTCCACCTACATTCCACAACTCTACCAAAAACTCCCATATTCTATCACTTGCCAAATTAAACTCAGAAACCGCCCTCGCCAACACTGGCAACACACAAGAAATCCTGCCCACAGAACTAGATACAATAACCTGACGGCACAAATAAAACTTTTAATTTCTAACTATAAACAAGCCAAATGGAAGCTATATGTCGAATCTCTCTCCCCTACTGATCATTCACTTTGGGACTTCTTAAAACGTATTCGTAAAAAGCACAAAAATATTCCCTTACTCACTCACAATAATACCACTGCTTACACAGAACAAGACAACGCTAATCTACTCGCTGATGTATATGAAAAACAATTCACACCACATGAAGATATTTTCTGCCCAAATTTCATGGAGGAAGCCGAGGATACCGTGAAGCAGTTCCTTAGTGTTCCAAATACTTCCCCCCCTTCCCCACATTTTCCCCACTGACATAGTTAACTACATCAACACTCTCAAAAACAAGAAAAGCCCCGGCCCTGACAATATTTCAAACAAAGCTCTTAAATCCTGCACTATTAATATAATCTTTTACATCACTGTTTTAATCAATTCCATTTTCGATCTCAATTACTTCCCTCGCGACTGGAAGCACGCCGCCATTGTTCCAATCCTTAAACCAAATGAAAATGTAAACTCCCCAAAAAGTTATCGCCCCATTAGTCTGCTGTCCTCTCTTGGCAAACTGGTTGAACATTTCATCGCCATCCAAATCAACAATTTCCTTGCTAATAACAACATTCTCATCCCTGAGCAATTTGGTTTTAGACAGCTTCACTCTACAACACACCAACTGCTCCGCGTGGTGGAGTGCATCTCTGATGGACTCCAAAACCGATCAGCAGTTGGAGGTATACTTATTGACGTCGCTAAGGCCTTCGATAGGGTGTGGTTCATCGGACTCATATACAAACTCATTCAGCTTCGTATGCCACACTCTCTTACCCATATTTTATACTCCTACCTCAGCGATAGAACCTTTCATGTCTGTCTGAACCAGACACACTCACACACCAAACATATCTTGTCTGGAGTACCTCAGGGCAGTAAACTTGGTCCCATTCTTTTTAACATTTACATAAACGACATCCCTAGAACCAACAACACTATACTTTGTTTGTATGCGGACGACACTGCCATTCTTGCCACACACCACAACACCAACTACTTACACCGATACTTACAACATCACATGGACACTCTCGAACCCTGGTTAGAGAAATACCGCATCAAAATAAACCCTAATAAATGTCAAACTGTTTTTTTCTCACATCCACGTTTTCCGCCCCAACCAATCATAATTAACAATCAGTCAGTTTGCTTTGAGAGGACATGTAAATATCTCGGTGTCACTCTTGACAGCAGACTAACATGGAAACCCTACATTACAAAACTCAAAGATAAAATAAACTTTGTAAAAGCAGAACTGAGCTCCCTCCTGTACTCGAATGATGTCAGCATTGAAAACAAAATCCTACTTTACAAATCAGTTATCCGCCCCATCATTCTCTATGCCTCCCTAATTTGGGGCTACGCTGCGAAATCTAATATAAAAAAAGTCCAAATCATTCAGAACAAAATCCTACGTTCTATCAGAAAAGCCCCAAGATACTTGAAAAACTTTGTAATACATCGCGTATTTAAAATTAAAACTATTAAGCAAGAGATACGAAAACTCTCTAACAATTTCTATGATAACCTTGCTAGGATTCCCAACGAACTGATCTATAATATGACCGACTACGACTTCCGTGAATTTCCAAAAAGACCCAGAGTTATCCTAAATCCCGATTTAGACGTCCCATGCTGATTCCTGACTGAATCTCCTCTGCATCCCAGTAGGGGATATTCGCCTGTTTCCCCACCCTCCTTATCTTCAAACACTAAGATCACATAAGATCACTGTTTACAGCATTCTTTGTTTACTACTAACTTGTTTCTTCATCATTATTGGCCCCTATTGAAGGACTAGGTTCAGTGGAAGACTGTGACCCACATATATGTTACCTGACTAGGGATACGGAGCTCTGCTCCAGGCGCCCTGCTATCGGCAAATTATTGGCTGGCTGACGTATAATTGGTCACTCCTGTACTTAAAATTCATTCTCATTGGTTAGTAGCTTTGTACATGCTAAAAGTTGGGGTGCAGTATTTCTTACCCCTTTCCGGAGAGTGTCTTGCCCATCTGTGAAATTTGCTGAAGTGTCTATTTTAGTGGGTGTAATTTTTGCTAGTTATTTCTTTCAGTTGACAGGAATTATTGCTTCATCGGATAACTGCCTATGTTTATACTGACGGGGTGCTGCATACTAGTGTTGGCTTAGTAGTTGGAAAAGGTTCTCTGCAAGAAAAGGAATTTTGACCGTTATAGTCCTACCATGTAAAGTCTGCACGTGTTTCTCCAAAAAAAGGGGGGAGGGCAAGGATGCTTGCTGGTACCAAACTCGTTAAGTTGCAGCTGTGAAAATCTCATCCTGCAGATGTGCAATGTGCGTGAGAAAGGAATTTTGAAAATGGCTATTTTGGCCTGGCAACTGCCTTTATATGTATTAAAAAAGTGGAAAAGTTAATGTAAAATTTGAGCAAAAAAAACGAATTCTAATTTCCCATTCTAATTAAAAAGTTAGCATATTTTAAAATGAGCGTGTATTAATCAAATTTATTAAAAATGTCATATTTATCATGACAACATAGGGGGCTCTTAGGAAATTAAACCCTTGTTGGCGGGGCACACTATGCTGAGCTTTTAGCAATGTAAGATGCAAGTTTTCCGTGCCCGGTGCCCCTGCCAGTTCCGCTGCTCAGGTGAGTCAGCGACTGTACGGAAGCTCATATCCTCCCCCCACACACCACCTTTAAAAAAGTGTTTCTTTGAGGGCAGTCTGATGTTCATCCTTTTCCATAAAGACCTTTCTGCCTCCTAATATTGAATGTTCCAAAGTTTATTTTCTTTTGCTAAATTGTTACGTGGTTATCCCACACGTCCGGTAAGAACGCGAAAAAAAAGCCGTTATCGTAAATGGAAGCTAATTAAGATAAATTACGCAAGTATCTAAAATGAAGAGACCTATTTTAATAACAGTAATATTTATTTAGAGAAAACATCTAATATCACTTTAGAAATTTCAACACACATAAAATTACATTCCTTAAAAATATATTACTTAAGAGATTCAAATCCTAACCGAGTTTAAGAGTTGCGCGTTAAATTCTTGTTGCTCTTTGCGGAATGCCTCAATCTCTCTACTATATGTGAGGTTATTTACAGTTGCAGTCATTGCTGCCAAATTTACCTACTCTAAGTTCGTAGCAATATTAACTGCTTCAAAATTTTGTGCATTAGCCTTAATAATTTCTCTTTGAAAGTTTGTTGTTACGGCCTCTAAAAATTTGCTCAAGCGTAATTTATCAATTATTTGTTGTGTCGATTCGTTATGCTCTGTGTTTCCAATGTAATTTAGAGTGAGTGTAGTGATTCTATGTGCAAGTTGTTTTATTGTCTCCCCTTGTGCTTGCTTCGCGGTTGTGAAAAGAATTTGGTTTGTTGCAATATTAGGTTTTTCGATAAAAAATTCCAGGAATTTATCTTTAAATTTCTCAAATGAGGTTTCCCTTCTTAGATCCTGTGATCCAATATAAAATTTCCTGGCATTTCCTTTTAACCGAGATTTCACTATTGCCAACTTCTCTTCCTCTGACCAATTCCCTAAGCTACTGAGTGCTGTAAACTGATCGAAAAAAATTTCCTCGTCGTTGTCCGTGCCGTTGAACTCTTCTAACAAGTATGTTATTCCAGGAATCTTACTCATAGATGCTGGAGGGTTCTCCTCGCCTTCTGCCATATTAAATTCAACTTTCTCGGAATATTCCATACCCGCAATTATTTCCTGCTCCTACTCTTCTAAATTTTCCCCCAAAATATTTAAATGCAATATCATATTAATATTCAAAATACATAATTCTAATCTTTCTAATATTTATACATATATATACTTTCACATCAATATAAACTCCTAAAATACTACACATTTATTTACACAATTCAAGAATTAAAAAAAAATTTAGTTTCATATTAATTATATTCTCGAACACAATATGGCATGATTCATTGTTAAAAACACACATTGATTTATTTCTTTGTTTGTTTCTCATTCCGTAACATACATTTTCTAATTTTACTTATATTTTAATTTTAATTCTCTTTCTTTAATTCCACCATTAGTTTACACAAAAAAATTCTATATTTTTATTAATTCCAAATTATGTTTATTCTCTTCATTTATCATTTAAACTCCAGCACGTAACTGGTCTTTAGGCACCAAATTGTTACGTGGTTATCCCACACGTCCGGTAAGAACGCGAAGAAAAGCCGTCCTCGTAACCGTCCTACTTGTGTAAGAAAAATTACACAAATATCTAAACTGTAGAGACCTATTTGAATAACAATAACAATAATATTTATTTAGAGAAAACATCTAATATCACTTTAGAAATTTCAATAAACATAAAATTACATTCCTTAAAAATACATTACTTAAGAGATTCAAATCCTAACATTATCTAAGACCACCGATTTCATACCATCGCCTTTTGGCTCAGGTTAACCTAAGTAGAGGGTTGAGAGTGAGAGCCCAACAGGCCTTCATGAAAAATATGTATAAAATTTGAGCCTACCTCCTTCATCCGTAAAGACCTCAGACCGTCCGGCTATTTGTCACTGAAGGTGCTTGCTTTTCGCTTGTCGCCTCTTGCGACCACATTCTAAAACTCCTTATTATCAAGTCCTCGATTTCAAATTTCAAACTTCAAAATTGCTCTCTCTGCCCCATCTACAAGGTGCCCCTCTCTGCAATTGGTTATGTGAATTAGAAACTACGCCTTCCGGCTATATTATTGGCCAAGTTTCCTCTTGAAATTTAAGAAACCTACCATTTTGTTTTTAGATATGGAAAGTTCTCAATTCAAACTTCAAAATTGCTCTCTCTGCCCCATCTACAAGGTGCTCCTCTCTGCTATTGGTTATGTGAATTAAAAACTACGCCTTCCGGCTATATTATTGGCCAGGTTTCCTCTTGAAATTTAAGAAACCTACCATTTTGCTTTTAGATATGGAAAGTTCTCACGACCATTTTTTCAGGGTTCATGTGATACATCTTGACCTCTTGGGTCAGCTGAGTCAACCCCTTCCTTTCATTACAGTATTTGTGAAATTGAGAAGCACCCTCTCTTCTTCGGACTACGTCCGGTACAGTTGCATTAAAGGGACCGTTATAATTGCCTTGCTGTTTGAGGGACCGTCTTCTTAGGTCGATTCCCTCCTCTGCAACTGCAATGTTACATTGGGATTGTAAAATTCCATGTAACAATTACTCTCCTTCCCCCACAAATTTTGGTGGGAAAGAAAAAGGCCAATTACAGAGTGACCCGCTCATTGTCACCGTAGGAATCACCACTGTTCATCTATTGCATCATCTGTAAAATCACATTGTACACACATATACACATTTCATACTACTATATATATAACATTATATAGCAACTAAAGAACACAAAATATGTACACAATTTAAAATGTCTTTCGAAGGACTCGCTATGGTGTCGATTAACTGTATTCATGACAGTTCAAAAGTTTCGTAACAGAAGCACAAGTTTGTCTACTGGTGTTCTGCATTTGAGAGTTTGCTGTTGCATTTTTCTAGATATGTCCTTTGTATAGTTCAAAATAACAGTTCGAAATGTATCCCCTGCCCTTGTGCTGTGTAAAGATATGTATCTTTTAAATGTGGCGATTCAAGCCACTGATCTTTTCGTCTTTGATATTAGGCGTTGCGTACCACTGTTCTGAAAGTTCGATGTTCGATATCGCTCACCATCCTTTGCCTTCATGTAAAAGTGTACACATGTCGTGAAAGTGTCCACACGTCGTGAAAGTGTCCACACGTCGTGAAAGTGTCCACACGTCGTGAAAGTGTCCACACGTCGTAGCATAATCACTTCGACTATCAGGTAGACGCTTATTTTTATCAGAGGCTGACACATAAGGTCCTTAATAGTATGACTTTGTCAATCGTAACTCGTTTCACCCACAGATATGTTGACATCACTGGAGTCATCGTGCAACTGAAAATCTAGTATCACTGGGATCGTAGCCCAACTGGAAACACTGTACTACTGGAATTATGCTTTGTTTAGGCCAATATATACACATAAATCACATTCAGGCCCATTTACACTCTCATCTCTTAAGCATTTTCTTAAGTATTACATTTCTTATAAACTTATTATCCTCAGTTTAATTTTTATACCCGGTACAAGAAACAAACAATTTTCTTCTCTCTTGCCCATTAAAATTTGTTCTGGTTCTCAAAATTAAAGCATTCTCATTCTTACAATTTCTTTACATCATTAAATCATTTCATCTTTTTTTATCATGTGTTCTTAACTGACCATGCCATAAATATATCTCATGTACACACTCATAAAAATAAAATACGTAAATAATTACACTTTTCCTCATATACTATCATTATAATCAATTACATTCAATTCAATATTTCCGAAAAACAGTTTTAAATTTTCCTCCATCACCCATTTTTTGGATGAATAAAAAAAACCATGTAATCAATCGATTACCAACCTGATCAAACTCCATTTAAATTTTTCAGTAACCCTTATATCTCACTGAAATCCCATCATTGATTAACCAAAGTATAAATTTTCCTTCATATATATCCCCTCTAACCTAATCCAAATACCATAATTGAATACATAATCTACCGAATTTATTAACCTTTCTTCACCTTCATTTTAACTGTTAAAATTTGTATATCTTTTATTCTAGGCACCGAACCATTTGTTCACTTTCATTTTAAATAATCCAATCTTTATTCATTTTTATTTGTAAAACCTTTCTCATTTCACAAAAGTGTATGTTTGAAAGTTGCCTTGACCATGTAACTTAGCTGAATTCTACTCTTCGACCTTTGTCCGAAAATCCCGCTTTCTTGTATCCAACCATTCCCAGAATGTCCTCTTCTATCCTTCCGGCGTTTCTCAACCTCGAAGTCCCTTCGTGTAAGGTCCTCTTAACAATTAGCTGCACACCGTCCCTATATGTCGTTTGCCAAAATGGTACAAGCGTTCCCCCGGCTCCCATTTTTGTGCAAATTTTCCTCGTGTAACGTTGTATGTGCCTTCCTGGATTAACAAAGTCCCCTTGGATTACTCAATGGATTATATTAAAATGCGATTATTGCCTTTTAGTTCTTGAAATCTTATTGTTTTCCCTGTAATGTTGTTTAAAAGTGTATTTGTCCCGAAAACTTCACTTGTTTTAAAATGTTCACTGTTAGTATCTGGCGTTCCTTTCAAAAATATGTGTAGCCCCTTATTTCATACATGGAAAAAGCGTTTTTTTCTTTTAGAAATTATCTATTTATCTAAACTACAATTTTGTATTCCTTCCCGCGTATTCATTCAACTAGGGTTGATTAGTCCGCTAATTAAAACAATCACGCGAAAAGGAAAAAAAAATTCGTTTTTCTTTCGTTACAAGCTTTTACTGCATTTTACAATTATCTCTAAATAAATTCATTCGATATCGGTCTACCTACTACTCCTTCCTATCTTACCCAAACAATTTAAAATCACTGGTATTTAAAATTTTCTTTACGACAAAATTTTCTTTTAAAATTTATCTCTCTACTTCTTATTTCTATAGTATTTCCTTACTTATTTATTTCCAAATGTTCCCTTCCAAAGGTAATAAATTTACCATGATTTTTCACAACTTATTCCGTAAAGTCCTAGCTTTATAGCCTTAAATATGTTTATTTATTTTTCCCAAAATTAATTTCCACCGATACTTATTACTTTTATTAATTGCCTCCAGTATCCCGTCTGTACCAAATATACCGCCAACTATAGCCTACCATTCTTAAAATTATTTTTGTCCCCAAAACGATTCTTTTATAAACTTCTAACAATGTCCCTCCCCCCTTTTGTTTTTGTACAAAGTGTAACTTGACTTCTCTGCTATCTACGTCCCCAAAATTTGAATTATGTTTTGCCCGCGTTCTTACCCATGTTTAAATTCATTCAGTGACTTAAATGTATCAATTTAAATTTATTTCCTTAATGGCCTTAGCGCGTAACCGTGTTTAGCCCGAACCGGGGTGGGTAGAAGTACTTTATGTAGTTGCTGTTCAGTATTTATACCTTCCCCTTGTAAATTTTGTGTCGACTCATCTTTCCCTTGAGTGTCTCCCTGTTCCATATGTATACAACCCCCATCTACCTCTGCATATCCCCCTGTTCTTCTGTAAGAGTTGGATTTTCTTGCGGTTCGACAGTACTTTCCCCATTTGTGCTCTCCTGCCCTGAAACCAAGCTTGCGTTCGCTGTGGAATCGAAAATCTCGGGTACATTTGCGTTCTTGGCTACAATAATCCGTACTTTCGTTTTGTGCCTCCCTTAACGGGTTCCGCGGGAGTAACAGTGTTTTGGAGGGGTCGTTGTGACGTCACTTCGGAGCTCTGAAGATTCGCTTCTCTTGACTGCCCTATGTTTTCTAACGTTTCTTCCCAAATGAAATGTGGTGTATTTTCCGTCTGTGAATTTTCGCTGTCATCCAGTTTCGGTGCTTGTTCTGTGTGTACAGGGGTAGAAAGAAGAGGAGATTTAAGTTGGATTATGCCCGGTTCTTTTAAATGCGGTTTACGTTCCGGCAGAGTTCGTAGCCGATTAATATGTGCTTTTATTGTTTTGCCGAAAGGCTTGTCACATTGTTTTATTTCATACACAAACCTATTGATTTTTCTTTGTACGCGATAAGGTCCCGTTGAAGACCCAGACCGTCCGACTCATCCTAAGGACTCGAGCAACCATTTGGACGACCGGGCGATAAGGTCCCGTGTGATTCCCCGTTTTAAATCTGTTATTGTTATTTCCCATAAATACTCTAGAACCAATTTCTAAATCCCGAAATTTTGCCCTTTGAAATTGTTGCCTTTCCTGCTTTTCTTTCGCGTGAATTAAATGTTTACTCCCTTCTTTAAATGCGTTGTTCCTTACCGTAATTCTCCTTGCTATTAAATCCTGATAGGTCGTTTCTGGCGTGTTTTCGTTAACATTTGTTTAAAAAAATCTGAAGATCCCTTCCAAAAAAAGAAAGTTCGGCGTTTCCTTGGTGCTCGAGTGTATTGTTGCATTATAAACTGCTACATGGCATTGCACTGCTGTGTCCCAGTACGGAGAATTTTCTGCTAAGGTCGATAAAGTATGCTCTAGCTGTTTATTAGTCACTTCTACTATTGCGTTAACCCATGGCGATCGTACCGATGCAATTCTAGCCACAATTCCTAATTTTTCCGTCATAAATTTGTGTACATTTGACGTCAACTGACTACCTGAGTCACTTAGCACTGTCTGGGGACTGCCGAAATTTATAAAATACGATAAAAGTCTGTCAGCGACCGTTGTGGCCGTTATATCAGGGATCGGGAACATTTGTACATGTTTAGAAAAATGATCTACTACAGATAAGACATATTTATTATTTTGAGTACTCGCTTTAAATGGGCCTCAAATATCACTCGATAAAATTTGTACCGGTCCATAAGGAATTGGATTTCTTCCAAGAGGCACAGCCTGGTGTTTTTTTCTACATAATTCACAAGAGGTAACATAATTTTGTGTGTCGCTATACATTCCGTTCCAATAATATCTATCGGTCATCAATTTATACGTTTTATCAATTCCTGCATGTGTTACGTGTTGAAGACCCAGAAACACGTAACACATGCAGGAATTGATAAAACGTATAAATTGATGACCGATAGATATTATTGGAACGGAATGTATAGCGACACACAAAATTATGTTACCTCTTGTGAATTATGTAGAAAAAAAACACCAGGCTGTGCCTCTTGGAAGAAATCCAATTCCTTATGGACCGGTACAAATTTTATCGAGTGATATTTGAGGCCCATTTAAAGCGAGTACTCAAAATAATAAATATGTCTTATCTGTAGTAGATCATTTTTCTAAACATGTACAAATGTTCCCGATCCCTGATATAACGGCCACAACGGTCCCTGACAGACTTTTATCGTATTTTATAAATTTCGGCAGTCCCCAGACAGTGCTAAGTGACTCAGGTAGTCAGTTGACGTCAAATGTACACAAATTTATGACGGAAAAATTAGGAATTGTGGCTAGAATTGCATCGGTACGATCGCCATGGGTTAACGCAATAGTAGAAGTGACTAATAAACAGCTAGAGCATACTTTATCGACCTTAGCAGAAAATTCTCCGTACTGGGACACAGCAGTGCAATGCCATGTAGCAGTTTATAATGCAACAATACACTCGAGCACCAAGGAAACGCCGAACTTTCTTGTGTTTCATGTGTTACGTGTGTCACCGCTAAAATTTCTCTCTGCAAACTCCTAGGTATTACAATGGTTTTAGTTAAATTGTCTCTCCGTGGTCGGTCCTTCCAGTTTCCAATATGCATTAACAAATTCGTTTCTTCATCTATATACAATGTATCATAATTTTTTTTCTGTTTATAATTACGTTTTTGCAAATTATCTCTGATTACTTTTAATTTTGAATCTTTTATTTGTTCCTCTAATATTCTATCTAAAGATGGGATGTCCGTTATCGTATTTATTTCTGCGATATATACATTGTCCTGGTTTACAAAACCATTTCTTTCCCCCGTATTTTCGACATTCACCTTATCTATCCTGTTAATTTATACACTTTTATTTTCTCTGTTTTGTGTTTCTTTTGTTTGTTCTGTTTGTTTACACTCAAAATCATCCCTACCCAAAAAATCAGCTCATAAGTTATATTTTCCCGGAACGTGAATAAACTCGTAGTTATACCCCGAAATCTCTAATAGCCACCTTTGCATAATGTTAGGTGGATTTTCTATTTTTAAATGTTGGCCTAACGGTTTGTGGTCCGAGAGCACAAAAAATTTCCGTCCAAACAAAAAATTTCTAAAAAATTTCATTCCTTGGTGCATAGCCAGTAATTCAATTTTCATTGCAGGGTACTTTTGTTCTTGTATGTTAAGCTTCCTGCTAAAGTACGCAATTGGTTTCAGAATTCCGTCTCTGTATTGCAGCAAAGAGCCCCCTTTGGACTGAATACTGCCATCTACATTAAGGAAGAACTCCTTTTCAAAATCCGGCTGTATCAGCAAAGGTTTTTTGAAGAAACACTCTTGTAGTTCCTGAAACGCTTTTTCATATTTATTATTTCAATGAAATTTATTGTCTTTCCTCGTTAAATCCGATAAAACCGCGGTTAACTGTGCATAATTTTTAATTGAATTTCTGTAAAAGTTACAAATTCCTAAAAATCTTTTTAATTTTCTTAAAGTTTTAGGTGCAGGAAAAGAAGTTATTTTATTTATGTTCTCGTCCGTTGGCGTAATGCCGTGTTGGCTGATTTCAAACCCTAAGTATGATACTTTCGTTACAAAAAATTTGCATTTACTGGGCGTCAGAGTCAGGTTCCATTTTCTTAATCTATCAAATACCAATCCTAATTTATGTATTAATTCAGAATATGAGTTAGCTGAGATTATTATGTCATCTATATAAGCCTGTATGTTCTCCTCTTGCAAGTCCGCTAACACGATATCCATAATTTGTTGGAAAATCGGGGCTGAGCTTACATGCCAAAAAACTAACCTCTCAAATTGATAGTTGCCGTATGGAGTGGTGAATGCAAACAGATTTTTTGTGGCGTCAGGTAATACGACTTGGTTAAATGCAGCATGAAAATTCAATTTTGAAAAAAAATTATACCCCGCTAATTTGGTTATAATATCGTTTACTTTTGGAATTTTGTACGGGAAAATTGTAGAAATATTGTTAATCAATCTTAAGTCTAAACATAAGCGGTAATCTCCATTCGTTTTCTTTACTAGAATCATAAGCGAGGCAAAATATGATTCAATTTTAGCAATTATTCCCGCTTCTTCTAATTCTTTTAATTGGCTCTTTGCGGTATCTTGCAGTGCGTAACGTACATCATATAGCCTCACCGTATTGCGTGGTCATGCGATAACTGTATTACCGGTTTGACAATGTCCGTAGCTCCTAATGTTTATAAGGATTTTGAAAATACGTCCTCGTATTGCATTACAAATTTTAAGAAATTTTGTTTAGTGTTTTCATCCATGTGTTCAATTTAAAAATCCTCGGCTTTCAAGTCTTTCTTTCTTTCTGCGATTATTTCCGGTTTAGCCTCAATTAAATTTATCATTTCCTGGTATTTCGGTGTCCGTTCACTAATTTCTGGTTCCTTAATGTCCTGTTGTTCTGTAGTAAAATCTGTCGTAATATTTCCTGATTCCATGTTTTTGTTTAATGCTATTGTAGAATTTGTAGTGTTTTTAATTTCAATCTTGATCTTGTTATGCTGTATGTGATATATTCCATAGTTCATTTCTATGTATGATTTTTCTTTCGGTTCAAACAAAACCTCTGTCCCCTCTTCCAAGTTTTGCTCGCTAAATACTTGAATACTCTCCCTTTCATTAGGTTTAATTTGTATTTTTCTTATACTTTTAACAGGGTTCGGTTTTTCCTCTAATATGTTGTTTATTTGTTGTCTGTATATTTGTTTGTGTGAATTTAAAACAATTTCCATATCACCTATCTTAAGTGTGTTTTTCTGTGTGTCCAAAATTGCCTGGCTTTGTAAGAAATTGAACCCCAAACTACCTTCATATGTTTTGGAAAATATTGATGTAGTGACGAAAAAAATGTGTCTAAACTGTTTACCCTGGATTTTAAATGGAATTTCCACCGTTTTTACATAATCAATGTTATGCCCCGTCAAAGTTGAAATTGTTACCCTTCTTGATACATATTTGATTTTTACATTATCTTTAATTTTGTTAAATAATTCTAGTGGTATTACGCTAATACTCGCTCCTGAATCTATCATTAGTTCACTTTGAATATCCTTAAATTGCGCTATAATAGTCGGTAATTCTGTGTTTTCACTTTGTTCTCCTACAGACGCAATTAATTCCTCCTGTTTTTCGTAATCATCTCGTTCTGTTTTTCAAATTTCTCTCTTTCTTTTTCTACAGGATTTTTATTATTTACTGGAGATCTTTCCCTATAATTTTGTTCCTTCTTTTTATTTTGTTCTAAGATCCCCACAATTAGTTTAAATTATCTCTTCTACTAGGAAAGTTTCCATATTTAAATGCTGAATTTCTTTCTCTCCCATTCCTTTGATTTCCAATTTCCCGGTTTCTGAAGTTTTGATTCGTATCATCTAAATTTTGTTGCTCCCTTAAGAATCTGTTTTCTGGGGGTGACACGTAGAAATCTCTGTTTATGTCTTCATGAAAATTTCTGGGAGAGGCGTGATTTCGGCTGTAAGTATATGTGTTCGGAAAGGAGGAGTAGGTTTGTTGCTCTGCATACGAATAAGGTGGGCATAACTGGGGAGGAGTTTGGATCTGGTTATCCCAATTATGCGTCCAAGTCTTGTTTACATTCTGTCTAAATTTATCTGCCACATAATTTCGACACTCCCGCATAACGTGACCCTGTTTATTGCAATAATGACATGTAAAGTTTTTCTTAATTGTGTTGTGGGTACTTGTATATTATCTTTAATTTTTAGTGCATTAATTTCTTGTGTAACCGAGTTTAAGAGTTGCGCGTTAAATTCTTGTTGCTCTTTGCGGAATGCCTCAATCTCTCTACTATATGTGAGGTTATTTACAGTTGCAGTCATTGCTGCCAAATTTACCTACTCTAAGTTCGTAGCAATATTAACTGCTTCAAAATTTTGTGCATTAGCCTTAATAATTTCTCTTTGAAAGTTTGTTGTTACGGCCTCTAAAAATTTGCTCAAGCGTAATTTATCAATTATTTGTTGTGTCGATTCGTTATGCTCTGTGTTTCCAATGTAATTTAGAGTGAGTGTAGTGATTCTATGTGCAAGTTGTTTTATTGTCTCCCCTTGTGCTTGCTTCGCGGTTGTGAAAAGAATTTGGTTTGTTGCAAAAAATTAGGTTTTTCGGTAAAAAAATTCCAGGAATTTATCTTTAAATTTCTCAAATGAGGTTTCCCTTCTTAGATCCTGTGATCCAATATAAAATTTCCTGGCATTTCCTTTTAACCGAGATTTCACTATTGCCAACTTCTCTTCCTCTGACCAATTCCCTAAGCTACTGAGTGCTGTAAACTGATCGAAAAAAATTTCCGCATCGTTGTCCGTGCCGTTGAACTCTTCTAACAAGTATGTTATTCCAGGAATCTTACTCATAGATGCTGGAGGGTTCTCCTCGCCTTCTGCCATATTAAATTCAACTTTCTCGGAATATTCCATACCCGCAATTATTTCCTGCTCCTACTCTTCTAAATTTTCCCCCAAAATATTTAAATGCAATATCATATTAATATTCAAAATACATAATTCTAATCTTTCTAATATTTATACATATATATACTTTCACATCAAAATAAACTCCTAAAATACTACACATTTATTTACACAATTCAAGAATTAAAAAAAAATTTAGTTTCATATTAATTATATTCTCGAACACAATATGGCATGATTCATTGTTAAAAACACACATTGATTTATTTCTTTGTTTGTTTCTCATTCCGTAACATACATTTTCTAATTTTACTTATATTTTAATTTTAATTCTCTTTCTTTAATTCCACCATTAGTTTACACAAAAAAATTCTATATTTTATTAATTATGTTTATTCTCTTCATTTATCATTTAAACTCCAGCACGTAACTGGTCTTTAGGCACCAAATTGTTACGTGGTTATCCCACACGTCCGGTAAGAACGCGAAGAAAAGCCGTCCTCGTAACCGTCCTACTTGTGTAAGAAAAATTACACAAATATCTAAACTGAAGAGACCTATTTGAATAACAATAATATTTATTAAGAGAAAACATCTAATATCACTTTAGAAATTTCAATAAACATAAAATTACATTCCTTAAAAATACATTACTTAAGAGATTCAAATCCTAACATTATCTAAGATCACCGATTGCATACCAGCGCCTTTTGACTCAGGTTAACCTAAGTAGAGGGTTGAGAGTGAGATCCCAACAGGCCTCCATGAAAAATATGTGTAAAATTTGAGCCTACCTCCTTCATCCGTAAAGACCTCAGACCGTCCGGCTATTTGTCACAAAAGGTGCTTGCTTTTCGCTTGTTGCCTCTTGCAACCACATTCTAACACTCCTTGTTATCAAGTCCTCGATTTCAAATTTGCTCTCTCTCTCTCTCTCTCTGTCCCCTCTACAAGGTGCCCCTCTCTGCTATTGGTTATGTGAATTAAAAACTATGCTTTCTGGCTATATTATTGGTTAGGTTTCCTCTTGAAATTTAAGAAACCTACCATTTCGTTTTTAGATGTGGAAAGTTCTCACTACCATTTTCTCAGGGTCCATGTGATACATCTTGATCTCTCGGGTCAGCTGGGTCAACCCCTTCCGTTCATTACAGTATCTGTGAAATTGAGAAGCACCCTTTCTTCTTCGGACTACGCCCGGTACAGCTGCGTTAAAGGGACTGTTATAATAATTGCCTCGCTGTTTGAGGGACCGTCTTCTTAGGTCGATTCCCTCCTCTGCGACTGCAATTTGGATTGTAAAATTCCATGTAACACCTGGATTTTCTGTAGCCTACAATGGTTCCATTTTTGGCTTTTGACAACTGGACACATGCGGTTTCTCAGTGTGACTTAAAGTTGGACTATGCAATGCATTCATATCGCCGGAATCAAAAATCTACCTTCTGAAAGTGCCATTCTACATCTACCAGCCAAAGTCCATTTTCTGCAGCTTCGTTATTGCAAAGAGGAAAACCAACGACATGCTATATAATTATTCCTGAAAATATGACAGTTGTGATCTTCTCTAATTTTTAGAATTGGTGGTTTATGGTGTTTACAGATCATTATAATTTTTTTCTTTCATCGGTCCACATACCCATAGCTTCCAAGTGGCTAAGAGTTGAAGGAATGCTTGGCCACCCAAGTCTGTGTGTATAACCGGAGATTCCGGTTATCATCAGAGTTGTGATTTTCTTAATTTTTTACCAGTTGAAGTAACAGTTGAAAGTTCATACAAGATGTGGTGCTGAATTTAAATGTGTCCTACTATGGTTTCACACGGTCCTCATGCATAATTGGTTCAGAGAAGTTTTAATTTTAAGTGATTTTATGCAGTTTAAATATGCTTGGGGAAATCTAATTTACTACTCTCACACAGTTGTTTTCTACAATTTGAAAGACCGACCCCTAATAGGTGGTGCTACCATCTAGGAGCAGCTCTATGAAATATTTTGATCTTACATATAAGAGTTGTTTTGATCATGTATAATTCGATTATTTATTATTTTTAAGTTTTCTAAATTTCCTTTTGGTGGACAGCTTTCCAAGCAGACCGTACTCAAATCTTCAGATCTGAAAATGAATTGAACCTGGGATGAATTGATTTTCAGGTCTTAACAATGTTTTAAATGATTAGGTTTTTCTTTAAAATTTATTTAAAATATTAATGTTTTGGCGATTGTTCTGAAAAGCTCATTAAAAGCTAAATGTAGCTCTAAAAGGGCTTCTCACCATCTTTGTTTTTTTTTAATAAAAGTTTTATTAAGCAAATATCTTTTTATTTTGAGTTTGTTTTGCTATTAATTAATTTAGGTATATAAAGGTAAGTAGATTTTAAAATTTAATAAGTTGTTTGTTTTGAGTTGGTATGAATTTTTAAAAGTAAACATTAAATAAATGAGCACTGGCCAAGCGATATAAGATAAAAAGCATAAGAAACTTTATTGAGAATATTTAGAAATATAATTTTGAAAGTTAAATTATAAATCTATACGATTAGGCATAGAAGTTAAGTAATGAGTGAAATAATTAATGAATTAAAAATCTTTATTAAACGTATCATATATTGAAAAATAACAGCTCAATTGAAGAACTAATTATTAGTAATAAAATTAGAGAGTAACTAATTAATAAAAGAATAAATCTGAAGACAGAAATCTAGAGTAATTATTGAAAAAAAAACATATCAAAAAGCTACACGACACAAACGTTTAAAACACGATGGACAAACATGTTGAAAGCAGCAATTTTCTGATTAGGTGGATGGCAGGAATTTTTATGTAGAGATAGAGAGACTGAAAAAAATTTACAAAAGACTGTAGTTCAAAACACGGTTCACTTTGTGTAATAATTTTAAAACTCTTTGTCCCCTTAGTTTATTTAGACTATTTTTTTCCTTTCTTAATTTTTATCCTTCCCAATTCTGCGAATTGGATGATTTAATATTCTAATTTTAAGCTTTATGTAAAACCGGCTCTTCATCTGATTACTCTAAACCAGGGCCTTTTTTAGTGTTGTTGTTGAGACCCAGACCGTCCGACCTACCAGAAAGGTGTAAGGTAACTAACTGTTGGCCTTTTTTAGTGTGTAGTTACGCACAGTTTGTGTAGTTATAAAAGGCACTTGTGTAGTTACAAATTTAAGACAATGATGCACTAGAACTGCATGTGAAAGAAAATTATTTCTAAAAATCCACTATACAGAAAGCAAAACTACTATCGAACTAACTATCGAAAACGACACAGCAGTTCCCTTCCCCCCTGAAAAATTAATTTGGATCCGCCTTTGAGGTTACAGGACTAATTTTGGCGAGGAATCGCTGGTTTAATGCTACTTTTTATCATTGCTAAATCATAAATTAAGTAATTTCGTATAGATAGATAGGACTATAGGTAGGACAGCTCATGCTAAAACTGTCGCTACCGCCAACATAGGTGCTGTTTTTAGAGACATGGGGAGTAACTAATCAATTCGTTTCCGGTGGTTGCCGTTCTAATACCTATTCGCTCTTGCTCCTAAAAAGTATGTGGTAACCACGTGTTATTCTATTTCTAAGTTCGATTTTTTTTTCATTTAAAATCAGTTGTATAATGAATTTGCTGGCTATTTAAATATAATTTTAGTATATTTGTATTCTGTTTTCGGCCTTGTGCCTAAACCTATACAGTAGGTGCCGCTTAATGTGATCGCGGATAATGTTATCATTCGTTTAATGTTATCAGAATCGCGAAGTCCCGAACGCTTGTATATTAACACTTGTTAAAAAAATCGGTTTTTGTAATCAGCGCCTTCGTTTATTGTTATCACTTTATCACTTCACTTTCGTCGTTCTTGTACCATTTTCGAAATTTTTTTTTCATTCTCTCAACAAAAAATCCAAACTCTATATACGTAAAAGTAAAGGGAGAATCCCCAAACAGGGGCCCTTTGTGCAGAAATCGCACGTGCAGGAATCCCGGCGCTTGGCGCCAGCTCTGCAGGTGGTGATTTCTCTCCCCCTTTTCCCCCTTTGAGAATGGTGTGGGCGTAGGAAAAGCGTTGAGTTCTTTTCTTATCAGTAAGCAAAGTTCTTGGACTGTTGTAAGTTGTAGAATTTTTTCTCTCTGTAAAGTTGCATTTCAAACTTTATTGCAGATGGTCAAGCATTTTAGCAATGGAAAAAAAACGCAATGATTTAACTGTTAAGGACAAAATTGACATTTTGAAACGTTTTGATAATTTACCCAAGATGAGTCAAAGAAATGCTGCTGCTCCACTAAAAATCTCTCAGCCATTACTCTGTAAAATGTTAAAGAATCGCGACGAGATTGAAAATAAAGCGCAGTTGAACGCAAATTTGAACTGTAAGCGAAGACGTACTGGGAAATGTGGAGAAGTCGAATCGGCTTTGACACTGTGGTTTGCCAATGTTAGGGAAAAGGATGCACGCATAAACGGTCCTTTAATGCGGTAGAAAGCTGAAGATCTTGCTTCTAAAATGGGCAAAAAAAATTTCGTCGCAACGGACGGGTGGTTTAATCGCTGGAGGAAAAGGGAGAACATTGTGTTCAATCGTACCCATGGGGAAGAAAAGGATGCCGCTTTTCCAGCTGCAAAGGCATGGATTTCCGAAGAATGGCCGAAAATAATCGCTGATTATTCACCCGAAAACATCTACAATGCTGACGAAACTGGACTTTATTTTCGTGCCTTGCCAGAACATACGTACCTGTTCAAAAAAATCAATCAAAGTTCAATTTCAAAAGAACGTATAACTGTTCTCTGTTGTGCGAGCATGACTGGAAAGAAGAAGAAACTCTTTGTTATCGGAAAAACCAAAAAGCCAAGATGCTTTAAGGGTGTTAAAAAATTGCCTGTTGATTATGCTGCCAATAAAACAGCGTGGATGACAGTTGCTCTATTCAGCGAATGGCTTCTAAAGTGGGACAAAGAATTAGATCACAATATCGTCATACTCATCGATAACTGCAGAGCCCACGATGTAAATGTCACATTAAAACATATCAAAATCATTCTCCTACCTGCCAACACTACATCACTTATCCAACCATGTGACCAAGGAATAATTCGTGCAATGAAAGCGTATTACCGTGGAGAAATGCGCACTAGGGTTTTGGAAAATATGGAAGGTACGGAACAACTGAGTGCAAACGCGTTAGCAAAGAAGACGAATGTCCTTCAGGCTCTCCATCTTTTGACAATGTCGTGGGATCGAGAGTCCGAGAATACAATTAAGAACTGTTTCTCGCACGGTGGATTCGTTAAAGCGGACGAAGGTATGGATGTACCGGAATTCGATGAAACAGTACTTGTACCATCCGACATGACTGAAAATGACTTTGCAGAATGGATGTCTATAGATGAGAATGCCCAAGTGGCTACAACAATGACTGATGAAGATGTATGCCGAGCTCTATCGTGTTCTATCGAAGAAAACGATGAAGAAGCATCGGATGAAGATGAGGGCGAAGCTGAAAACCTTGTTGAGAATCCTCCAACTGCTACTGAAATGAGAGAGGCTCTCCGTGTTTTGGGACTCGGGGTGCAACACAGAGGCACTGCTGGGGACTTTCGCGAACAGTACAGATATGAAAGTTTTATAAATAATTTGCTGAGACAAAATACAAGGCAGACAACTTTGAAAGACTTTTTTTAATTGATCTATTTTAACGATTTGTTTAAAATAGTGTTTGTGTGAATCTTTTAAATCTTAGTGAATCTTTTAAATTTGTAGTAGCTGCAAAAATACAGTAAATATTAATTTTTAAAATCAAAATTTTATGTTTCTGATACTTTTTGTTTATTGTTATCAATCGGTTATTGTTATCAAATAGCATCTGTCCCAAAGCGATCACATTAAGCGGCACCTACTGTATTTGCTTCTGGTTCTAGAAGCACGTGTTTATTTTGTGTCTGTTCATTTTCGGATCTCTGGTTTTTTATTTTTTTATTTTTCAGTTTTGTCTTTATTTATTGTGTTTTGTAAAGTGTAAGGCCAGGGGCAGATCCAGCATGATTCGTAAAAGGGGCGATGGTGTCCATAAATGATGATTTTATTGCCCCACTCTTGTTAAGTGTTGTGCAAAGTGGAGCACTATAATAATTAGTTTTAGGAGGGAGGGCATTTTTTAGAAAGAAATTTTTTTGAAACTGTGTTCAGTTGGGGTAGTTGAGGTACCATGTTTAAATAAACGAATTTTTGATTAAGTGTATTTAATTTCATGATAAAGTGTATTTTGTTTTCATAAACAATTTAGAAATATAATTTTATCATACCATAATAGAATTTTGGTAACATATGAGTAATAATAATAAACTTAACATAATGTAAAAATATTTGTCGTTTTTTTTTTTCCATTTCTGCGATATGTACTGCTGAGGAGTCATTTTCCACGTTGAAATGAATAAATAAATAAATAATACTTTCTAGGTACGCTGCTGAAATAAAATACAAAAGCAAAATAAAAGTTTTAATAATCCAATAATTTGCGAAATACTTTTCTTGACAAATGCTTTTAAAGCATTTTTGTTAGTTTCTTCATAAAAACAGTAATTTTGAAAGAAAAAAAATATTAAAAAATTTAAAAGTATTGTTAGGAAATTTGAACAAATAATACATTTTTGAACTTGCAGTGATACTGGAATAATGAGCAGTCAAAGCAAGCTCTGCAATTTTTTCACTGTGACATCAGTAAGTGGGAGGAAACTAGGAGAGCTCAAGCCACAACTTCATGAGGAGCTTTCACATGCATATCAAAGTAATGCAGTTTCAACTTCAACCATTGAAAGCAGTTCAGAAGCACCGGAAGTTTAAAAAAAACTGTGGACAAGGGTGAGGGTTTAGCACATATCCAAAGAAGTGGCCGACATTTTGTGTACTGTAAAATATGTGTCGAGTTTCCAGATGTTGTTAATCTGCATTGCAAGCGAAATAGACTACCAGTCATAGCTGTGCCGATTATTTGTTGTGTCGTGTTGATTTAGTTAATTTCTTATCTTAAAAAAGGGATAACTCTACATCATTTAACTTATTAACTACAGCCATTAGTAGTTTGGGTTAGTACATTGCTTTGGTGGCCGCAAAACCCACCTAAATTTTGCATAACGGGATACTAAGTAATATATTTATATATATCTTATAGACATTCAAAAGTAAGATCTAAGGGTAAATAGAACAGTCTTCAATTTATTTAACACACATCATCAATGTTACATCATTATTTTTAAGATTACAAATTCTGTCATTCTTCTTCAGACACTTAATTAACTAGCGAGATGTAATGCCAGACATAGTAATATTCGGTTGGAACACTGGGCGGGACGCATTAATTAGCCTTTTTTTAATAAAACACAATTTTGATATTATCCTCATATAATTAAAAATGTACCTGATAATAATCTTTCACATCTTGGGAGAATCCTCGGGTTTTTCACCATCTCAACACCAGATGAATCTGAGAGCTCATCACACAATTTAAAAAACTGTTATACTGCCCTGCTCTACAACATTGTCCAACTTCACAGACTGACTGAACTCCAACTGCTGACCAACTCCGAGCAACAAGCAACTCTCTTGACTCCCAGCTTGACCTCATATATATACCTTCCTTCCGTTGGACGGTCTACGTGCTGGTATGTAAACATGATGGCTGATCAGTAGATATGGGGCGTGGTATGTAAGACATGGGACTACCTGTTTGTTACCGCCACTGTGCTTAGCGTGGGGATATTCATTCCCCCCGCATTCCTTGCTCCCTTATTTCTTAATCCTTCCAAATCTTTAATATTTTACATTTCTGGTATTACATTCTCACCCCCCCCCCCTCGCGAAAAGAAAAAAAAACCGAAAGTTACTCTCCCACAGTTTCACCTCAGTGGTAAGAAATTGAGTTCACCATGGTTCATCGAAAACACATAAGTTCATCCATCTTGATAAAGGCTGCGTTCAACTTTTTAGCCTCGTAAAATTCATAGCTTTGCTAGTTCTTTATAGCTTTCTGATAGTTCCCTGTCAAGTTAATCCATTGTTCATACTTGACATACTGTACCATAAATTATATGAAGATTACCAACATATTCTAATTATTATTAAATTATAAATTTTGATATATTATTTGCAATGCATAATTTTCATTTCTCCTTTTACAGAATTATTTACATACAACATATCATTACATAACAGCATTTATTACTTTATTATTATTATACATTTTCTTGTTATCATTTCATTTTATAACATATTGTAGTAGTGCAACTATGAACTTCCGATTCTTGGTTATGGTTGAGTTCCATATCACCATATTATTTATAAATTACTTTGTTATTTCACTTAATTTTTTTTTTTTTTTTTTTTTTTTATCTTGAGATATATGTAATGTCAGAAATACATAACATACTTTTTGAAATATACTTATATCTACAATTTAAAGCATATATATATACATATATATATATATATATACACTCAATTATCAATTTCTATTTATGACATTAATTACAAACTTTTTAACATATTTTTCATATTCTTTGTCTCATGAAATTACTATTTACAACAATTCGAGGGCGAAAATTATACCCTCTGGTATTATAACAAGCCTCATCATTTCTCTTATTTTCACAGTCTAATTGCTTTTCTTTAGTGATCTTCCCTTCCTTATTTTGACTTTGATAATTATTTCTAATCACTTTCTCATTTTGATTTTTTTCTTTGTCCTGGTTTGATTCGCTTTCGTTACTATTTTTCAAATATTGTTTTCGCTCCGTTGCCATGTATAGTTTATTTATGTGCACTTTATAAGTTTTATTTTCATCACTTTTAAGACATATTATAACATTATTATTTCGGACTAATTTCGTTATTCTAAATGGTCCATCATATCGATCCTCTAATACCCTTGGTTTTAAGAACTTTTTTAGGTAGACTGTCGCTCCTATAAATATATCGTTTTTTCTCACTATTTTATATTTTTTTATTTGTTTGTCATTTGGTTCTGTTTGTCGAATGACAGTCTCCGTATGAGAGTCTGGAGGTGACCTGGAAACAGATCCAATCCTGCTGCGACTATTGAATGCCATACTACTTCACAACATGACCTCATGGTTTGGGGTGCCATTGGCTTCAATAGCCGGTCATCTCTGGTTCGTATTAGAGGCACAATGATGGCATGATGCTATGTGATCAGGTGCTACGGCTGGTTGTACTACGCTACCTTCAGCGGTTGCAAAATGCTGTTTTCCCAGCAAGATAACTTGCGACTGCACATGACAACTATCAGCATACAATCTTGCAAGGTATCCAGGCGCTTCCTTGGCCTCCGCTGTCTTCAGATCTCTCATCCATCGAGCATGTGTGAGATGGGACATAATTGGCCGTCGTTTGACTTCCCTGTCCCTGCCTCCAACAGAGGACGACCTGTGGAGAATGGTTGAAGGTATGTGGTCCATCCCTCAGGAAACTATCTGCATGCTCATTGCATCTGTTCCTCGAAGGGTTGCTGCTTTTACCACTACAAGAGGTGGTTCTACTTCCTACTGATCACCCTGTCTATGTCATTACTGTGTTGCATTATGCTTCTGGAATTAACATCACATTTTTATATATGCCATCTCTGTGTGTCCTTTATCATCCCACTCTATTCTCTCTTTCATGGTGTTGCATTTACTGTGTCGGGTAGTGTATATTGTTTATGTATGACTCTGTGTATTTGTGTATTTTTTTCTATGTTTTCCTGGCCATCCCTTGTAACTACTCAACACCCTTTGGGTGAGCCGGGTGGTCTGGATAATTAAAAAATAAATCATAGTGAGAAATTCATCGTTGCGGATGACTAAGATGATTGTTATTTTCCATTTCATAGGTAAACGGAATGCCAGGATCAATGGAATTCAAAATATCCAAAATGCCATTAATATCATTAAAAGTACAAACCAGAAGAGCAAAACTGTCATCAATGAGTATATAAAAAAACAAACTAGATAATTTCAAAGGCTTAACGTCAAAATAATGCATATAGATGTCACTGAGAATTGGACTGAGTGGATTACCCATAGCCAAGCCATCAGACATACTGTAGAATTTATTATGAAAGACAAAAGAATCTTGTGATAAAAAAATGATGGGAAGAGGAAAAAGCTCATCAATTTCAAATTCAAAGAAATGGAATTCATGGTAATCATTTTCTGAGACACAATGCACCCTTAACAGGGAAATTGGTAAACAACGATTTGACATCAAAGGAGACCATGGTCAAACCACGAGTGTTTAAATTACGAATTCTCTTCACAAATTGGGAAGAATTTTGGCAGGTATGAATATTATTAAGAAGTAGATGAGAGAACCTAGAAACTAAATGTATGGCTAATTTGTAGGAAGCAGTACCAATATTAGATACAATGGGTCTAAAAGAAACACCTGCTTTATGAACTTTGAGGAGAGTGTACAATCTAGCACAATTGGTCGCAAAAGGAGTTGTAGACTTTTTATAATTTTCAATAATTGCTTAACTTGTCTGGTTTTGTTTAAATCAGAATTACTAATTGTGTTATTTGTGCTTATATACGTTGTCCTTTTCCTTCGCACAAAGTGTATTTGGTCTATACCAAACAGTTGATTAGTTCTAGTTATGACACTAAAACATATTATACTTAAATTGAAAAATAATTATAATTAAAATTAAAAATTTTTAAGAACTAGTGTTTTTACTTAAATTTTAGGAATTTTACAGTTAAATGTTTATACCTAAATTTTGAATGTTATTAAACTTAAATATTTACACTTAAATTTAAATGCCTTTAAACTTAATGTCTATACCTAAAATTTTAGACTGAATAAATTTAACACTTATACTTAACCCTTTAAGACTGGAAATATTTTCACCTTCCTTCCTTTTTCATATGATCGTGCGGGCTCGGACTTTCATTCCAAGAGCTATATTCAGTTTTTATATTTTAATTTGAAATTAAATGTTTATATTTAAACTTAATGTTGTGAAACGTATTTACTTAAATTTTAAGATATGGATGTTTATACTTAATGTAAAAACTGATTTTTTGAAACATTGTACAATTACTAAATGTTGGGAATACATCAGAAACACGTTGGAAATATGTCATAAATACATGTTGTAAGACATTGGAAATATGTAATAAATATGTATCTTTAAATGATGAGAATATGTAATAAATACATATTACTAACTGTTGGACATGCTTATTAGCCACCATTAGAAATACATTCCAAATGCATAGTAAAAACCTATTTCCAATAGTTGGGTAACCATTTCTTGATGTACCATTTACATGTCATGTTAACTTATGCGGCTATATGTCATAATGGCTTAACTGTGCTACTTGGGACACTTCAGATCTTTTACGTAATTATAGTGTCTAAAACTAAAACAATAAGTGAAAATATTATAATATCATTGCAACTGTGAGAATGACTTTCTTTTTAGCATTTTATTAGTTGTAAAATATGCAATTTGTGTTAAATAACAAATGCATCCAATCATCAATTTTATGGTTGAAGGGATCACAGAGAGTAAGAAAAAATTTTAGTTACAGTCATCAGTTTTATTGGGCATATATAATTAATGTTATTTTCAACCAAAGATTGCTTTTCGGAAACTTTAAATGTACATTTGAAAGAAATACACCGTAAGAGAATACTCAATGACTGATATGTTACTAAAAGTGCTGGTCTAGATCATTCTTTAAGATTGGTTTTGATTTAGCTCACTTGGTTACCTTCATGTGACTCTATTGTTTAATTCAACTCACAGAATGTGGCAAGACTGTACTGTGATATAATTGATTGTCCACAAACTCACTGAAAGGTAAATGCATTCCTAGATCCCTACTATGCTATCCGAGTTCAGAGTACTATTTTAAAAATACCTCAAAGTAACTTTAACATTACCTGACTTATTACAGGTTAATAATACACTTTATGCAAACATTTCAAATCTGATTGTTAGTGTAAAATGTTTTATTTTTATTTTTAGTTTTGTAAAAGCCAAAGAGGAATTCAGAAAGCAATTGCAGTATCCTTGGTTATGGTACAGGTAGTTATTACATTTCTCTTTTCCTTTGCCATTGCATTTTTGATTACAGTACGATTTTGTTTATCAGAATAAAAGGGGACAAGGAATGATCTGGATGAACAGAAATCAATAATCTGGAAAATGCAGGTTATTTATCTAAATAGCATTATTAAAAGGATACATGCCCAGGTAACACACATACGGTTTTCCAACCATATGATAACCATTTTTACATTGGATTACATATGTGTTAGAAGAAAAACGGTTATTAAACGGATGGATGATTATATAAAAAAAATATGGTTATGCTCTGTCGATTTTTCGACCGATGGATGATCATCCAAAAAAAAGCTGGATATGGTTTTATCGGTTTTCCAACCGATGGAAAACTGTTGAATTACCATTTGTTAGCATACGCATTTCCGACAGTTAAATGATAATTCCTATAATACCCACTGACATCCCTTCTCAATCCAACAAAACACCCCTGTCCCTGGGGACTTGTCAACAGCCCTCCATTGGTCATATTTTGGTTAGGAATATGTTCGAGTATTAACCGTTGGGGGATAATGGTTTTACATTGGATATACGACTGTTTGTTCTCTTGGAGATTATCGCCTTAAATTTTCCAACCCTCTACACCCAGGGCTGGCCTTAGACTATTTTGCTCCTTAGGCAAGGTGAGCTATTCCCCCCCCCCCCTCCATACCAAAAAATGAAAATTTTGATTTTTAAGAACATTTGTCTGGTAGTCGTGGAACAAATAAAAAGAGCATAAAATTTAAAACTGCTAAATTTATTTTAAATTGCAAGAAGAAGTAATAAACAATCTTTGACTATATGGGAAGAGGATTTTTAATGAATTTTTCCACCCATCTTAGTGAATCAACCAGGTTTAATTCGCCAAAATATAATAATAACATATAAAATTTCTTAATTTGAAAAGTCACTAGTCAAATTACCAGTCTGCAATCTGTTAAATTAAATTTTCGCAAACCTGATTGCTTCACCGAATATTTTAATCACCAAGGGTGCATTGGCCAGCGATGTTGACCCTTTCGTGCAGTAAATCAAACTATAATGGCCTTGTACTATTATTAATTAAAAATCCCTTAATCAGTAAAAACCACTTTCTGTAACAAAAATACATATTTTATTTTAATGGACATTTCTTGCCTATATATTCAACTAATTTTAAATTTTATTCAACATGATTCAATACTTTAAAATTAACAACATTTTCAAAAAGGTAGGCCTAAAATTTGCCTATATAATTCTCAAATCAGATTTCATACTCGCTTATTCATAAACTCAAATATTATTATACATATTCTTATAATTTCAAAAACAACTTCTGTCTCCCTTAACTTCTCACAATACGTATATAACATTATCTCAAATTGTTTACTTCAATATTAAAATTATTATATAAATTCCAAAAAATCATATATTATTTAAAATGGGTGAGAGTGAGAATTTTCTAGGGTCTATTGTGGACAGGGATACCAAACAATATATATATATTTCCTAACCTCATAATTGTAGGTAATCATACTTTGAAAAAAAATAGTAAAATGCAACTTACATTCCTGCAAGGTATCCTGTAACTTGAGATACTTTTTTTGTCACATTAATTGCACTTATATTGTTCTACACGTTTCGATACAAGTCCCTGCTAAGTTCAGATAGTTCATTTTCAGCGATGGTCAGATGTCATCGTCACGATTCCGTAATTCTGGCTCATCGGTGTTCTTCAATAAGGCGCACTTCAATTACTTTGGGTTATTCTACATTCTGCCGAAGGACATGAAAAAAATCTCGTTGCAACTTCGAGAGAATATTTCCACTGTAACATCTCAGAACTATAGAGCGTTTATCTTGAAAGTTCTATTTGGCTTCTAGACGCTTTGCAGAAAATTCTACTACATTCCACATCCAGCAAAAAGTACTTATATGAATAAAAAGTTCAAGTTCCAAAGTTTTTTGTAAATTCGAAAAACAATAAAAATCTCAAGCGCCTCAGGCCTTCAAATAAAAGTCAATAGAGCGGCTGCCTTTGAGTTAGGCAAGTTCTTGTTGACAGCATAACGAATTTAAAATGTTATCATCAGCTACAAATATTCCTTTCAAAAAAACACTTTCAGTAATTGCTGGTTAGCTTTTGTTCTTAGCAGATTCAGCACGTATAAATTCTCCAAGTCTTCAATTGAATTCTCTTATCCAAAAAATCTCTTGCGGTTTGTTCGAATCGTGCGAGCGAAAAAATAATGCACGCCCGCACTGGTCAATTCCCATAATGATAAGTGATCGAAAACTCAATAGATACAAATTTTCGGAATGGGGCAGCCTCAAGACCACCCCATCCGAGTGTCACTTCGCATCTGTATCTCATTTCTACGTCTTGTAGCCTTCCTCATGTAAATTCCGTGGAGTAATATATGTGTGATGAGGTCAGTGTGCTATGGGAATATTCTTCCGACTCGGCTGCCCTATCACGTGCTCCTAGTCACAGGCTGCATATTCCACACGTCTTGGGAGGTAAATCCCCTGGCAATAAAAAAATAAGAAAAAGGTTAGCTGCTCGCCAGTAGAGTTTTATTGCTATCGCTCTGTTCTTGTAGGCGTTACTGAAAGTCATAAATCCTCTCACTTTCAAATAGCTGTATGCTTTCGCCTTCTGCACCGTTTTGTTTTTCAACTGCCCAGTTTCTGGCTGTCGTAAAGTCGGGCGTTTGCGAAGTATAAAAGTATTGTGCCTCTTTGCGCAGAAAATGTACCTCTTATCTAATAGCATCTTTCTCATTTTGTTGCACTTCTTGGAAAATGCTCTTCTATGCTGGGTGGTCTAAATTTCTCAGAATGGGTACAGTTTTGGACTGCGTTTTCTCGTGGGAAAGTTTTCTTTGCAATAACAGTGTTTTATTCAAAAGAGCTATTTCGTATCCATTTGCTTTCTTGTCAAACTTCAAAGTATAAATTCAGTTTTTCACAAATAAAAATTCCGAAATACCGACAATATGTCCAGTTAGTTCTAAACTAACTGCGACATAATCCCCCTAGTCCACAAAAGAAAAAAGAAAAACTCACCTCAAAAACTGTACCACCTGTACATACATCACGCTATTTGATTTGCTCGTGAAATTTTCAGTCCAACTGACATCTACTATCAAAACTCAAAAGTATTTACGTTATTCACAATGTCACATATTATATTCATACTATATTTTCAATCATTATATCAATTCACATCAACGTTTCAAAACAAAAAATATCAAAGTCTCACTACATTTCAAAAAATTTTACAAGTATCATATAAATTGAATTCATTACCAACACAATAATTGTTCCACTACTTTCATAATCAACATAAAATGTTATACATTATACAAATGAAATCACTATATCCATTATTCACCAATTCAATATTTCAACAAAAAAATTTTACACTTTCAATTTCACAAACATTATACTCATTCGACACTATATGAACCAATCATCAGTAAATTTCTTCAATTTGTTTCAAAATTCTCAATATCATTTCATTTTATCTCACAATTTCACTTTTCACAAATTCATTATCTCATTAAAATTCATTTATTATTCTCCTCTCTTTCTCTAACTTCAATTTACCATGGATTTAAATTTTGGAGTAAACTCAGATTTGCTTATTTTCAATGTAAATAAAGGTTTTTAACAATAATAATATTTTTGGTGATAATTTGTTTTGAAGAATTTCTTAAAGCATAACTATTAATATTAATAAAATTGTAATCCTTAATTTATTATCCATTGTTCAGCTTAAATTCCTTAAAATTTATTTTCACAGACATTTTGTGTCCAACCCTTATTCGTAACATAATCTCACTTCATATTCAATTCAATCTTATCAATTCTTTTCAAATTTTACCAGATTATCCTTATGTATACCTCTACCTATTCATATTCATACACAATATTAAAATACATTTATATACAACATTTCACTTACAAATAAAATTTTCTTGAATTATTATACTTTTACTAACACATTATTATACAACATTTTATACACATCATACCATAAATTTACATGTCTAAGGGTTGTCGTTGCACTACTTGTTCAATTTACCATCACATTACCAATCATTCACCTGTTAAATTTCATTTTCAAATCACTATATGTTCAACGTTTCATTATTTAGCATTAAATTAAAATCAATTATTTGTTGTGTACACTCAAGTTAAAGTTTTCAAAATCCAATTATACCATCACATTATATTCAGCATTTCAGTAACCATATGATCAAGTTCAATATACTTTACAAGTTTAAAATCATAACAAGTTTTGAATAATTATCAAGTTTTCATTCTCATGAAAAAAATTTCAGTTTCAGTTTTGCATAATAAATAAATATCAGTATTAAATAATCAGTGTTAAATAATCATTAGGTTAAGTTCTGAAGAATCCAGCATGTCCAAAATTAATCAATGCATAAAATCAATACCTTTTAAATTAATTTAAAATTTTAAAACAATTCCTAACCATTATAATCACAGTACTCCAACCAAATATATCCTCAAATCCTTCCATGGAATAAAAAGAAAATTTTACGAATAATTCCAGCAATTATATCCAATCTATTACTTCACCTATTATTATTACTATCCATCCTGTATTTACTATTATTGAATTTTCAAAGTTTAGTTGAATTTTACAGCTAGTTTAGAAAATTATCTTTTTTCAACATTGTGTTTTGGCAATTTAAAAAAATTTAAAATGATGATTCCTCCTGCTAGCGTTCAATTTCCAAAACATAAATCCCTAAAAGATATACATACTCATATATTATTAAACTTAAGTACAAGTGGTACAATAACAATAGCCCAGCTATTAATTAAAACGAGCCAAGAGCAAAGCTCCTGTTCCCCCATGTCTGAATGCTAAAAAACAATGGGAATACCAATTTTCTGGATATTCCTTACCAGGAATGTGTGTATCTATTACCTAAAAGTTAATAAAAAAAATTCCAATTGGCAATAAGTTGCTTCAAAAATTTTCAGTTAGCTTTCATAACATCTTATCTTCTTTCATTACTGCAGGTTGTGAAAGAAAATTTACCTATTTTACAAGTTGTTTCTATTCAATTTCTTCTAGTTGCAAATGCTGTCTTAAATCTGGAACTATAAATAATTTGTTGAAGTGAACTTTTGTAGTTTCGCCTTCTGTGTTCTGTATGTGTGCACTATTGTTTCTAAAGATTCTTTGGATTATATAAGGTCCTGAAAACTTTGGCTTTAAAGAAGCCACAGGTATGACATCTTTTAAGTAAACTTTATCGCCAAACTTGAATTGTTGTTTTCTTGGCTGCGTAATGTACTTTTCTTTATCCTCGTTGGATTTTGCTTGGTTTTCATAAACTTGGCCTAAAATTTCCCTGTGGGTCTTCTTTGCTTCATCTACCATTTGTTTGAATGACAAAGTGGTAAATTCTAAATCCTTGTTCAGGTCAAAAGTTGTTCTTAGCTCTGTTGTAAAAAATTTGTGCTGGAGTGTAACCTGTCACTATGTGCTTAGATTTATTATATTCATTCACTTCATCTTCACAATTCCAGTTGTCTTCGGATTCAATACAGTCTTATTCTAAACAGTTAATTGTACATATTTATATTTATTCCTAAAATTATTATTTACATGACTATTCTTCTTACTGTTCTTATTGCCTTTCCTTACAATTTTATTTACATTTTTCTCATGATTGGCTTCTTCGCCTAATTCAAAATTGTTAATCACATCATGTTGCAATTCATTTTCTTCAAAATTTCTCAATTGTTCCTGTTTACTGTTTTCAAAATTATTAAAGTCATTTTCTTCAGAATGTTCAAATTGTTCTTCATTTTTATTATTATTGTCATTTTCAAATATTCCCATTTCAATTTCAGTATTGGGCATTATCAACTTGTTTTGGTTCATGTCCAAAACAATTTTGTTGATTTTCAAAAAGTCAAATCCTAGTATAATGTTATATTTTGTGTTCCAATCTTCATTGGTTATAAAAAAAGTGTTCTTGAAGAATTTATTTTTAATTTTAAAACCAATTTCAATTGCATGCTTAAATGGGATTTTTGTGCCATTTAAAGTGTGAATTGACACACTTTTGGATAAATAATGAATTTTATTGGTTTCCTTTATTTTATGGAAAAGGTTACTGCTCATCAGACTGATGGTAGACCCAAAGTCAATCATTGCGATTGCTGTGATATCTTTAAAATTGATGTTAATCATTGGTAGTTTCTCATTATCAACTTCAGTATTTTCTATCTGACATGAAGCAATTGTTTCGACATAATTTCTTGTTCAAGGTTGTTAAATTCTTGTTATTCTTTTCAAAATTCAAAGTTTGAGCATCAGTATTATTTTTCAGATTTACTTTCCTTATTACATTATGTCTATATTTATCCACCATATATACTTTTGATTTGTTCTTGTTCTCAAAATAATCATTTCTTGATCTGAATTCAGCATTCTTAAAATTGGTCGTTTGCTTGTTGACCAGCTTAGTCCTATTATACCATAGGGTGACCTCTTCGGACCATATTTTCCAGTCTCCCTGTTCAGTTTTCCGAATTCTTGTAAAAATTGCCTTTGTACTGTAATTGAGGTCTTTGCTGTCTCAAATTTCCTCTAAAATTGCTATTATTTACATACCTATTTTCATTTCTATTACTGTTATTGTTGAATCTAGTCTGGTTATTTCCTCTAAAACTATTATTATTATGTACATACTGACTATTTCTCAAATTTTGCTGACTGTTTACATATTGCCTATTTCCATAACTGCTGTGATGCCTATTTGCATTCCCATGTTGTTCGTCTGGGCTAAATCTGTTATTATATGCTTGTCTTGCCTGGTTACCTCTAAAATTACTTGCATGACCATAATTATTATTTCCATCATTCTTATATTGCCTGTTATTACCTCTAAAATTATTATTTGCATTTTCACATTGCCTGTTAACATATTGTTGACCATCATTATTTTGATTTTGCATTTGAGTATGCAGTTGACAAGAAATCGCGGTGTGTGCTCTCTCTCTCTCTCTTTCTCTCTCTTCACTGCACATCAAACAAGATAGTCTATTCTCATTCAAATTGTCAGATTTATTGACTATTGACACTTCTTTTGAATTATTTCCAGTCTTATTTAAAGATTTAATTGTGTTTACTTGCTCAAAAATGCTTTGTAGCATAAAATTTGTGGTGTCTTGATTGTATTTCAATTTATTTATCTCATTATTATCATAATTATTGTTACTCGCTTCATCACTAAATGCATTTTCAATATGCTTTGCTACTTCCACTGCTTGTTTGAAGGTTTTCGGGCCCTGTTTCTTCACCTCTATTCTTAAATCAGCTCTTATAGCTTTCAAAAATTTATTCAATTTCAAATTGTCGACAAACCTTTTAGTTTCTTCATTTGAATTATCTAGGGATTTTGTGTATTTATTACTTGTGACTGCAACAGCTTTCTCAATATCAGTAATAGACTGTGAAGTACCTTGAATTATATTATTAAATCTGTGCTGTAATTCAGCAAAATCAGCCTTTTCCACAAATTTTGTTTTAAGCTTATTACACAATTGTAAGAAAGCAAATTATTTTCTTCATCCTCTGTAATTATTCTGAGAGCCCTTCCTCTCAACAAAGTTTTAATTGAAGCCCTTTTCTGCTTCTCATCCCATTTTGATAAAGGAGCAACTTCTTCAAACTGGTTTAGGAAATAATTAATGTTCTCACCCTCTTTACCTTCAAATTTTGACAGTAATTGTAAAGCGGGCATATTGCTTAAGCTATTTTGGACATTCATTGTGGTCACTAATCTTTTGACCATTCTTCTAAGTTTGTCAGTGTCAGATATAGTGGGAGATTCCACTTTCTCATTATCATTGTTATCCATTTTTATGTAAAGTTTTAGCACATTCAAATAAGATCTCAACCTTTTATCAAATTCTATCTACACCTTCACTTTCAATCAATTTAAAGAAAATAAATATACCCATTAACCGCTCTTCTATTTACAACATTACTCGCCTTACTTTTCAAAGATTCCCTGAATCATAATTTTATGATATACAATGTAAACAAAAAAAAACTCAAGTTTTTATGTGCTGGATCTCCATAACTCGCCTATAAATTCTTTATGAATAATATAATTGACACATATAAGTTCAAAATCAACCTTTGTGTAACCCATATACAGAACACATTATAGCTCTATGTACCTTAATCATTTCTTTCAAAGATTTTTCATGTACTATCATTTGTTTATTCCATATTCAATTTTTTTTTTAAATATTTCTTAATATCATTTAATTTTTTATTTTATTTCAAGCTTTATTGTAATATTCCTTCCTTCATTTGACACAATCATTCAATAAATTCTCAACTACTGCTTCAATTATTTAAAGTATTTAAATTTCCTATTTCCAAAAAATTTTTTGGCGTGGATTCGGGGTGAACTTGACTTTCTCAAAAATTCTGCATTCATAAATTCAACATTATTAAATATCACATATTCTCATTAACTGAACTATTTTGATTTCAACATTTTCATTTTCCATTATCTTTTAATTTGAGTTTTAAATTTCCTCTTTTGCTTTCTAAGATTTAAGTATATGTAAACAAAATTTATGTTTTAAATTTTCATTCACTATGCCTTTTAACTGGCTTCTAAGTTAATTTTTTGAATATCTGCAATTATTTGAATCCTTAGTTAGATATATGTTTTAATTTTGCTTTTTTGAAACATGGTTTTGCAAGATACCTATTCTAACTCGGATTAAACAGTGTACAGGCACCATACTATCATCCAGGGTGCAAATTCGCTTCATTAAGGGGCTTCATTAGTCACAAGCTTCAATCTTCACCTTCCATGTTAATGTATGGCCGTTTTAGTGCTGTTGCTAGATAGCGTAGCTCCTCCAAAAATCAACCTATTTCAATTTTGTTTTCAAGATTTCAAAGCTAATGAAACTTAAATTTGCCTTTAGTTTTTATTTTTCGTTTAAATTATTGTTAAGTATTTTTAACAATTTATTGAATTTGAGAGTCACTAAGAAAAGCCAAAACTAAAAGTTTAACCGACTTTAATTAATTTGCATTTCATAATACTCGAATTTGAAAAAGACAGGACACATGAATAGAATTCTAGCATTCGATAGATGCCTAAATTTTTGCTCCACCATAAATAGATTTCCAGCAATTTTTATCATGCCGCTTAGCAACGGATTTAAATTCAATGTGTTTATGCGGCAGATTATTTTTATTAAATCTTTTCGGATTTAAATAATAAAGGTATGCATATAAAATAAATTTCACCGATATTGCATTTTTGACCGGATTATACCAATTAAGGTTTCCAGGTTTAAACATTATTATTATTGATATTTTCGGGGATTATTGATTCGGGGATGATTCATATTTTCAATTTATTGCATCATTGTTTTATTTTGACAAAAATTGTTGAGACTCATATATTATACGTAGTACGGGTAATCTTCTACAATGCATGGGTATATCTTCAAATCTACGGGAATATAAGTAGTACAGGTACATTGGCATATATTGGAATGAATTACGGCCTTTAGGTTTAAAGATTGCGGGGTTATTGATATTTTCAATTTATTTCGTCATCGGTTTTATTTTGGAAATGATTTTAGAAACTCATGTTATAGTACGTGTAATTTTCTACTAATGCACTTGTATATCTTCTAATAATCGCGAATATAAGTAGTACGGGTCCCATACAATTTTAGCGATTTTGTTTTGCATATATTGGTTCAATTTCATATTGGGACCAGGATGTTTTATTCTTCTGATCTGCCCGTGAGCATAATTTTGTATATCGAGAACAAATATTCTTAAATTTATTTTAAGAGCATTAAATTAATTATTTTAATAGAATAGTTTGATTAACAATGTCATTTACTATAGGAATTTGCACATGATCGTAAATTGTAAGTTTCTTTATATTATATACTCCGTACGAAGAACGGGTATACTGCTAGTCTTATAGAATTATGAATGTTCTTCCTCCTGTATGTATGAAATGGTATTACCTCTGACTCGTCAGTCCGTTTTCAATCAATTGCTACAGATACGCAGGTGCATTTTGGAGGATTTTCTTCAAACACTCAATATTCCGTTGACTGAAGTAATGAATGGTCGGTATAATAACCAAAATTTGACAAACTTTTACATTTAATACATGAGTCAAATTACATAGCTTATCATTGCGCTAAACAAGTAATTCCTATGTGAAATTATTCATCATGTTAAATCTTTAATACGTCGCCTTTATTTTAGAAACGTCACAGCGTTACGTCCCTCCAAGTTGGCATGTCTGAATCCGTAGCTGTCAAGTGTATATTATACGTGACGTGACCAAACCCGATTTTAGGAATCTGTATCTCAACCCCCCAAGAACGCTATAGACATGATCTTACTTTTATAATATGGCATCGAAGCAAAGAGAAAAAAATTATAATTGGTGCTATATCACCTTAAAATAAAGAACTTAAAACTTTTTTCGATTTTCGTTTATTTTTTCGATTACCCCCCCCCCCCCTCCTTTTTCAAAGACCATGTTTATGCTTATGTATCTGTATATAATTAAAGTATTGTTGAAATTTCAAAATCGAACATTGTAGACCCCCATTTATTTGATAGAGTGTGTTTGTCTAAACTCACTTTTAAAAACAACAATACAGGGTGTTTGTTTAAAAAGAAGTTTATGACTACTATTACTAATTAACAGATTTTCTATTATAATGTTATTTGATATGCAAATCGTAACACTATTTATATAATTTATTTCTTTACTAAGCAATATCAGTATTTTGATATATTTTATGTCGAAAAGTGTACCAAATTTTGCTACTAAAAAGCACCTAAAATAGCCATTGTAGGAGTGGAGTCTATTTTGGCAACCATTTTCTGCTTATAAGATCCATTCCATTTTCTGCTTACTCAAACAAAGGTTGCTATAAAATCGTCTGCTTCTCCATGTAAAATCAATGAATATTTCATTCATATCGCTTATATTCCAGATCTAAATAATTTTGCACTAAAAAAATGCAGCAATTCTTATGCAACCCATCTTACAGCTTGGTTTGTTTACATTCTGAATACGTTAAAATTCCGCTTCGTTATAGAAATAGTCAAAGTTTGATGATCATTTAAAATAAAAAATAGTGTAATTGCGTAGGCACAGAATTTAGATACACAGATAATATGCAAAAATAAAGTGGTTTTAGAACGGATACAACATTAAATATGAATGTAAGCATTTCCTTAAAAATCACGATTTTGACTAAGCGAAAGAAAAAATGGATGCCATATTTTATTTTACAATGAGTCATGTGTCTCTTCATATAATATGGGTACAATTATTATTTCAATTTTTATTTAAAAAACTATGTTAAGTATTTCTATGAAATTTTTTGCACATTTTACGTGATAATTTAAATATTTCCTGAATTTTTCTGAGCAATATGTGAAATTTAACTCCGTTTAAAAAATGTTTGAAAAATTAGGTCCCATAGGGTTCAATGTATTTCATTTTTTCAACCCGGGTTAAATCCAAACATAATTGTGTGATATTATTCTTTTACATTCCCATATGTCCCACAGATCGTCTCAATAACAAAATTTCATTTTGATAAAGTCATTTTTACGGCAGTTATCGTACAAACGGACAGACAGACAGAATGAACAAAGTCATAAACACTTTACAACTATGTTGGAAATATTTAACAAGAAAGATCAATCATGCATAAAGCATTGATTACGAAATACTTTCCAACTGAAATGCAATTTTATTTAAACATCGCTAAAATGCTATACATTCAGGGGTGATATTTTTTTCATTATCACAGAATTGCAATAATTTATTTTACTTAAAATGAAAACCTCATCGAAAAAAAATGAACTTTATTCAAATGACGTCATCGAAATATAAATCGTCTGGCTCTCTATGTAAAAGCAGTGAATATTTCATTCATTCTCTTTTATTCCAAACTCCAGAGTTAAATAATTTTGCGTGAAAAAATTTCGACAATTCTTATACAACTCCTCTTACAATCACTTGTTTACATTCTGCAACCATTAAAATTAGACTTCGTTGTAGAAATAATCAAAGTTTGATCATTTAAACTCAAAAACATTGTAATTGTGTTGGTGCAGAATATGTGATGCACAGAAAATGCGCAAAAATAAAGCGGTTTTAAAATTAATGCAACACTAAATATAAATTGAAAAGAACTTTAAAGGACACGATCTTTACTCTGAAAAAACAGATGGGTACCATATTTTATTTTGAAGTTGGTCACGTGATCTCTTCATATTATATTTATGTAATTATTAGTTTAATTTTTATTTAGAAAAAAACTACCGAACATATTTTGCTGAATTTTTTTTATGTATTTTATGGGATACTTTGTATATTTCTTAAAATTTTCGAAGCAATTTGTGAATTTTAACTTCGCTTACAAAATATTTCAAAATTAGGTCCCATAGAGTTTAATGTATTTTATTTTTTCAACCTGGGTTCAATCCAAAACTAATTGGGGGATGATATTCATTTACATTCCCGTATGTCCCACAAACTATCTCATCGACATACAAAAATTTAATTTTGGTAAAGTCATTTTTATACAGCTATCATGCGAACGGACAGACAGACAGACAGACAGAATGAACAAAGTCATAAGCACTTTTCAACTATGTTGTAAAGTGTTAAAAATGGTCTAAGACTGTATTTTATGTAATAGATAATTAAAAGAAATTTGTTTTATTTTATGACACTTTTAAAAGTAGTGGTAAAGATCTCTGAAGATAAACGATTGATTTATAAAAAAAAAAAGAAGAAGGGAAAAAAAAAAAAGAAATATATGATTTGTTTGGCACATTTTATCAAATGTGATCCCTGTGTGTAATAAATTTCAATAGTGTTAAAGTTGAATGGTATGATTTATTTTACTATTATTAGCAAAATAAAAATATTCCTTATATTTCTCCTGTCGTATGTATCATACCTAAAATTAAATATTTAATTAAGAATCGAAAAAAATTCAAACGGTGTGTGTACGGATCTAAACTCCCTTTGGCTGCGGCAATGATGATTTTAAATCAATGATAATTCGATGATTTCTCAGCTCGATATACATGGCACTAATCCTCAATATCTTCCTCTTTCCGTCATGACCAATTTACCAAACTATAAAATTTGCAAACGGAGAATAGTATGGGAGAATTTATCACATTATTTGTACTTCCATGCACAGATAAAATTATTTTTGTTCGAAGTCTGTTATATTCTGAATCCTAAGACGTATTCATGTTAGATTTTTACATGAAATGGTCTAAAATGTTTTAGCAAAACAAGATTTTTTAAGCAAAATGTTAAAAAAGTAACATAGTTTAAACGCTAATTTCAGCATGGTATTATTGTTCACATATATATAATATTTATAGATAAAACTTTGTGAGAATATAAAATAGGGTTTTCTTTAAAAGTAAAATTAAATTCCCAATCCCGTGAAATATTGGAATTGAAAAGTTTAATCCCGAGATTGTAAAAATATCCGAGATTGCAATCCCTAAATGCATGAAAGCATAAATGTAAGAAGTTATTGTTATTATTATTATTATTATTTATCATTATTCTGTTACATGTTCAAAAGGGATTACAAACTATAAATTTAAGATATTTGTAATAAAAAATAATTGTTTCCTCTGTTGTTTTTAAAACAAATATTTTACTACTTTGAGCAATAATCAAGCATTTTTATTCAATATTACCCCACCTTGCTGACTGCATTTTTCGTTTCCCTTTAAATAGCCTTCCGTTTTGGTCTCATTCTTCCAGACTCTTTGGTCTCATTATCGGAGGTGACGGGTGAAGACACGCTCAAAGTGATATAGTACTCTGCGGACACATACAATGGTAAGGGGAAGATCTCTGGGGGTGGGAATTCGACCCTCCTGGAAGCTGTCGGTCCTGTTGTGGGGGAAAGCAAAGTAGTTGGTCCGATCTCGGACCGGAAGGAATCTGGATATTTTTTGTGTGATGAGGAGCCTTAATTGCTTCATTTTCACTACACCAACTGTAATCAAGGGTGCGAAATTTTAAGTTTTCAATTTCATTTTTTAATCAAATCAGTCAGAATAATAATCAAGGGTGCTGAACCATTGAGTTTTAATTCATTACTATATTTCCTGCACCATCTATCATCATGGGTGCCAAATTATTCAAATTTTAATTTTAAATTCACCATTTAAATTCACTCAAAATTCCTTACTTCCACCATCACTTTCAATTAAGGGTATTTCAAAATGTATTTTATCAACAATCTCATCTACTTTTAAAAGCTGCTTCTTTAAACTTTAAGTGCAAAATTTTAGATTTTAAATTCAAGTTAAATTATTATTAATTTAAATTACTATCATTTGGGTTCTTCCTGCCGTCACGACACCAAATAATATGGGAAGAGGATTTATAAGGAATTTTTCCTCCCATCTTAGTGAATCAACCAGGTTAAATTAGCCAAAATATAATAATAACAAACAAAATTTCTTAATTTGAAGGGTGACTAGTCAAATTACCAGTCTGCAATCTGCTAAATTAAATTTTCGCAAAACTGATTGCTTCACAGAATTTTTTAATCACCAAGGGTGCATTGGTCAGCGAGGCTGACCCTTTCGTGCAGTAAATCAAACTATAATGACCGTGTACTATTATTAATTAAAAATAACTTAATCAGTAAAAACCACTTTCTGTAGCAAAAATACATATTTTATTTTAATAGACATTTCTTGACTATATATTCAACTAATTTTAAATTTAATTCAATATGATTCAATACTTTAAAATTAACAACATTTTCAAAAAGATGGGCCTAAAATTTGCCTATATAATTCTCAAATCAGATTTCATATCCGCTTATTCATAAATTCAAATATTATTATACATATTCTTATTATTTCAAAAACAACTTCTGTCTCACTTAACTTCTCACAATACGTATATAACATTATCTCAAATTGTTTACTTCAATATTAAAATTATTATATAAATTCCAAAAAATCATATATTATTTAAAATGGGTGAGAGTGAGAATTTTCTAGGGTCTCTTGTGGACGACAGGGATACCAAACAATATATATATATTTCCTAACCACATAATTGTAGGTAATCATACTTTGAAAAAAAATAGTAAAATGCAACTTACATTCCTGCAAGGTATCTTGTAACTTGGGACACTTTTTTTTTGTCACAGTAATTGCACTTATATTGTTCTACACGTTTCGATACAAGTCCCTGCTAAGCTCAGATAGATCATTTTGAGCGATGGTCAGATGTCATCGTCACGATTCCGTAATTCTGGTTCATCGGTGTTCTTCAATAAGGCGCACTTCAATTACTTTGGGTTATTCTACATTCTGCTGAAGGACATGAAAAAAATCTCTTTGCAATTTCGAGAGAATATTTCCTCTGTTAAAGCCCGCCACACACCGGGAGTATTGTTACCAGACAGCGGAATTTATCAAGGACGAGCTTTAAGTGTCCCTGTATGTGGTGGTGAACGCAGGGAAACATTTTCCGCCATTTTGCTTGATATTTGGATGGTCTGCGGGGGGCCTTGCGGTTAAAGGGTTGTATGTTTAATGACCGTTTGGCACAGACTTATTTTTCTTTGGCGTATTTTCTTCTTTCAGAATCCTTTGCGGTCTTTTTTCATCGGGGTTAAAAAAATACTCATTTAGCTAAAATATTTTTGCTTCGGTAAACAGCTGCGAAAATATGTACAGTTCTTAAGTAATTCTAGTAGAGTAAACCTTTGCACAGGTATCGTGGACATAACCGAATTGAACTCCTCCCCCCCATTTTCCGAATGAAATTTTGAAAAAATATTACTTATAATTTTATGAGCTATTGATTAAGATGAAAAGTAAATTGAAAAGGAATGCATATCATTTCAATCCGACCTTATTTAATTTCTATACAGTTATTTTGGGCATTATTTTTTACTCAACTTTTTCGAAAAATCATACATTAACCATCGAATTTTGAAAATACACTTTTTCAAGGCGCTCCTTAAAAACTTCATTTTTACACAGAAAAGGAAGGGAGAGGTTATTAGGTGTTTCACTCTCTCTCATTATGGAAAAATTACATTAGTTATCCAAAGGAGTCCATATTAACAAACCCTTTTTACCAGATGATAGGTGTGTGTGTGTCCGTAAGTCTGTGGAGACGATATCTCACAAACGAATGGATCATCAACGAAATTTGATACAAAAACTACAATCAGTGATTACTATAAGTCTCTTGATTTTAAAAACGTAATCAAATGTTAGGGGGCCTCCCCCCCAATTTTCGAATGAAAAAAATTATAAAAAAATCGGAACCTTCAATAGTATTTATTACATGAATAATCACTTCTTATGTCATTTTTAATTAGAAAACGATTGACACAAACTTTAAAACGCTAGCACAAACCTGTCTTGAATTACTGTGCTTTTTCTTAAATAAATGTATTAAAAAATCACATTAAAAAAAAGTATTAAGTATTACGAAATACGTTCACTTTTCATATGTAATATCCTGCAATAAATTTGTGAACATCATATATATATATATATATATATATATTATACAAATGTTATGCAATTTAGTATACTACTAAATAAAGAATAGTATATTTTGTTATACTGTGTACTACTATTTGTTATACTACTAAATAAAGAATAGCGCTAAGCTGCCGACTTCAATCAAATCGAATACAAACATAGCTAACGCAACGTAGCCACAAGTCTCTCATGCGGAGATATCGCTTGCCGTCAGTGGCGGATCCAGAAAACCATTCTGGGGGGGGGGGGCGCACAATATAGTCCAGTGGCATACGCAAAGATGAATTTGTGGGGTGCCCGGCAATGCCAAATCCACGAAATCCGGTAATTTATACAGTTTGTAATACAGTCGAAATGACGCCGAAAATAATTCGATATTTCCGTAATTTCGTTTAAAAATTTTTCTGTAATGCTGTAAAGTCTAGAGAGGGCCTAATATCTTTTTTTCGTTGAAACCGTAATTACGTTGTTTCCGATTTCGTTATACACGGGTTTGACTGGCTATGTGATGTGTATAAGAAAATAAAGAAAATAGAGTAAAAATTATTCAGATTTACTGTTTAAACAAATTCACTTTACACGTACTTTAAATTTAACTTCATTTTAAATTCGCGCGAAAAAACTTCCTGAAACCTCTTCTGTAAACGATACATTTCTGTTGATGTTCATTAATGCTAAACCATTAAGCCGGCTCTCTCCGAAATGGTATTGCGTAGGTAAGTTTTTAATCGGAGTAGTGTGGAGAAAGAGCTTTCTGCTATGCTTGTTGTCATAGGATGGATTGCAAGAATTTGCAAAATAACTTTAATGTTCGGTAAATTTGTGGCACTTTTATATGCTTTTATGAGACATCTGAATTCTTCGTTTCCTTTCTCGCAGATTTGCTTCCAGATAATAGTTCTCCATCTAATGCTGGAAAACATGACAAATCCTCCTTGTAAACGTCTGCGCTCTTTATAATATCTTTGATGGAAGATTCCGAAAAATATTGCGGAATTAACTGCTGCAAATTAGTAATGACCTCAAAACTGGCCTTCGGAAACCTATCTGTAATTTCGCTTATAAGATTGTCCAAAAATGACAACCACAATGTCACGCGAAAATGTTCCTCAATTACTTCAGTTGGAGCATTTGAAGCCGAAGAGTGGATATATAATTTTGAAAGCCGAAGAGAGGATATATAATTTTGAAAAATATAAAAATATAATTTTAAAAAATATAAAAATATAATTTTGAAAAATATAAATATATAATTTAAAAAAATATAAAAATATAATTTTGAAAATAATTATAAAAAATATAATTTTGAAAAATATCGACCTTTCCTAGTCTTTACTTAGGCTGTCTGGGGGGGGGGGGCACATGCCCCCGTGTCCCCCCTCTGGATCCGCCCTTGCTTGCCGTAATACTGTATTGTTTTTTACAATTAAAGGTGTGACAGCAGACAACAGTTCTTTATATGTGTCCACATCCATTCTGACAAAATTTAAAAAATCAGTGGGGAAATTCTCCAATTCCCTCATCAAGTTGATATGAGAAAAGTTTTCTCTTTTTAATAAGAAACCCTTCACCCATTTTGTCCTTTTACGAGGCGGATCGTCTTCCAGTGCAACAACAATGGCAAGGGCTATTTCAACATCAAGCGACATTTTGCAAATAAATGACAGTTACATATGGGTGCGATCGAAACTCACCACAAAAAGCAACAACCAAAGTTATTATTTATCACTCTTTGGCGATAACCCGCCAAATCAGCACACTTCCACTCTGTCACTTTCTCGGACCTTTCAAGATTGATGACTTCGGGAGTCTACGGAGGGCGACAGACCCCCTGTAGTTCCCGTATCGTCTGGAAATAAAACTCGTCTCTTTATTCTCCAATGTATTGGGGGCTTTACATCTCAGAACTATGGAGCGTTTATCTTGAAAATTCTATTTGGCTTCTAGACGCCTTGCAGAAAATTCTACTACATTCCATATCCAGAAAAAAATACTTGTATGAATATAAAGTTCAAGTTTCGAAATTTTTTTGTAAATTCGAAAAGCAATAAAAATCTCAAGCGCCTCAGGCCTCCAAATTAAAGTCAATGGAGCAGTTGCCCTTGAGCTAGGCAAGTTCTTATTGACAGCATAACGAATTTAAAATGTTATCATCAGCTACAAATATTCCTTCCAAAAAAACACTTTCAGTAATTGCTGGGTAGCTTTTGTTCTTAGCAGATTCAGCACGTATAAATTCTCCATGCCTTCAATTGAATTTTCTTATCCAAAAAATCTCTTGCGGTTTGTTCGAATCGTGCTAGCGAAAAAAAAATGCACTTCCGCACTGATTCCCATAATGATAAGTGATCGAAACGCAATAAATACAAATTTTCGGAATGGGGCAGCCTTACGACCACCCCTTCCGAGTGTCACTTCGCATATATATCTCACTTCTACGTCTTGTAGCCTTCCTCATATAAATACCGTTGATCCACATATGTGTGATCAGATCAGTGTGCTACGGGAATATTTTTCCGACTTGGCTGCCCTATCACGTGCCCCTAGTCACAGGCTGCATATTCCACACTTCTTGGGAGGTAAATCCCCTGACAACAAAAAAATAAGAAAAAGGATAGCTACTCGGCAGTAGAGTTTTATTGCTATCGCTCTGTTCTTGTAGGCGTTACTGAAAGTCATAAATCCTCTCACTTTCAAATATCTGTATGCTTTCGCCTTCTGCATCGTTTTGTTTTTCAACTGCCCAGTTTCTGGCTGTCGTAAAGTCACGAGCGGATAAATAGCACCGGACCCACTCCGATTCGACCAACAAGGAACCACTACTGAGGATGATGCGATTGACGTAGCCGAATACGTAGGGTACACGTTGATTCTGGTTAGCGGAGTTTTTATTTAGCATTCGCGGCAAATTTAAGTTTCGTGAATTTTTTTCTTTTTTTTTTTTTTTTTTGTAAAGAAAACAATTGTAATTTTACAGCACTGAAGTCGGGTGATTTTCGCAATCATTTGCACACTGTTCATGGCATTGAAGAAATAAAACATGATAATGACTTTCAAAATTATTCAGGTATGTTCGCATTTTCATAACTTCTATTTCAATAAGTTTTATTTATTGGTGAATAAAATAAAATAGTTTCACATAAAAATACAAAGAATGGATGAAATGCATGAGATTTAAAATGTTACCTATGTAAGATGAATACAAGATATAACATATTCTCATAGATTCGAAGATATACCCATGCATTTGTGGAAGATTTTCCGTACTACGTACTACAAGTTACAACAATTTTTGCCAAAATAAAACAATGACATAATAAATTGAAACTATCAATAAGTCCCAAAAATATCAATAATAATAATGACCGTAATTGATATAATCCAGTCAAAAATGCAATATCAATGAAATTTATTTCTTACATATACATATATTTATTATTTAAATCGTAAGAGATTTAATAAAACTCTTCTGCTGCATAAACACATTGGATTTAAATCCATTACTAAGTGACATAACATGATTTTTTTCAAATAAATTGGTGGAAGAAATATAGTCTGCATAATGCTATCTCTATGGAAGGTTTAATTGTTCGTTTTTAATTAATATCTTAATATTTAGACAACTCCTGGTCTTAGAAACTCGAAACATGTACTAAATTTTAAGTGGGGTTATTCCAATGTTACCCATAAAATTTCATTAAATTCGGTTCAGCCATTCTCCCGTGATTATGAGACAGACAGACAGATTTTCAATTTTCTTTATATAGATTATGCAATTGCTATGTCAAAAATATAAAATAACATAAATATGCACATAACTGTAAAGTCTTGTGTAAATACAAATTTTAGTACATTCCTACATAAGCTGATAATGATATGTAAGAAAATAACAAAAGTACAAAATTGAGTAAAATTTTTGAGTGGATAACAATTTCTTCCTAGCTATTGACATATTTACATTTGTCAGCTGAAACATATCATTTATGAATGACTGATTCTGGATTAAAATTATCCAAATGTAGACTTTTAATAGATATAATGCAAGTTTACTCATTTTGCTTATTTTCAATCTATTTCTCTAAATCTATATAAATAAAATTGAAAATCTGTCTATATGTGTGTTTCATCATCATGGGAGAACAAATGAACCGAATTTAAATGAAATTTGGTAGGTAGCCTTGAAATATCCTGACTTAAAATTTAGTTCATGTTTTGAGTTTCTAAGACCAGGGGTTGACCAAATATTAATTAAAAACGAACAATTAAACCTTTCACATAGCATTAAGCAGATGATATTTTTTCCGCCAATTTACTTGAAGAAAATTTTATCATGTCGTTTAGCAACATATTTAAATCCAATTTGTTTATACGGCAGCTGATTTTTATTAAATCCTTTCCGATTTAAATAATAAAGATATACATATAAAATAAATTTCACCGATATAGCATTTTTGACTGGATTATATCAATTATGGTCTTCAGGTTTAAACATTATTATTATTGATATTTTCAGTTTATCATGTCATTGTTTTACTTTTGCAAAAATTTTTGAAACTCATATATTGTACGTAGTACCGAGTAATCTTCTACAAATGCATGGGTATATCTTCTACTCAGTGGCTTATCCTGACTCTAAAAAGTGGGGGGGGGGGGGCAACTGTTTAGCATTTGCTTATGCCAGGGTTATTTTAAATGAAAAATACGCATAACAATAAAAAGCCTTGAAAAGTAGGGGGCCTGCCCCCCCCCCCCCCCAAGCATACGCTGCTGCTTTTACTCTATGAGAATATAAGCAGTACGAGTATATTAGCACATATTTTGGCATATATTGGAATCAATTACGGCCTTTTAGGTTTTAAGATTACGGAATTATTGATATTTTCAATTTATTACGTCATCTGTTTTATTTTGGTAAAGATTTTAGAAACTCATAAGTTGTTGTATGGGTCCTATACAGTTTTAGCTCTTTTATTTTGCATATATTTATTCAACTTCATATATTTTGTAAATTTGTTTACAAACAAGACCAGGACATTTTATTCTTCAGATCTGCTCGTGAAGATAATTTTGTATAGCTAGAATAGATATTCTTAAACTTCTTTTTAGGAGCATTAAATTAAATATTTTATTAGAATATTTTGATTAACAATGTCATTTAGTATATTATAGAAATTTGCACATGATTGTGAATTTTAAATTGAACTTGACAACTTGAATGTTGCAAAGAACAATTTCAACAATCTAATTAATGCATGATTAATAAAAGGAGATTGATTTTGTGAGTTGCATAATATACCCAGGTAGCACAAATACGTAATTCTTACGTATCAAGCAATACGTAATCTTTACGTGTCAGGCCATACGTAATTATTACGCAAAAATGGTACGTTAGAATACGGTATACCAACCGTTATAAAAAAGGTTATTATTACGTATCCTTATACATTATTATTACGTATCCTTATACGTTAATATTACGTATATTCACATACGTTATTATTACGTATATGCACATACGTGTTTATTACGTATCCATATGTTATTATTACGTATATCCACATACGTTATTATTACATATACCCACATACATTATTATTACGTATCTACATACGTGTATATTACATATCCACATACGTTATTATTATGTATATCCACATGTGTTATTATTACGTATCCAGATACATGTTAATTACGTATCACATACGTGTATATTACGTATATCCACATACGTTATTATTACGTATCCAGATACATGTTTATTACATATCATATACGTGTATATTACGTATATTCACATACGTGTTTCTTACGTATATCCACATACATGTTTATAACGTGTTCCCATATGTATTTATGCGTTCCCATACGCATTTATAATGTATTCCCATACATATTTATATTGTGTTTCTACATGTATTTATTACATGTTTATATTGTGTTTCTACACGTATTTATTACGTGTTTATATTGTGTTTCTACACGTATTTATTACGTGTTTATATACATATTTATCACACATTGGACAACTCTACAGAATAGTGCATGTTGCAGACATGATATTTACAAAGTTTTATGCATCTTTGTAAAACAAACATATTGAGTCAGGTGAATATATTTTTATAATAGATGTCAAATTTTCAGATTGTGTTGATTTCAATAATGTACTTGAATTTATAAATTTGAAATCAACACAATCTGAAACAGTATCTTTAAAATTTAAAATACATTCATCTAAATCATATTTTTACAAAGATACGATATATCAAATGTGTCATATATGCAAAATTCACAATACTATAGAATCACTCTGTTCATATGTAATAAAATTTTTATTTTAATTTATATTATATATTGTTAATACAATAATTTTAATGCAAAAATGTTTTTTTCCTTTATTTTCAGTTTATATTTAAATATATTTTTAATTCTAATTATTTCTAAATATTGCAAAAATTATAATCTACTACATTATGAAATATAATTTTAAATCTAAAAGATAAGCTATTTTAAATTGAGAATAACTTAAAAATACAGAATAAAATTTTGGGATATATTAAAACACATAATACTTAAAACATTTTTGCAATTTTTAAAGAGTTAATTTTTTAAAAGTGAACTTCAATACTAAAAATATATAAAAAAAACAATATTAATAATATTGTAATTAAGTTTATAGGCTATTTTAAATTACAATTATAGGCTATTTTAAATTTTAATTTAGCATGCTAAAACTACACATCTCTGATCAATGGTGGTATCATGCAACTGTGATGATTTTTAAGAGTGAAAACAGTGAGTAAGGGCACAGAGCCCAAGTAGAACATGTTTCTAGATACACAGAACACAAACTGTTTCACAATTATTTCTAAAAATTGCAAAAATTATAATCTACTACATTATGAAATATAATGTGTTTAATGTTTTTAAAAAAATTCCCAGAATTGTGTTTTTATTTCTTGTACGTATCATGTTTATTTTCTTTTAAGTATAAGGCTTTTTTAACTTCTTCCAGGTATTTTTTTTTATTTTCTTAAAAGTATCAAATTATTTTAATTTAGTATTGTGTTTTTTAACATTTCACCCCAGTATCAACTTTTTTTTAAAATTTGTCCTAAGTAGCATATTATTTTAAAATTTCTTCCTAGTATATATTTTTTTTTAATTCTTCCAAATCATGTATTTAAAAAAATTATACCGAAATATCGTTTTTTAAATGCTTATAAATGAGACTTACTATTTAACCTAGAGAGCTTAAATTAGTGTTATTTTCTTTTGCTTTTAATGAGTCTTAATTTGATATATAACATGACTATGCTATTTCAAATTTGAATTTTTTGAAAAGCTTCAAATTTTTTTTTTTTAAATCTCAAAAACACCCCTTTTAATTTTTTTGAAAAAAAATATATGCTTTATGGACTACTTGTATGCCAAGTTTCATAATGGGAAGCCAATGGGTTCCTATGAAAATTATTTTTTTTTTGTATTAAACTATAAGTGAAATTAGCTAAATTACAAAAAATTTAATTTCCATAGGAACCCCTTAACGACCGACTATGAAATTTGGCACACAAATAGTCCCTTAATGTCTTTAATAAAAGTAAATAACTGAAAATCTAAAAGCCCCCAAAATCTGAAATTTTACAGTTTTTGTAAACTTTACTGGTACTATCACTGTACCAAAAATGATCGATTTCTGAGGTATCAAGGTTCAAACCATTAATTGATTTGACACGGAATAACATATACTTAGTACATAACTCATTAACCAGTTGTTTCAAACATTCAGCCCACATATGTTCTTTTCAATTTTAACAATTTGCTACACACTTAATATTTCACATATGTCACTCAAAATTTAATTTTGTATTTACAATCAGTTACAAAACGTTACTTTTCAAGAACTTTTAAAATAAGTACTTCTCCAAACAAGTGAAGACAATTTCATCTCTTCCTTGCTCAAGAGTACAAACTCTCCCAGTTGCAGTATCAGGCTCTACTTTTTGCGAAATGGTCTCACCTAGCACATTCAAATATTCAATACGTCACTTGGTTGAGGATAAAAGAAAGAAGAAGGTCCTTTAGGATGTAGGAAGCTAACTATATAGTCGCTCGTCTTTTCAAGAATACATGCAAGCTACCAAGATCCTTTATAGAGTATAGTGACAAATCCAGATTCAATTTTTGCTTAATTAGTTGGTGTAATATAGTCTAATGCTGTCACACGTTCAGTAAATTGGTGTTCACTACAGTAATTATGCTTAACATGAAGTATATTTTCAGAAATTGGGTAGAAAGAATGAAGTTTTTGAGTACCCATGATTGCCTTAAAGTCATTCAACTGTGGCGACAGTATTTCTTTAACTTCTTCATACTCATCAACGGTGCTGTACTCAAAAACTTCATTCTTTTTACCCAATTTCTGAAAATTGGCTTCTTGTTAAGCATTATTACTGTAGTGAACACCGGTTTACTGAACGTGTGACAGCATTCGACTATATTACACAAACTAATTTAGTAAAAATTGAATCTGGATTTGGCACTATATAGTCTATAAAGGATCTTTGTGGCTTGCATGTATTCTTGAGAAGAATAATGTTACGAGAGACTATAAAGTAAGCTTCCTACATCCTAAGGGACCTTTTCTTACTTTCATCCTCAACCGAGTGACGTATTGAATGTGCCAGGTGAGACCATTTTGCAAAAAGTAGAGCCTGTTACTGCAACTGGGAGAGTTTGTCTTGTTGAGCAAGGAAGAAATGAAATTATCTTCACTCAGTTTGGAGAAGAACTTATTTTAAAAGTTCTTGAACGTTTTGTAATTATAATTGTAAATATAAAATTATATTGAGTGGCATGTGAAATATCAGGGTGGCCACTCTTCAGACACATTGAAATTCCCTGACTTTTCCAGGTGAATTGAAAAGAAATTCCAGACCAGTAATTTTAACATAAAATGCGTGCACATCCCTATTTAGTTACAAATTTGATTAAAGAATCTTAACAATTACTCCACTATTAAAAAAAAAGTTATATTAAATCAGGAGAAAAAAATACACATTTTTTGTTTTTACAAATAAATTTTGACATTTTTAATAAAAAATACATGTAAATGCAGCAAAATTGAACTACTGAAATATTTAAAAGAATTTAATGTTTTTTTTCCCTGAAGAAATAAAAAGAAATAGTCTAAACTGATGTCCTTAAATATGGGCATTGCAAATTGTTCACAATGACAGACATTAAAGATATGCAAAAACTACACTGTAACAAGCTACAGCCATTGAATAATTAATGTCAATTCAGCAATGTCAAAAGAATGTCATTAAAATAGAAAAAATATTGTAAAATGTATATAATATTCTTGGCAACAGTTGTCCAAAATGGAGCACAAACTCTGCATTTTTGTTTTTATACGGAATCAAATGGACACATGGCAGCCTTTATTTAGAAGTTACGAGTACAGCATAATACTTGGCGAAATTTTTCGAAAATGGCATACAAACTGGGCAGTCCTGTTTTTATAAGGACAACTAGTATTAAAAAAAAAAAAAAAAAAAAAAAAAAACAGAATTTTCACAAAATTCCCTGACTTTTCCCAGTTGAGTGGCCATCCTGAATATTAAGTGTGTAGCAAATTGTAAAAATTGAGAACATATGTGGGCTGAATGTATGAAAAAACTGGCTAATGAGTTATGTACTAAATGTATGTCATTTTGTGTCAAATCACTTAATGGTTTGAACCTTGATATCTAAAAAATTGATCATTTTTGGTACAGTGATAGTACCAGTAAAGTTTAAAAACACCGTAAAATTTCATATTTTTTGCGCTTTTAGATTTTCAGTTATTCATTTTTTTAACAAAGCCAAATCTGGTAAAGTTTTGAAATTTTAAACAGTGGTAGATCAAAAACTATTTGACCAAGAGAGTTCAAATTAGTGCAGTCTTTTGTTTTCGATGGACCTTAATTTGATATACAACATGATTATGGTATTTAACTCTTTTTTAAAATTGGAGTTTCTAAAATAATTACAAACTAAAAGAGAAATTGTTTTTAGAGAATAGCATAGTCATATCAAATTAAGACCCATTAAAAGAAAAAAAAAATGACACCAATTTGAGATCTCTAGGTCAAATACTTTTTTTTTTTGCCAAATTTCGCTTTTAAGAAAGTCAATAACTGAAAACTAAGAGCCCAAAAAATCTAATATTTACAGTTTTTGTCAGCTTCACTGGTACTACTATTGTACCAAAAATTATCATTTTCCATGATGTCAAGGTTCAGATCATTGGTTGATTTGACACGGAATGACCCTTGGATGAATATTCAATTTGGCAGTATTTTAATTTCTTAAGTTTTACACCATATATGAAATATTGTTTAAAAACAAACTAATTATTCTTTGTAATCAAAGTTAGAGGTAAGTTACGGTACAGGAAAATTAAGCGTTCTGCATTTTCAGGTTGCAGCCTATTACCATCTTTAAGTTTAAAATCTAAGTTAAGTTTAAAATTTAAGTTATACCATCTTTAAGTTTAAAATACATAAAAACATGTAAAAGAATAATTTCTGATTTTACAATATTTGAAATAAACATGCATGCATGACAACAAATGCAATCTCGGACCACGTTTTCATTTAATCTCCGCTTAGATAGTATTAAATGCGAGCATGGATGCACATACCACGATGCATGCACTTTTCCCGTTTGCTTTTAAAGCAATATGTGCATACATACAACAAAGCTAGGAAGATATATAAAATAAAATAAAAGTTAAAGCTAAATATAATTAAATAAGTTATATAAATTAAGCAACATGTTAAGGCCCCGCTAACCGTTCAATGAAACTCAAATCCGCGACAATCTGTTCCCTAGATGTCGCTTGTAAAAATGGCATGGTTGCAAGAATTCAACTTTTAGCTCTGTTTTCACAGTCCCTTTTCCTAATTGAGCTGCCCATCATCGAAATGATTTTCCCACCAAAAAGTAAGCCTCTCTTTGTATCCTATTTCGGGACGCACTAAAGCCATAAATTCCCGTACCCTTATCCCGGGTGAGGGAGTGTCACGATACAATGCCTTGTGGTCATGGGCACTGCATTGAATAAACCAGCTCAGTTTCAGCCCTCTGAAGAGAAAGAAAGAGTTTTGAATTGCTCTTGTCTGATGCCATATCGTACTGATGATTAGATTATTTTATTGGAAATTTGCGTAAATTTTCAAATAAAGTTTATTTGAAAGTTGGAGCCAGCAGCAGAATTACTTTAACATTTATTAATAACACCAAATTGGGTTTAAAATTGGAAAACTGATGTGAAAGACAATGTAAGATTCCTGTTTATTGAATTGTGATTGCATACATCGTAAGATTCCTGTTTATTGAATTGTTATTACATACATCGTTCTATAAGAAAAAAGAAATCTTCCACTTCAAAAATACTAGAGTAAAATATTTTATCTCCATCGGCAACTAGTGTTTATTTAAATCTTTAAATCAACAGTAATTGCAATAGACATCGAGATTGTCGATGTTGGCGTATTTCAAAAATTTTAGAGTATACACGCAAGACTTAAGTCACTGGTGGAGGGGGGGGGGGGGGGTCGATGCCAGACTAACTGATCTCCGTTGACACTGCAAATTTCTACCATTTGCAATGCTCAAATTTCATCGTGAACAAGTTCAGAGTCCTTGTCAGAAGCTCATGACAGAAACACAAGATTGCAGCCAACCAGTGGCCAGAGGGGACTGACCCCCTCCATGATAAAATATACTAAGCCTTCCCTGATGAAAGAAAATATTCGATTTTCATCGGTGACATGGAATTTAATACTGACCCCCTCCATGATAAAATATACTAAGCCTTCCCTGATGAAAGAAAATATTCGATTTTCATCGGTGACATGGAATTTAATACTGACCCCCTCCATGATAAAATATACTAAGCCTTCCCTGATGAAAGAAAATATTCGATTTTCATCGGTGACATGGAATTTAATACTGACCCCCTCCATGATAAAATATACTAAGCCTTCCCTGATGAAAGAAAATATTCGATTTTCATCGGTGACATGGAATTTAATACTGACCCCCTCCATGATAAAATATACTAAGCCTTCCCTGATGAAAGAAAATATTAGATTTTCATCGGTGACATGGAATTTAATACTGACCCCCTCCATGATAAAATATACTAAGCCTTCCCTGATGAAAGAAAATATTCGATTTTCATCGGTGACATGGAATTTAATACTGACCCCCTCCATGATAAAATATACTAAGCCTTCCCTGATGAAAGAGAATATTCGATTTTCATCGGTGACATGGAATTTACTACAAGATCTAACCCAAATGTTGCATAAAAAGTTGCTTTGTAATTATTTCTTTATAAACTAGGGGGCTCCCCCCACCATCCTAAACTAATAGATCGAATTTCACAAAATTTGGTAGATAAGTCATTTGTGGGTTACCCTGGTGCTAATTGGATTTTGGTACGATTCCGAAAAAGTAACCTACCCTTTCATGTAAAATGACCCGAAAAATCCCCAAACTCTAAAATAAAAAACTACGTATGCTCAAATATATTAATTAAATGTTTGTTTTATACACAATTTTTAACAATGAAAAGAATAAGACCAACTGCATTACATCAGGGCTAGCCGTTCTCGAGATATTTTAGTTTTTTCGCATTTACGCTGGGCCACTGTTGAAAAAATGTCCAGTTACCAACTCAGAACGAAAATTGAATTAAAAATGCCAATTCAGTGTCATTTTTTAAAATAATTGTGGACGTAATTTTTTTAATAAACTCAATATAATGAATTACTGAAGAAATGGGGAACGTGAATACGAGTCTGCAGAAAAAGTCATGTGCTGCCCACATCAGATTTTTTAATGTGCAACTGGAATTTTTCACTGTCATACATATATTCTTACTTTACCTGCAATACATGGCAATATATAGGGAAAATATTGAAATCGTGCCGAAAATCACAATTCGAGTTTTCGACGGATCGACACATTTTGAGATCTCTAGAACGTGAAAAAAAAAATCTGATGTGGGCAGCACATGACTTTCGCTGCAGACTTATATCGACGTTCTCTTTATTTTAATTAAATTTAATTCACTTTTAATTCAATTTTCGTTCTCATTTGATAACTGGACTTATTTTCAAAGGTGCCGTAGAGAAAATACGAAAAAACTAAAAGCAGGCAAAGAGTTTTCAAGCTTATATCGTATTTAGCTACTAAACTCATATATTGTGTTTAGCCAATAAATTCATATAGCCGATTGTTGAAACAGAAAAAGAGTAGAGCGGGTATATCTTCTAATACAATTGTAGTGTTTTCATTTAGTATATTGAAACGGGATAAGAATGTTTCATTCAGATCTGCAAATTCAAAGCTACGAATTTGGAGGGATATCGCTAATTTGACAACTTTTCTTAAACTTTGCCAAATTGACGGAAATGTCGCCAAATTGTTATAAACGACACACAAACAGCTGCCATAAACCTTCGGGTTGGTCGTGTGGCTTGGGTCTTCTACATATCAATGAAATTTTTTTTTGTTTTGTTAGAAGAGAGTACTGAAATGATGTTCGGTTAGCATTTATCTGTCAGACCAACCATCCTACTTAGTAATACATTTAGCGAATTTTTAAAATGTCACCAAATTGATAAAAATGTTTTCAAATCTATAAAAATATCTTGAAATTGATAAAATTGCGCTACATAAATAATATTAATTGTTTTTTGTTAGGGGATAGTATTGTGATGATATTTCGTCAATTTGTCGCAAAGTGGAACTGTCAGTTCTACAGTCCCACTTGGCGATAAATTTGGCGATTTTTTAAAATGTCGCTAATTTGACGAAACTGTCGCCAAATGTTCCATAGAAATATAACTATTTAGACGATATTTTTTCTACCAATTTATTTGAAGCAAATGATATCATGTCGCTTAGCAACGGATTTAAATCCAATGTGTTTATGCGGCAGACGATTTTTATTAAATCCTTTCCGATTTGAATAATGAAGATATGTATATAATATAAATTTCATTGCCATTTCATTTTGGACTGGATAATATCAATTATACTCTTCAGGTTTAAACATTATTATTATTGATATTTTCCGGAATTATTGATTCAGGGATTATTGATATTTTTAAGTTATTACGCCATTGTTTTATTGCGGCAAAAATTGCTGACACACGCATATTGTACGTTGTACGAGTAATCTTCTAGGAATGCACGGGTATATCTTCTAACCTACGAGAATATAAGTAGTACAGGTATATTGGCATGTATTTTGACATATATTGGCATATATATTGGAATCAAGTACAGTCTTCTGGTATGAAGATTAAGGGGTTTAATTATATATTCAATTTATTACGTCGTCTGTTGTATTTTACCAAAAAACATTTGAGACTCATATTGCAAAACGGGTAATCTTCTACTAATAATCGGACATTATAAGTAGTACGTGTATATCTTCCCATATAATTTTAGCACTTTAATTTTGACATATATTGGAATAAATGACTGTCTTCAGATATAAAGATTACGGGTTTATTGGTATTTTCAATTTATACATGTAATCTACTAATACAGATTATATTTTCTAATATTCGCGTATATAATTAGTACGGGTCCCATACAATTTTAACGCTTTTATTTTGCATATATTGATTCAATTCCATATTTTTTTTTTTATATTTGCTTACATAAGGGGTCCAAGATGTTTTATTCTTCAGATATGTCCATGAAGATAATTTTATATAGCGAGAACAGAGATTCTTAAACTTCTTTTTAGGAGCATTATATTAAATATTTTAACAGAATATTTTGATTAAACATGTCATTTAGTATACTATAAGAATTTGGGCATGATTATGAATTTCAAGTTTCTTTATATTATATACTCCGTACGAAGAACGGGTATGCTGCTAGTTACCAAATAAAAACAAAAATTGAATTAAAAATGCAAATTTAGTATTATTTGGTGCAATTAAACTCGATCTAACGAATTATTAAAAAATAAAGAAAATATGAATTGGAATCTACGCCACCTTTGAAAATAAGTCCGGTTACCGAATGAGAACGAAAATTGAATTAAAAGTGAAACAAATTTAATTAAAATAAAGAGAACGTTAATATAAGTCTGCAGGGAAAGTCATGTGCTGCCCACATAAGATTTTTACTTTCTCTGCAATACATGGTAATGTATAGGGAAAGTATTGGAATCATGTCGAAAATCGCAACTCGAATTTTCGACGGATCTACACGTTTCAAGACCTCTAGAATACGAAAAAACCATTTTTAGCGTGACATCTGTCACTGTGTCTGTCTGTCTGTGCCATAGGCGCCGAGTTTTCAAAATCTCAGGGGGGGCACAATCCGATAAAGTTATATAAAAGATTTACAAAGTCGATAAAGATATAACAACTTACAAGGCCGCCTTGAAGAAAGCAAGCATATGTCAGTTAGGTGACTACAATTGGTTCGTGGTCATTTTAAGCCCCTTCTTCAGGCCAAAAGAACAGTATCCGCCCTTAGCAACTACCAAGAACGAACTGCCCAACGAACGTCAGTAGTGGTTGTTAAGAGCTCATACGGTTATTTTGTTCTGAAAAGGGGGGGGGGAGTTATAATGCCATCGAAGCAACTGTAGTCACCTAACTGACATATATATGCTTTCCTTAAGGAAGTTTTGTAAGTTATTGTCTTACAAGCAGCAGTTTTGGAGTGAGATAACCGAGTGGTTAAGTCACGGAGATTGTACTCGGAGGACCCGAGTTCGGTTTTCGGCTTTGCCTCAACTGTTCCCGTGTACGAGCACGTTAAATTTGTGGGTTTGAAAGTCCTTCCGAGCGAATAGATGGTATTGTCTCGGCGGTCTAAACAGATATCTTACACCTTCGGGTAGGTTGGACGGGCTGGGTCGAAAGAAAGATATCAGCAGTTTTATTTATTGTACGATAAATATTTTTAATCTTTTTAGGCCTATTTATATTTGTAAGCTAAGAGTTGATTAGGAAAATCCATATAGCTACTATGCATCAATATTAAAATATATAGTAATTACAATGGTTTTTACTATAAGAATTAACTAGTAGCAAAGCTGTTAATTAATAAAAAAAAATCTGAACGTTAATACACGTTAACGCTTAATATCAACTCTTAACTACCTATCAGGTGATTTTGACACAAATTAAAACAATGAACCCAGCAATAATACAAAAGTATCTAAATATTATTGTCTATATTTAAATATTTTTAAATTAAATATGTAAATAAATTGATCATCACTATAACCATACATTCAGCTAAATTAAAAAATCTTTAAAACAAAGCAATTTATAAAAAAATATCATAAATAATATTTTTATGCAAAATTTGGATGACATGTTGGTTGACAATTCTTATCACAACTAAAACTTTAATATTTTTATCAGGGGGGTGGGCTGAGTATACCTAGTGTGTGTGTGTGGGGGGGGGGGGGGGCTAAACTCCCTCTGGCCCTTGCCTGACTACGGTGCTGCGTCAAACGTCCAGTGCTCACAAGGAATTTACCCGCGGGGTTTGCAGCTTCAAACGGAATGGATGCCACCTGTAAAGACAGCACTGATATATAGAATCCAGGAGTAATTACACATGAGATCTCTTTAGGTAGACAAAATAAGTCATCTCTACTTCGTGGTAATCGTTTATAGTTATTACTGGAGGGAAACAGCTATTTTTTGGAAATGCCAATAACATGGCTGTAAATATTCCATTTCTCTTTGAATTATATGGTCAGTCGAAAAAGTTCTGGTAACCAGGTGTTTTTGTCATTAGCGTAAACATGTTTTCTGGGAGTAAAGATCAGCTTGGTTTGTGTGCGAGATAGTTCAGGGAGCCGTGGTAAGGAAAATGTGAGCAAGACGGAACTGAAACGTGACATTTACATTGATAGGATTTTCTTTCAATTATTTTTATGTTTAAAAAACTTCATTTTTTGGTATTTAGTAAAATATGAAGTTAGAAAAAAATCTTGAAATTTCCCAGAGGGGGCAAAGCCCCCTCTGGAAAAGTTCAGCGGGGGCTCGTGCCCCTCTGCCCCCCCGTAGTCGGCGCCTATGGTCTGTGCAGATTTTGTATCCACTGTAACTAAAAAACTAATGGACCTAATTTCACAAAATTTGGTAGGTAAGTCTGGTGTTGATTCATTTTGGGTACGATTCGGGATAAAAGAACCCGCCAATTTTTGCGAAATGGCCCGCAAATGCTTGTATCCACTCTAACTAAAAAACACTCTAACTAATAAATATTTGTTTCGTGTTCTAGAGGTCCAAAACGTGTATAGATCAGTCGAACACTCGAGTTGCGATTATTGACACGATTCCAATACTTTACCTATATATTATATACCATATATTGTAGGGAAAGTAAAAAATCTGATGTGAGCAGCACATGACTTTGCCTACAAATTAAAATTCATTTTCTTCTTACTTTCCCTGCAATACATGAAAGATATTGGAATCATATCAAAAATCGCTATTCGAATTTTCAACGGATCTACAAGTTTCGAGACCCCTAGAACACGAAAAAAAAAAACATTTTCAGCGTAACGTCTGTGTGTGTGTCTGTCTGTGCAATGTATGTATCTACTCTCACTGTAAAAGTAATTGACCAAATTTCAAAAATTATTCAAGGTAAATTACTTGTGGTGATCCTGGTGCTAATTAGATTTTGGTATGATTCGGGAAAAAAGAACCTACCTCCTTTTGAGAAATGACCGCAAAAATCGCATGTATCCACTATAGCTAAAAATACTAATTTATCAAATTTCACAAAATTTGTTAGATAAATCTCTTGTAGGTTACCCTGGAAAGATTTGGGAAAACAGTACCATTTTTTTTTCTTTTTGCAAAATGCTACGCAAAAATCATTAAAATATAAAATAAAAGTTCACGTATTCTCAAATATATCAATTAAATGTTGGTTTTGCAAGTAATTTTTGACGATAAAAAGAATAAGACCAACCCCATTATTCTAGCATTAGCCGTTTTCCAGATATTTTAGTTTTTTCGCGTGTTTGCTACGCCGCCTTTGAAAATATGTCCAGATAACACACACACAAAAAACCAAAATTGGATTAAAAGTGTAAATTCGGTGTTTTGTACAATTAAATTCAATTTAATGAATTATTAAATAAATAAATAAGGAGAAGATGAATTAAAGTTTATAGGGAAATTCATGTGCTGCCCACATCAAATTTTTTTTAAATTTCTCTGCAGTACATCGTAATATATAGGGAAGTATTGAAATCATGTCGAAAATCCCAACTCGAGTTTTCGACGGATCTACACGTTTTGAGACCTCTAGAACAAGTAAACACTATTTTTAGCGTGACGTCTGTGTGCGTACAGATTTTGTATTCACTCTAACTCAAAATTTAATTGACCGAATTTCATTGAATTTTATAGGTAAATTATTTGTGGGTGACCCTGGTTCTGATTAGATTTTGATACAATTCGGGATAAAAGAACCTTTTTTTTTTTTGCCAAAGTTCCAGCAAAAAATGCCTGTAAATGTGTAATTGTAATTATTGAAAGTCCTTATTTTTTTCTTTAAATTCATAAAAAGGGGGGGGGGATGTTCGTCCTAACCGAGTTTTAAATCAATAGGGTTTCACTAATCACTGAGTGCGATAGTTGTATTAAATTATTTCTAAAACGCTTCATTCGTTTATGAGATATCGCGGCCGCAGGCTCACACAGATTACTTCAAATACGTTCGATTCGAGTTCAGGGATACCTGAAACGTACTCTTCCGTCAAAAACTCGTATTTGAATTTTAAACCATGCCACAGTACTTTGGAAATAATTTGGTACGATTCTCACACTCGATGATTAGTGGAACCCTATTGATTTAGTTGTTAGGATCCCCCCCCCCCCCCTCAATATTATTCCCTGTGTATTATATATTATGTATATAGGGAAAGTAAAAATATATTGTGATGAACTGAAAAGGAAAATAATGCACACTTGCTACGGCTCCCGTGGGCTAAAAATCTTAAACCCACTTTTGTAGACAGTCTATACATTCTGAAAACTAATTATGTAATGCTTTCAGCAAGAAGTACTGCAATATTGGTAGAAAAAAAAAAGAATTGGAAAGACAAATATTTCTTTCAAAAATGAAAAACAGATTTGTATCAACAACAAAAGGGTTTGAACTGAAATCTTGCACAAAACTGCTTTGGAAACTTCTACGAATTCTGGGGGAAAACTCTATTGTCCCAGTCCCCCATGAAACCACAGAACCAGGAAGTTGTTGCTTCTAGAAGCAGGGAACTATAGAGGGCTGTACTTTCCTTGATTACGGCTGTCAAGCAAATACATTATCACCCTCCCCACATAAAGATCTATTGCTGACAGACAGAGATTGTACAACCCACAACGTGTGACTTACAGGGTTGCCGTAAACTTATCTTAATTCTGTTCTACATATCTGCACTTGAAATAGTTTTTGGATCATTAAAAATAGATTTTATAATGACAACATTATAATATTTGCTGATATCAATAGAAAAATGTATTACTATTTTTTTTTTGTAGGCCAAATATTCAAATTTCCTTTCAAACTTGCTACAGAAGCTTCCTAATGGCAAATTCCGTTGTGTTGTTAACATTTAAATTCATTTTTGAAACACTTTAAATTTAAATATTTAAAAAAATCGTACGACAACTGAAACGTATGTGTTTCTCCTTTAATATCGAACAAACTGTTAACATTTACAGGTAAAATTTACGAAGGAATCTTCTAAACAAATTTCCCCATTGGTTAACATGGAGGCAGCTCATAAGTTGTGGTGAGGTATGAGTCCCCTTAACCTAACACGGGAAAATAAAGTTCAAGATACAAACCTTTCTGTGCTTGGCGGGAAACGTAAAGAATGATTACTGCACTCAGTGTTGCCAGATGCACAAAGCTTATGGCTTCGTCCCCTGAGGTAGAAATGAGTCCGTTCTGGAAGCTTCCAGAACTGCGTGACGTCACGGCGGGGTTAGAGCTTGGGAGGGTGAAGATAAACAAGAAGGGATACATGAAAATGCCTTGGGGAAAAGGGTTCGAGAACAAAGCTGAAAGAGGATTTGAGCAAGGGGGAGCGTTAATGGTTATTTTTACGTATGAAAAATGGTAATTTTAATGTAATATAAACGGTATTTATAACGTATGATAAACGGTATTTATAATGTATTTTAAACGGTAATACATAAAAATGCCTTTGGGAAAAGGGTTCGAGAACAAAGCTGAAAGAGGATTTGAGCGAGAGGGGAGCGTTAATGGTTATTTTTACGTATGATAAATTGGTATTTTTAACGTAATAAAAACGGTTATTTTAATGTAAAATAAACAGTAATACATACGTATTTAAAACGGTATTTCTACATACGGTATGTTCATACACGGTAATTCATACGTATGATATACGGTATTTTTATATACCGTTTACTCATAACGGTATTATAACCGATGTATTACCGTTTATCGTATAACACATACGAAAATATAACGTATAAACGGTTTATCAACGGTTATAATACCGTATGTGTGTTACCTGGGTAAACAAAGCAAATAATTCTTAAATTGCATCTATGTGGAACAATTTTTCAAATGGAGAAAATTGGTTAGGAGCCATTGACACATGGCTCTCAAAATGACTAAATTATATCTATATATCACATCTAGCCATCAATTATAGAGTTTAATATTCTATGCTATCCAATAATACGAAGGAGATTTAAATATATTTAAATCTCCTTGAATAATACCGAGATCGTAATTAAAACAAAATACTCCTTGCACAGACGTAGTTCATTTTAAGCATCAACTATAACTTAGAATTTAAACTATCTAATAATACTAGTATACGATAGTAATTTTAACAGCTGAGTGATGATGAGTTAAAACTACCATCTCCGTGCACAGGCGCAGTTCTCTGAAGCTACTATTGGCCGTCGATATTGACGTCGGCTCACGTCACATCATGACGTCGGAGTGGGTCCGGTGCTATTTATCCGCTCGTGTAAAGTCGGGCGTTTGCGAAGTATAAAAGTATTGTGCCTCTTTGCGCAGAAAATGTACCTCTTATCTAATAGCATCTTTCTCATTTTGTTGCACTTCTTGAAAAATGTCCTTCTATGCTGGGTGGTCTAAATTTCTCTGAATGGGTACAATTCTGGACTGCGTTTTCTCATGGGAAAGTTTTCTTTGCAATAATAACAGTATTTTATTCAAAAGAGCTATTTTGCATCCATTTGCTTTTTTGTCAAACTTCAAAATATTAAATTCAGTTTTTCACAAATAAAAATTCCGAAATACCGACAATATGTCCAGTTAGTTCAATACTAACTGCGACAAACTATTATTCGCAAATTCAAAAGACAATATTTTGACGCACCAATCATTTCAAAGTATTGGACGCTCAGTATAATGCATACCTCGCCACACTCCTTTTACTTTACACACCTTTTAAGTATATTCTATGGCGAGAAGGGTACTTCACATAATCATCCCACAATGTTATCGCAATATTTTGTTTACAGTCAGCCAGAGATAGAAACAACAGACACAGTTAAAAACTTTTCATAAATGTTTCAATTTCAGGCATATCAAAATCTCACTTTGCATGCCCATTCTTTCACAAATGTTTTCACCAATTCAACCAGATCCAGTGTTCATTTACATGCATGTTTAATTAATATAGTTACCAAGTCAACTACTCTGTTTTACAACATTATAGAGCATAAGTAAGTTTCTATAAGTTTTTTCTCTTTTAAAATATTTTCACAACTTGCCACTGATACTGGAAGTGTAAGAAGATGTTTAGAGCAATAGAAACATTATGCCCTGTATCCAGGATTTTTGCTGAAGTATGAAGAGAAGTACAGTGATCTCTCACTTATGCGCGGGCGCAAGGGACAGCGAGAAAAACGCGCATAAGTGAGAGACGCGCATAAGCGAAAACCCACAAAAGGGAGCTTAAAAGTGAAACATCAATACATTGTACTACATTATATTGTTAATTAATACTATGTATAGACTACTGAAAAATGTAAATAAGATTAGTTTCAAAATGCAATGAATTTATTTTTTAATGAATTACTATTTTTTAAGAACACAAAGAAAATGGAAATGCTTACATACTCAAATTTCGTTTTACTCCTATTACTGCTTTCTCACAAAATAATTTACAATCGAGGATTGTTTTTGTTTTCGTGAATTTTCAAAAAGTGTCTTTTCAAGTTCATCAAGACGTGAAAAAGTTCCTTCACTTCCGGAATTGAACTGAAAATAGTCACGCAGAGTTTCTAATGCTTCTAACACTACTGTGTGAGTGGGAGGAACTTTTGCCGCATCTTCTTCATCATCGTCGTCCACCTCTTCATCTTTGTCACCACCATTTATTTCAGCTGCAATGTCTCCAATTTCCCGCAATTGAGCTGTGATTAAATTTTCATCTACATCAAGGGCGGATTCAGAGTTTTATTACGGGGGATGGGCGGTTCCGGGGACCCTTACCTGGAAATGTTTTAATTTTGGGCTGTTGAATAGTTTAGATAAATTTTGTTGTTCTTAAGTCATATATTAATATACTTAATAATTAAAGTTGAGCTTATCATTAAACTATATGGAAATATGGTTTAGGGTAAATTATAGATAAGTATGACAGAAAGGATAAGCTAATAAAGGATACAATACATATACATCTATACAACAACCAAAGCGATAATTTACAATGTATTTAATAGAACAAGTTTAAATCTAAATTACGAAAACGTTGTAATTATTTTACTTTTTTTATAACAAGCAACTTTCTAAAAAAAAGTTTACAGTGAAAAGTCAAGCCGCCTTGGTTTCTTTGAAAATTTGTCAATCACTTTATTTACATCAATATGAATGTCTCTATGGATGTGTATTAATTCTAATCCTGAAAGTCTATCTTCTGTCATCCGCGTTCGAAACCAAGTTTTAAGGCGCTTCAATGACGAAAAACTACGTTCTGCTGAAGCAACACTTACTGGGAACGTAGCTTGAAGGGCGAGAAGCTTGTAGATTCGTGGAAAAACATCTGGATCACATTTCTCCAAAAATTCTAAGACTTGGGTTTTTTTTTCAGAAGAATTCTTCCAAAACTCATAACAAACTTCATATTCTCCTTGAAGTGCACTTCCGAACAGACTTTTACTTCCATGATCATCCAGAATTAAACCAAATTTGTGTGATATATTTTGCAGAGCACTTTGCTTACTTGCTTTGTCCTCGGCTTTTTCATCTGCATTTTCTGGGATGAGAACATTAATATCAAAGATGTTCAGTACGGATTCGTCAAACCTTGAGTTTAAATCTTGATTAACTTCATCCAAAGCCTTGTTGTAGATGACTACTCGATAATTGTCTTTGACACTTTCTACGGTAGGGTTGTCTCGATGTATTATTCTTCGGATAATTCTAGGCTTTTTGGGGACGATGTCCAAGTCACTCATCATTTCAGTTGCTCTATTGAAAAGAAGATGAAAGACAGTGCCACTCTCCACTCGCTTCTTTTGCAAAACTTCTACAGTGCTTTTAATGAGTGATGATGCAGAGCGCTTGTCGCGAATTTCTGTCTGGAGCTTGGTACTTAATGGTAGCGTGACGGAGAAAATGTCAGCTGCAGTGTACATAGACAATATGAACTCCGTGGTGCATATAGAATCACACAGGGGCTTCTGATGACGAACTAATGTCTTCCCACCCCGAAATTAAACTTAGAGCCTCCACAATAGGAAGAAATCCACCTTGAAACTGTAAAATCGCATCATGTCTCTCCACCCATCGTGTTTCACATAGGGAGTGTAGCCTACCTTTCAAAGTTTGTTTTAAAACAAAATTCCGTTTTGATGACATGTTGAAAAATAAAATTACTTCTTTCATTGTTCCAAACATGTTTCTAACTGCCTGTACGTTGCTGTACTTTATTAATGACAAATTCAAGGCGTGATTACTGCAAGGGCACAAGATGGCATTTTTCATTTTAGATTGAGCAACCTTTACAGCTCCACAGCTTTCTGATGTCATGACCCTGCACCCATCAGTACATATGCCAATACAGTTATCAAACTCTAGGCCTAAACCACCAATAATTGTAAGTATTGATTGACTAAGTACGTCTCCAGAAAGTTTGGGCTCAGTTGTTGAACTGCTTCCATAATGCATTTGTGTGTAGTGCGGATCTACAAATCCAATAAAATCTTCACGCACACTTTTTTTGTAAACATAGCGCAGTATGGCAGACATTTGAGATGTTTGAGACAAGTCCGTAGTCTCATCAAATATAACACTGTAGAATCTAGATTCTTTCACTCTTGAAATGATTTCTTCAAGAATACAGTCACCAGCAATGTTAATAATTTCATTTTGTGTAGTTTTGCTAATGTATGTTGCTCTTGATTGAGAATTTTTCATCTGATTTTCAAGTACTTCATGACCAGATTGTATACCAAATTTCAAAAGTTCTCTAAAGTTGCCTTCATTTAGTAAACTTTCTGATTCGCTATCTAAGAGAGAACCATAATCCCTATGCCCACGAAATGGCATATTTTGTCGAGCCAGGAAAATTATACTCTCAATTATAGGCACAAGCCTTCGTCTGTTCTCTCTTACAACTTCCAGATGATGAGAATCCAGCTTATTCACAATATCTTTTTCAGGGTCGTGAAATCTTTTCAAAAAGTTTTTCCCATCTTGTACTGCATATATATGATACGTGTTTTTTTGGTGAGTTTCTAAATATCTATCTTTTCCAAGCAACTTTGAATATTTTGTCAGGGGTTCTGTGACTAGAGTTTTTAATGGCATAACATTTCTAGCGCCACTTCCAGTATTTCCAATCACAAACAAGGCACAGTATTTACAAAAGAGCCCTTTTAGCGCTCTTCAGAAAGAACCGCCCAACTATATTTATTGAGATGATTTTGGCTGAGATATCTTTTTTCTTCTTTCAGCTGTTTTGTGTGGACTGAAAATGGAAAGTCGTAGTCAGGAGATGGAACCCAATGGTTCTTTAACAAGTAGCACCTTGAAGCATCATCAAGACGCAAATTACGTTTGAAATAGTATCCAAGATCGTTTTTAAGAATACCAGTCCAGACCTCAGGATCTACACAAATTTGCATTTTAGTTTCAGGAAATTTGTCATTTGACGATTTTGTGGAGTTTAAGACGATTGTTGATGAAGAGTTTTCACTGGTAGTCTCCTTTGAAGTATCGCCATCTCCTTTTTGTGTTAGAATACTACGTGAAGGAATTTCGTATTTTTTACCTTGAAATTCACTATCCCCAACTTTGGGTTTTTTGTTAAAAAAACTCAGTAATTTAGGTTGATTTGTTCTCTTACTCATTTTGGACGTTTTTAAAACTATATATCAAAATTGGCTTACCGTGTTTGCTGCAACTAATATCCAATGAGTCAATCTCAGGTTCACTACGAGGACGCCTGAACTGGGTAGTACACTTACGAGGACGCGAAAGTGTTACTTTGTAACGCTTACAGAGTTGCCATTGCATACAGAAAAATAAATCTAATTTTGATTGATTTGCCAAGGACCTGCTGCCATCTAGTGGCAAATTTGAAAAGCAATTTTTAAAGAGAAATGTCAAAACATTTTTCACATTAGACTTTTGTTTATTACAGACAGTCATATATAACAAACAGCACACAAATTATTCTTCATCGTCTTTATTTTTTTTCTATTTATAATCCCGACAGGGGGGGGGGGGCGATCGCCCCCTCCACCCCTCGCTGAATCCGCCCTTGATCTACATCAACGAATTCGTTGAAAGTATACATAGCGAGTCCACCAGATACAGTATGCCAATCTTCTCCGTTTATGTCATTTTCAGAATTTTCACTTTCATTTTATGGCTTCTCACATTCATTTTCTGCTAGAAACGAAAACCCTGCTTTAATAAAGCAGCTTTTAATACACTTGTCAGTGATGTTTCTCCATGATGAGCACAACATATGAATTGCATTAAGGACGGTAACTTGCTTCAATTCGTCTTTCGTTGCACGTTTTGTTTCTAAAGCAGCCAGAAGTCGACGGATTAAAGTTGTTCTGTAGTGCACTTTCACACAACGAATGACACTCAGATCCAAAGGTTGAATGTTGCTCGTGCAATTCGCAGGAAGAAACACAACTTTCGTGTTGTTGAAAGTTGGAAGATCTTGTGGGTGAGCAGGACACTGATCCTGAATAAGAGATCTTTCCGTTTTTCTTTTTCCATTTTCCTATCGAATTTATGAAGAAAATCTAAGAAAATGTGCGATGTCATCCACGCCGTTTTGTTGCTAGTATAGTCGCAAGGAAGCTTCTTCACGTTCTTATAACAGCAAGGTTTGTTTGATTTGCCAATGACCAATGGCGGGAATTTTTCCGAACCATCGGCGTTGCAACACAGCAAGACAGTTAGATTTTCTTTACTTTTTTCCCACCATGGCATGGTTTTCCCTTGAATGTTAAGGTTCTGTCGGGCATCATTTTATAAAAAAGACCAGTTTCGTCACAATTGTAGATGTTTTTCGGTTCGCATCCGTTTACTAAAGTAGCCAAGTCTTCTTTCCACTGTTCTACAGTTCCTTCATTGACACTCGCACTTTCCCCAGAAAGGACACGAGTTGCCAAGTCATGCCTATTTTTGAATTTTTCAATCCATCCATGTAATGCAGAAAAGTTTTCCATTTCAAAACTCTTTAACAACTGTACGGCCTTCACACTTAGAAGCTCAACGTTAACAGGAATGTTCGAGACACGAGTTTCTTTAAACCATAGCACCAAAACTTTCTGAAATTCTTCGTACTTTCCGCCTTGAATTCTGTTTCTTTTCTTTGACTGAATTCCACATTCTCGGTAAGCTACTATTATCGCCTCCCGATTTTTTAAAATTCCTCTCAATGTCGATTCTGGGACATTAAAATGCTCCGCTAAAGCTTTTTTCGAAGTGCAAGGATTTCCTTCGAATTTTTTAATAACATCCATTTTAAACGAAAGCGACAATTTCATTCTTTTCGCCATTTTAAAACGTAACCATCTAACCAAAACTCCAAAGATTGTTCTTTCGTTAGCGATCAATGCCACATGGTACGTACCGTACTAATCTCTCTAATTGGCTTCGATTTTTACTGACGTCAATCACAAGAACCCCCTACGTACACCACTGTGTATAAAGCCCCCAATACATTGGAGAATAAAGAGACGAGTTTTATTTCCAGACGATACGGGAACTACAGGGGGTCTGTCGCCCTCCGTAGACTCCCGAAGTCATCAATCTTGAAAGGTCCGAGAAAGTGACAGAGTGGAAGTGTGCTGATTTGGCGGGTTATCGCCAAAGAGTGATAAATAATAACTTTGGTTGTTGCTTTTTGTGGTGAGTTTCGATCGCACCCATATGTAACTGTCATTTATTTGCAAAATGTCGCTTGATGTTGAAATAGCCCTTGCCATTGTTGTTGCACTGGAAGACGATCCGCCTCGTAAAAGGACAAAATGGGTGAAGGGTTTCTTATTAAAAAGAGAAAACTTTTCTCATATCAACTTGATGAGGGAATTGGAGAATTTCCCCACTGATTTTTTAAATTTTGTCAGAATAGATGTGGACACATATAAAGAACTGTTGTCTGCTGTCACACCTTTAATTGTAAAAAACAATACAGTATTACGGCAAGCAAGGGCGGATCCAGAGGGGGGACACGGGGGCATGTGCCCCCCCCCCAGACAGCCTAAGTAAAGACTAGGAAAGGTCGATATTTTTCAAAATTATATTTTTTATAATTATTTTCAAAATTATATTTTTTATAATTATTTTCAAAATTATATTTTTATATTTTTTTAAATTATATATTTATATTTTTCAAAATTATATTTTTATATTTTTTAAAATTATATTTTTATATTTTTCAAAATTATATATCCTCTCTTCGGCTTTCAAAATTATATATCCACTCTTCGGCTTCAAATGCTCCAACTGAAGTAATTGAGGAACATTTTCGCGTGACATTGTGGTTGTCATTTTTGGACAATCTTATAAGCGAAATTACAGATAGGTTTCCGAAGGCCAGTTTTGAGGTCATTACTAATTTGCAGCAGTTAATTCCGCAATATTTTTCGGAATCTTCCATCAAAGATATTATAAAGAGCGCAGACGTTTACAAGGAGGATTTGTCATGTTTTCCAGCATTAGATGGAGAACTATTATCTGGAAGCAAATCTGCGAGAAAGGAAACGAAGAATTCAGATGTCTCATAAAAGCATATAAAAGTGCCACAAATTTACCGAACATTAAAGTTATTTTGCAAATTCTTGCAATCCATCCTATGACAACAAGCATAGCAGAAAGCTCTTTCTCCACACTACTCCGATTAAAAACTTACCTACGCAATACCATTTCGGAGAGAGCCGGCTTAATGGTTTAGCATTAATGAACATCAACAGAAATGTATCGTTTACAGAAGAGGTTTCAGGAAGTTTTTTCGCGCAAATTTAAAATGAAGTTAAATTTAAAGTACATGTAAAGTGAATTTGTTTATACAGTAAATCTGAATAATTTTTACTCTATTTTCTTTAATTTCTTATACACATCACATAGCCAGTCAAACCCGTGTATAACGAAATCGGAAACAACGTAATTACGGTTTCAACGAAAAAAAGATATTAGGCCCTCTCTAGGCTTTACAGCATTACAGAAAATTTTTTAAACGAAATTACGGAAATATCGAATTATTTTCGACGTCATTTCGACTGTATTACAAACTGTATAAATTACCGGAATTCGTGGATTTGGCATTGCCGGGCACCCCAAAAATTCATCTTTGCGTATGCCACTGGACTATATTGTGCCCCTCCCAGAATGGTTTTCTGGATCCGCCACTGATGGCAAGCGATGTCTCCGCATGAGAGACTTGTGGCTACGTTGCGTTAGGTATGTTTGTATTCGATTTGATTGAAGTTGGCAGCTTAGCGCTATTCTTTATTTAGTAGTATAACAAATAGTAGTACACAGTATAACAAAATATACTATTCTTTATTTAGTAGTATACTAAATTGCATAACATTTGTATAATATATATATATATATATATATATATATATATATATATATATATATATATATATATATATATATATATATATATATATGATGTTCGCAAATTTATTGCATGATATTACATATGAAAAGTGAACGTATTTCGTAATATTTAATACTTTTTTTTTAATGTGATTTTTTAATACATTTATTTAAGAAAAAGCACAGTAATTCAAGACAGGTTTGTGCTAGCGTTTTAAAGTTTGTGTCAATCGTTTTCTAATTAAAAATGACATAAGAAGTGATTATTCATGTAATAAATACTATTGAAGGTTCCGATTTTTTTATAATTTTTTTCATTCGAAAATTGGGGGGGGAGGCCCCCTAACATTTGATTACGTTTTTAAAATCAAGAGACTTATAGTAATCACTGATTGTAGTTTTTGTATCAAATTTCGTTGAAATCGCACCATTCGTTTGTGAGATATCGTCTCCACAGACTCACGGACACACACGCACCTATCATCTGGTAAAAAGGGTTTGTTAATATGGACTCCTTTGGATAACTAATGTAATTTTTCCATAATGAGAGAGAGTGAAACACCTAATAACCCCTCCCTTCCTTTTCCGTGTAAAAATGCAGTTTTTAAGGAGCGCCTTGTAAAAGTGGATTTTCAAAATTCGATGGTTAATGTATGATTTTCCGAAAAAGTTGAGTAAAAAATAATGCCCAAAATAACTGTATAGAAATTAAGTAAGGTCGGATTGAAATGATATCCTTTTCAATTTATTTTTCATCTTAACCAATAGCTCATAAAATTATAAGTAATATTTTTTCAAAATTTTATTCGGAAAATGGGGGGGGGGGAGGAGTTCAATTCGGTTATGTCCTCGATACCTGTGCAAAGTTTCACTCTACTAGAATTACTTAAGAACTGTATATATTTTCGCTGCTGTTTACCGAAGCAAAAATATTTTAGCTAAATGAGTATATTTTTAACCCCGACGAAAAAAGACGCCAAAGGATTCTGAAAGAAGAAAATACGCCAAAGAAAAATAAGTCTGTGCCAAACGGTCATTAAACATGCAACCCTTCAACCGCAAGGCCCCCCGCAGACCATCCAAATATCAAGCAAAACGACGGAAAATGTTTCCCTGCGTTCACCACCACATACAGGGAAACTTAAAGCTCGTCCTTTGATAAATTCCGCTGTCTGGTAACAATACTCCCAGTGTGTGGCGGGCTTAAGGTAGAGGAATGTGTTCCTGGAATCTGAACAATAGGGGTGCTTGTAACTTGAAATGTATTGGAATTTTATCCATTCGAAAAAGAACCAGATGTTAGCAGAGTGTCGTAGCGGATGTAAGCAGAAAATAGTCAACGTGAAAAAAAAAAAACGAAATTTATTTTCATGAACTTAAAACATTAAAATAACATAAGACTTACACTTTCCATAACTTGGAAAAGATAATTGCAAATCGTTGAATACAAGTCTTGAAAAATTACAGTAGATTTAACAGCAGTTCCGGCCTAACAAACATCGGCTATTAATATTGTCATAGCTGACGTACATGAAGATACCGATCAAACGAAGTGATAATCAACCATCAACTGAGACAGGTACTAGCTTAAAGAGCCCAGTATCATTGAAGTTGTAGTTAATGTTTTCCTTCCGGAGTATGTTAATCTCTTATCAGTTGAAGTAGAAATTAGCATAAACCGGAAGTTGACGTCCCAATTTACAGGATCACAGACCATGGGGATAAAACTTCTTAACAAGCGATCCGAAAGCGATTAGCCAATCATAACGAAGTATCTTTTGGATTTTAGACCGTACATCGACCGATTCACGTACGTGCTTGTTTACAACCGAAGTTTTTCTAACAAGGGGAAGGGCAAGGGGATGCATTCTTAGAAGCAGAACAAAAAGGGTAAAATTCTTGCGATAAGCAACACTTGACTACTTGAGGAACCTACTTTCTGAAATGAGAAAAAAATTTTTGCGACGCGGATAAGTGAAAAGCGCTTTTTTAGTGCGGTGCATAAATGAATAAGAGTTATCATTGTTTTCCTATATTCCTGGCCGGGACCGCACAAAAAACGCGCATAAAGGAAAAACGCATAAAAGAGAGCGCGTATTAGTGAAGGATTACTGTACTTCCTTTGGCAGTGTAAATGTTGGAAGTCTATGAACTATTGCTATAAGGTCGCAATACAGATCTTCAACATCAATATATGTGTTTCCATAATGCAATCAACATTTTTCAATATTTGTGCAGTCCTTAAGTACATCTTTAGTTGAATTCAACATCAGACTCAGCAATGTCATTATCTGAAGGTTTGATTACACAAACAAAACGCACAATCATTGCCATTTGTTCAATATGATTAACATCAGATGTGGAGTCCACATAGAATAATTGAATAGTGTTTAGCTAAATTTGTATGTATGCGTTCAAATTTCTGCTATATAGCACCAGCTGGAAGCTGTATAAGCTCATTATGGATATCTTTTCTTGAGTAGTGAACCATTGTTTCTTGATCTTTAACTTTATGATAGTGTTCATTCATGATAGTATTTAAAATGGCTAGTTATTCTGCAAACTTTAAAAAATGTCCACTGCTAGTATTGCTCAAATTTTTATTTTTACAGAGGAATATTAAGCTTTGCATGCCAAGAACTTTGATCAAAGCAATCAAGCTTTGTAAGATTTGTCATCCATATTGTGCTTCTTGCCTAATTTTCTCTTGGTTAATGGCATCCAGTGCTTTTCCTTGAGAACAGCTCAATTCAAGTTCATGCCAGACTTGATAGTTTCCTAAATGGTCTGTATTTTGCTCATGTGAATAAAGAATTGCTGCAGTGTTCTTTAAGTCAAGAGGTCTAAGGTAAATGTTTCCTTGTGCTCTCTCGATGGCCCTGGTTGTGGGTTCGAATCCCACTGTTGGACATGGATATTGTAGTGCCTTAAATTGTGTAATGTGTTATTGTGTAATGTGTTATTGTGTAATGTGTGACACTCCTCTATGGTGCGACAGGGCAACGTCATATGATGACAAAATGGTTCAGGATCTGGCCAATGTATAGGCAAATGATTAGTTGATCAAATGGCCATTAAAAGAAAATGCTCTTCCAGTCTTTGGAATCTGTTTCTTATAAGGATGATGCAACATTTTTTGCAAAACTACTTACAGAAAAAATGAAACATCTTTTAAGGTTGAATATATACAGACATGCTAATTGCTCCGGATTGTCCGGAGTTTATCTGGAAAATTTAAATAAATTTGTTGCTCCGCATTTCCCCCCAATTGTTCCGGAAAATAATATTTTTTTATGAATTGCAAAAATATTTAATTTTTATTAAATCCGCTCATTTCTTTATGTTCCTGGTGTAACTGCTCCTCCTGTCCTCATCAGAGCATGCGCAGTTGGTTGAACTACGTTATCATGATGACGTGGATCGCATGCGTGGGTTGACGTAGCTAACGGTTCACAAGTATTTGTTTTCCGGTTTGAATTCGAGTGCTCATTTTTTTTTGGTGTGTGTCTAAACAGAGCATGCACAATTTATTCTTTTCGCAGCTGTTTACTCTCTCTCTGATCGCGTTGGCTGGGGTTGTTGTTGTTGAAACCCAGATCGTCCGACCTACCAGAAAGGTGTAAGGTAACTGTTTGGACGGTCGGGAAGTGCCACCCAATTTAGACCGGAACCCAGTGGGGGAGGCATCCACAGGGACCGTACCCTCCTTCCCCTACAACCAACCTCTCGGAAGGACTTTCGGACCCACGTGTTTAACGTGATCGTACTCCGCATGAACACGGCGGCTGTTTTGGCAGTGGCTGGAATCGAACCCGGGCCTACCGAGTGCAACTCCAGCGCGCTAACCAATGGGCTACCGCGCCCGCGTTGGCTGGGGTGCAAAAGTGCAAAACTTTTTCGCGAGTGTGAATTAGTGAAGTTAAATTTAATCTGAGAATTACGTCTAAACGAAAACATCAACAACACTTCAAAGAAGAGTACAGTAAGTTGTGGCCAGTGCTTAAAAAATCTAAGGTTTCAAAGAACCATGCTTATTGTTCCATGTGTGATGCGGATATCTATATTGCACATGGCTGAAGAGACGATTGCCGACGGCATGTGGAATGCTGCCGACATGTGGAGAAAGCCAAATTTAAGTCATCACATCAAAGTTTGCAGTTATTGTTTGTTAAAAATGACTAACTGTAATTAATGCGGAAGCATTATTCACCAGCTTTTTGATAGAGCATAACTGTCCGTTGTCAAAAAGATGTTCCCTGATTTTTCCTCACTTCGACACTCACTTCGACACTTCGACATATGGATCACTTCGACTTATGGATGTGCCAGGACTAAAACTACTGCAATTATTAAAAGTTTTGCAGATTCTTCTGTAGGTGAAATTACAAGAAATTTAAAAGTAGTGAAGTTTACTCTAGCAACAGATGGGGATAATTCATCAAATAATGGAAAATTTTTTCCAATTCTTGTTACATACATGGATATTTCTTTGGAAAAAAATGTTACTATGATGCTTTCACTACCAAAGCGCAGTGGGGAAACTACAGGTGAAAATATTTTCACTTTGTTGGATGCTGAATTAGGAAAATTTGGAGTTCCTTGGAAAAATTGTATATCCTTGTGTTAAGACAATGCATCGGTAATGACTGGTCAATTTAAAGGTGTAATAAAATTTATTAAAGAAAGAAATCCAAAGGTTATCTTTAATGGTTTTGCATGCCATTTGATTCATTTAACTGCACAACATTCATATAAAAAACTGGATTTTCCACTTGAGGAGTTCCTCGTAGATATTTATTATTATCTAAAGAAAAATTCTAAAAGAGCAGATTCGTTAAAACTCTGTCAAGAGTTGTATGAAGTAGAAGTTCCTAAAATATTGGAGTATGGCTCTACTAGATGGCTTTCAATGGGAAAAGTAATAAGTTGAATCTTAGAGCAGTGGGAGTCTTTAAAGATATTTTTTTGTGAGAAGGAAAAGGGTGAGTCTGAGATTTTATTACGCATTAAAGAAAATTTCAGTATCATGTAACTCAATTATATCTACTTTTTTTCTAAAGTCTTCTGCCAGTTTTCACCAAACCAAACATGTTTTTGCAGACAGAAGCACCTTTCATTCATAAACTGAAAAGAGAATTAATTTCTCTATGTTCAGACTGCTTATCTCGTTTCATTAAACCTTCTACTGTTCAAAATGCTACCGATATTTTTTATATCAATGTGTCTGAACGAAAATTACAAAAATCGATGATTTAGTTATAGGGTATAAAACAAAGCAATATTTAACAAACTCTGATCTCTCGGATTTTGAGAAGAAAACTTTTTTTAAATGCGTTCGTGCATATTATGAAGAAGCATGTTCTTATATGTTAAAAAAAATTCCCTTTTAAAGATAAACTTCTGCACCATGCTGAAGTTGCAGATATAAGTGCAAAAGCAGAAACAAATTTCAAGTCTTTAAAATATTTTTTGGACATGTTTAGTGACATGTTTACTGAGGAAGAAAAAAATTTGGCAGAAACAGAATTTGCATTGTACCAAATTGATAAACTAAATGATGACATATTAAAATGTGATAGAGAAGATTCAGCTTGGTGTAAAATTGGAAATCTAGAAGATCATAACAGAGTAAATAAATTTAAAATACTCTCAAAAATACTGTTGAACATTCTTATTTTTCCTCACAGCAATGCATCTTGTGAGAAGGTGTTCAGCACTGTGAGAAAAAACCAAAATGAATTTCGATCAAACCTGGGCATTGAATGAAACATTAGAATCCCTTATGATACAAAAATGCAAATATTCTTGTCACAACTTATTTTGCTACAAACAAAATTTTTCTGAACAAGAGCTTGTGAAAGCAAAAAAAGCTACATATTCATCATTGAATAAATCTTAAAAAAAAATGGTAAAATGTCTACAATATATTTGATTGAAAATTTTATAAAAATTAATATTTTTAAATCTCTAATTTACTTGTTTTTGACAGTTTATAAGACTATGACGGCGATGGGATTTTGTTAACTGTGATAAATTATAAAATAGTTACGCTGCTCCTGACAGAGTTATTTGAATGTTAGCATGTCTCTATATATATATTAGGGTGGGCCGAAAAAAAAATATTTTTTTTGAAACGCTTTATTGTGGAAAACTTGCATCTAGGGTAGATAAGTGAAATGCAAAAAAAAAAAAAAAATTTTTTTTGTTTACATCTGGCGGTAGCGCATCGACCCTAAACTTTGAGAAAATATACGATTTTCATAATTTGTCTAATAAATGGAAAAAGATCGAATAACTTCTATAACAAGTAACTATAGGCATATTTTAGTAGAACAAAGTATGGGAAAGATAAATAAATGAAAAAAAGAATGCATTTTATAAATTGTTAGTAGCGTATTACACTACTAACAATTTATAAAATGCATTTTTTAAAAACACATTTTTTACAATAATTGACAAATTTCCATTGAAGCAAAATTTTTTTCTGATTGTGTAAAAAGTCAGTTTGTAATGAAATATAGTCCTTTACTTGTCTTTAGTTTCTTTTCGCAGTTTGAAATAAGATTTGCTTGAAAAACTTGGCATTGAAGATCTTGAAAGAAGTGTAGTTCTTATAAATCCATCTCTGGAATTAGAACCGACGACTTTTTGTGACGCCTCGGGTTACCAGCCTAACGCATCGTTCAACTGCTTGGGTGTGACATGGGAATTTGTCAAAGTTCCACTCAGCCGCTGTTCCAACTGATTGGATCTTCGACCAAATCTCTTGATCGGTGAATCTTCGCAGCAAAGGTGGTGGTGAAAGTGTAGTAGTGTTCCAGTGAATCATTTCGATGTGTTGTAGCTAGGAAATGGATTTTGGGTGGTTGGAAACTCCTGATTGACTTTCTTTTAGAAGCTACGTTTCTAGCATTTATAATTCTTCTGAAATCTAACTCTCTTATATGATCCCTTTTAACTACTATCATACTCAAAAGCAAGTTTTCGGGATGGGCAAAAAATGTGTTTCTTTCAATTACTGGGTCAATGACTTTCAACAAGTTATAGCAGAACTTATGTCCAGCAGGTACTGTTGATCTTTGCTTAAAATTTTCAGGTCAATTTCTGGAATCTCACACTCAACACTGTCAAAATTTACCACTGGGTGTTTTTAACATTTACTGAGCTGTGTGCCAATTGGACCACTAAATGATTTTGGCCCAGTCATTTCACCACCTAAATATTTAAACAAATGCTGGAATGGTAATTCATTAAAGTGTAAGAGAAGTCTCGGTCACATCAGGCCTGATCTCGGTCAGTTCGCTGTCTGATTTGCTTCAAGAAAGTTCTGCTTTATATATCCGAAAATGGGATCTTTCTAGAAACGCGCCCGGATATGCAAATGAGATGCGTACGCATTGAGAATTATATTTGCATGAAACAGCATGCTGGAAAAATGTCACGGTTCACGCCCGAGAACGAAAAGAGTCATTCACAAGAAATTTGCATGAACGCCTGTTCAGGGGAAACGTGAATCGCGATGTTTACATTCGTTTTTCCAACAATCAGCTCCCTCATGCCAATCCCTAAGTCTCAATGCATATGCAACAAAAGTTACTCTGAGAAACCAAGGTATGTTAATAAATACCGAGGCCCCCAGTATCCTACCAAAACATAATGAAGGAAGAAAAATTAAAAATTCATATCATTATAAAATTTTAAGTTAAAGCCATAAATACTCACAACATTGAAAAACAATTATGTATAATAAACTACATTGTAAGATTAACAGTTACTTCAAGTAGAAATTCACATACAACATCATTTCACTATTTAAGTATAGGCATTATAAAGTTTAAATTTTGATTTCCATAAAAAATTAGATAATTATTTAAGAAAAAATATTAAAGACAGTAATGTTTAAAAATTTTTAAGACTAAGTATAACTGTCAAGTTATCATATGAATTTTAAATTTTGGTATAATCATGAAATTCAAGTCAAATTTAAATTTTAAGTATAAGCATATTTTAATATTTAACACATTAACTTTAAAAGATTAAAATTTTAGTATAAGCACAGAATTTAAGTTTACATTTAATTTAAGTATAAACATTATAATTCAAAAGCTTAAAAATTTAGTATATTAATACAAGATAAATATATATATATGATTAATACTCTCAAATTGTACAGAAGTACTAAAAATTTTAAAATACATGACATAAGTAATCAGATAATGAATGTCCTTCATGAAAACTTAAACATATTTAGTACAAAATTGATAATTACAAAACCTTATACACATAAGCTACTTTCGTCCAAATAGATACTCTAAGTCCTCTGGACGAGTCAGACGGCCTGGGGCTTTCACACATAAGCTACTAAGTGGCATTATGCGTGTAATTGAAAAAGGATGTATATACAATAGTGTGAAGAGTAACTCATTGCTAAGTAGTGAAACAATGTGGTCTATGTTTTACTGATACTTGGAAAAGAGAATTATGTCATCCACATAAACTAGCATAAGAACTTTGTTATTGTATATGTAGGCACAATTACACCATTTAAATTTCTGAAACTTTAATTCTCTTAATTTGGTGTCAAGTTCAATATACCATTATCTTCCACTTTGATGAAGACCGTAAATGGCTCTTCTCAACAAACAAATATAATCAGGTTGTTTCTGCCTAACATAGCCTTGAGGTTGTTTCATGTAAATTTTCTGACTTAATTTAGCGTATAGATAGGCTGATTTGATATCAAGTTGTAAATGCATCCATCCAAGCATACAAACAAAAATTGAGAAAAATGCTCTAATTATACTGAAGTTAACCACAGGGCTAAGCACTTCATCGTATGATTCCCCTTTTTCCTGACTATACCCTTGAGCTACCAAGCGTGCTTTAAATCTCTTAATTTCCCCTTTCTCGTCCTTTTTAACAGTGTATGCCCATCTATTGCCTATATGCTTTTGAGAGGTGGATGCAGGAACTAGTTCCCAGACACCCCTCTCTTACATTACGGCTATTTCTTCATCGATGGGCTTACACCATTTATTAGACTGGGGAGATTTAATAGCGGCATTATAACTTTTTGGTATTTGTATCTAAACATTGCTTGCTTCTGGTCTACCTCTGGTCCCTGTTAAATTTTTCCTTTCCCTAAAATTAAATAATTGCTGATCATATTGTATGTTTCCTTTTGCACAATACTTCCTTATGTCATTATGTGACCTCAGCCTTTTCTCATCTCCCTTAGCGTAGTAGTATACATCTGTTCTACTCCCATCGGGTCTTGGTACGACCTTTCGTTCCCTAGTAAGAACCGAGCAAGGAGTCATATTGAAATCAACAGGAGATTCCGTTTCCTCACTGGATTCAGACGGATCCTCACCAGTGTCTTCACTCTCTCCTGCCCTACCATCTGACTTCCCCCTCGGACATTCCCCATTGGAATATTCTGAACAGTTATCCTTTGATACTTTTAAGGAGATAGTTCTGGGACAAATAGGGTCCAGGATGCTCTCCACTACATCACCCTCTTCAAATCTCACATTGCAGGTTTCAACTACACGTTTTTCCCCTGACAAATAAATTCTATAGCCTTTGGTTCCTGTGGCATAGCCTACAATAATTCCTTCTTGAGCCCTCATGTCTATTTTTTTTTCTGAGCTGACTGGGTTTACCTACATAGGCTTTGCAACCAAAAGTCCTAAGATGATTTACTGAAGGTTTTCTACCAGTGTAGAGTTCCTGTGGCGTTTTGTTTTTAAACTTGTGACATATTCGGTTTTTGGTGTATGTAAAACACAAGATGGCTTCCACCCACATTCTGTCATCAACTTTACTCTCGTTCAACATAGCCTTAACACAATTAAAGGCGGTTAAATTAAATCGCTCTGACACTCCATTCTGTTGTGGCGTATATGTGTTAGTTCTTTCTGCTTTAATTCCAAGATTCTTCAGGTAAGTTTTGAACTTGTGACAGAATTCCATTCCATTATCCATTCGGATACTTAAGATCTTAGTACCTAATTGCCTTTCTTCCCTGGCTTGAAACTCCTTAAAATGTTTAAATACTTCTGACTTTTATCTCATTAAACAGATAAAAACTTTTCGTCTATAGTCATCAGTTATGGATAAAACATATTTATTCCCACCTTACGAGGCCGTAGGTAAGGGACCACAAACATCCATGTGTAGCAATTGTAATGGTCTAGTGGACCTTATCCTACCAATAGGCTGATATGATACTCTCCTAAACTTAGCTAACTTACAGTGTTTACAATTTATTTTCCTGTATTTAAGCCTAGGAAGCCCATTTACCGCAATCACTTTGCTGGTTTGATATAGATAGTCAGTATTTATGTGACAATATCTCTTGTGCCATAGACAATCATTTAGTTCAGTTGTTGAACTGCTAGGTTTATTTTTCTTATTAGTCACATTTCCTTTCTGCTTGGTTTTTGACCTCACCGAATCAGAGTTACATTTAGTTTCATTTACATTAGGTACAATTTTTACATTATTTACATTTTGAAAAGAAGTAGTATTCCTATTACTAGATTTCCTATCCTTTTTGGGTTTCTTATCCTCCTTTCGATTCCTATTTCTAAACTCATGGTTTTCTGTGTTATTTTGTTTACTGGTACTATACTGTGGTTTTAAAAAATACAACCCATTCTTTCTTTTTGCATAAAAAAATTTATCTCCTTTGGGTGTAAAAAGCCATAGTAATCCATTAGCTCCCCTGAAGCTATAATTCTATTTTTCAAGAGCCGAGGCAGCTAACAGATTTCGCCTAAGCTTAGGAGAATACATAACATCTTTTAACACTATAATACTTTTCCTGTCCTTGAACTGGACATACATTTCCACCGTCCCGATAGCCTTAAGTGGACTTTCGATATCCCCTACTACTAGCGACATTGAAGTGCTTTTACACTCACTAAATTTAGAAAAAAAATTATGTTATTACAGAAATGTCGCGTAGCAGCAGTATCTACTACCCAGTTGAGCCTATCGTTAGGATCGATTACAGTATTAGCTTCTATACTAGAGGATCTATGTACTTTTACGATACTTGTCCCACTAGACTTAAATTTGGGACAGTTTGCTTTAATATAACCTGGCTGTTTACAGTAAAAACACTTTACTTTAACTTTAGAATCATTCTTAAAATTAACATTACTTTTAGAATTATTTACATTTGACAATTTCAGATTAGGCATTTTTACATTATTTCTAGAACATTTAGATGTAAAATATGCAGAATTATTAAGACTTACATTTGCCACGTCAACGTTCTGCTGTCGCAGTCTGCCATCCTCTGCTGACAACTCTTCCTGGATCTTGCTTAATTTAAAATCCGTGTCACTCCAACGATATATAATTTGTACGATTCCCCGGTATTCTTCAGGTAAATACCGTATACGCCACCGGCGTGTGACGTCACGGCGGCCATTGGAGAATTTTTCGGATAGCTTCCATGGAGTTTAACATGGAGTGATATTTTCAAAGCTTCTGACAGAATAATGTATGACATTTAACTCTTCGGACCTCAATATTTAGAATCCTGAGTGCATAAACTTTATTTAAAAATCGTTATTATGCAATATTTCCCGTCTAGGAACTTTTTATAGACTAAAATGTACGGACTCCTGTCAATGCTTGGCGAACTAATTTAACAGTTCTCGCCAACGCTGACACAATTTTCGCCCGCGTTCCTAACGTTGAGCCAAGGTAAATGGAAGTACCTTTCAATAGACCTTGACGTTGAGCAAGGAGAAGTGGGGTGGATGGCTGCTGTTAATGGCCTTTTATCGCTAATTTTATTCTTTTTCTGGTTTGGCGAAACGCTTGGATGGTATTTCGCTACGCTCGCCAACGTCCAACATTGATTGTAACATGGCGGAATGAAAACATGGCTGACGTGTAGAAATGTAGTATCAGAAAGTTATATATTTATGAAAATCAGAAAAGTATGAAAGGCTATGAAAGTATTTAAATTACCCACAATTTAACGTGTGCCGGTTACTTTACATGTTAAATGTTTATTTTGGGGGTAAAGAAGCTGATAAAATTTTACATTTACAGATACGTGTTACTTTTTATTCAAATGTTTATCGTATGTACATTTTATCTCTAGTAAATAAAGATGTGCAAAATCGTAATACATTAATCATTACTCATGCAATTATGTCTAGATATGGTTGTATGTTTTCAACTTTTATCTATAAGTACTTATTTTTTTACTTAAAGTAGGCGTAGGATAAATACATTGCACATTTAACATGTTTGTCATTTTAGTTTTTGATATTAGTTTTGTAGAAAAGATTACGTTCTAAGTTTGTATATACTGTAGAATATTTACATATACTAGCTAGCTGAATTTCTTCTTTGTCCAGATATCATAATTAAAATCTCTGGCATAGAAGACAATTTTGCTAGTTTTGTTGTGGAAAGATGTCAAGTAAATTAATACTTTATATAGATACAGGATACATTGTAAATTTAACATGTACATGGCATAAAATTCAATAACATTAAATTGTTTTGCTAATTCTGTGAAATTTCAGTTTTCATTCAAATAAGTTTTGTACTTAAATGTACTCATTTTTATACTTGTAAAAACTGTATAATTGCTATATGTACTGGTCAGATGATTTTCTATTCAGAAATCATAATTGAAATCTCTGATTTAGAACAAGGTTGCTGTCAAGAACAGCAATAACTGAAATATTTCATGTATCACCAAATTGTTCATTGTCCAGTATAAATTCGAAACTTTGCATCATGTCTTTTATTTTCCTTAAAAAGGAAGCCGCTTCTTTTTTCATTTTTACATATTTTTATATGCTTTTAAATGTATTCTAATATCTAACTTTAAATTTTAAAATAAATTTAAACATTGAAATTTTAAAATATTTTGTAATTTGGTGTCAATTAGAGTATACGTGTTCAAAAATTTAAGCCCAATACAAGTGAATTAAATTATCGAGCTAAATAGTGATATTCACAAACATAAAATTTAAAATAAAGCGATAATACTCACCTATGTTTATTACTCACAAAAAGCAAATCTTACACCTTTTCCTTGTACATTATCTTGTACCATTCCCTGTGACTATTTTTATTCAGCTAATCTCCTTGAAAATCGATACCAACCAAGATTTTATATTAATAAATTGATTTGCAAAGTTTGTGTTAGAGTTTGCATGCGTATGAACATACGAACCAAACAGTTGAGCTTAAGAATGATATTATCATGCTTATAATAAATAAAGTTTTCCAAAACATCTCAAACCATAAAGTTGAAATACTTCATTTTTTAAATCTAATTTTAACTAAATTCTGTATGAAACTCTAAAATATTAATACAGTTAGTCTTATTTTTTATAACTCATTTTAATCGTTATATGCAATACATTGATGGGATATCTCTCTATGACTGAAATCAGAGTCTTACGAAAAATGTAAACATGTTGGATTTTTATATTTCCAAACCTAACAGGTTAAAATGTAAAGAAATTTTACTTATTTTATTGGAAATATGGCAAAAAAATAATTTTTATATTTAGATTGAACTGGTGAGGCTTGCGGGCATTTTACCTATAAGTAATTTAAAAAACAGGTTTATTCATGGAATAATATGATAAAAGATAATATAGCACTGCCTGCATAGCCACAATACAAAAGGATGTAATGTAATATGCATTGTTGTAAATCAATTAAAAATGAGTTCAATATCTAGATTCTGGTGTCATATGCAATGTAAAGCTTCAGAATTCTCCATTGTTGAAAATGAGTCCAATATCTAGCTTTGTTTTCAGCATTTAATGTCATATGCAACCTAAAACTTCAGAATGCTGCTCCTAATATATAGATTATTATGAATATATGGAAATATTTTTTTTACCCTTTTTCTTTTTTCGAAGAAACTGAAAAGATTTTTTTCAAGTGAGATTTTGTTTCACTTTTTTTACTTTCACTCAAATTATCTTCTAAATTATGGAAAATAGATATAAACAGTAAAAGTTAAAATATTCAGTTGAAAATCCAGTTTCTAGATTAATAATTTTTTTACAAAGCTTTTATAGTTTTTGAGGAAGTGTCTTGTTAAGTTGAAGATTGAAAATTTCAGTCTTTAAAGGTTTTAATGAAGTTAAATGTTTTTTATATATGCAAAACTTAAAGTGATAGATATACGTACTAACTGTTGTACTAAATGTTACTTACTAAAGTAATATATATATATATATATTTAAACATGTAAATTAACATATAACATTTATGTATTAAATATGACATTTTAAAAGTTATTCCTCAAAGTAAGATTTTAAGAAAGATTTGACCAAGTGATGCAAGAAAGTGTTGCACAATTCTGGAGAGTATTGATTTGTTTATACTCTGAAGCAGTCAGTGTAAACAAGATATATGAGAAATTTTAAGTATGTTTCAATACTTAAAATTCAATACTTAATTCAATACTTAATGTTCAATACTTAATGTTGTTTGCAAGCTGTACAATATAAATAAAACATCATGCTGTACAGCATGTAAATAAAATAAACATCCGTAACCTGTTACCGAGCGCCATATTCCTCCTGTGATTAAAAGTATATTATTTACTGCACTATTTCCTTTATTTGGTGCTTGCTGATAGTATAAGGTTATGGAACCCTGCTCTAGTGATTTCATGTATAGAAAAAACCATGCTACGTCGTAGTTAGACTCAGATACCCAACGACGGATGAGGACGTGTTGTACGAGGAGTACAAAGAAGCGATCGCCAATATTTTTGGCTTAAACTTCAAAGCTCTGCGCAGGAAGCCAAGCGAAGGGACTAGCCTCACTGAGCGCCCCGAGGCCATGCCTCCTTTAAAAAACAATTTTCAGCCCCTGGAAAAACAGGTAGATAGCACAGAAAATGACCCCAAACCAAGTGAAATCTCCTCCTTTTATGTGGACTCCTCAAGCAATTGGGAAGCCCTCATAATCGGACTAAACCAAGTGTTAGATTTCCCTGTTCAAGGACTGCTGATGGGAAGGGTGATTCGGATCACTTCTGGATCCGTTGAATACTACAGGAGAGTTCAGAGTCATCTAACCCAATTAGAAGTCCCCTTCAGTGCAATAAATCTAAAATTTGAGCGACCTAAAAAAGTAGTTATCAAAGGTATGCCCGCGAACACTGACATTGGAGACCTGAAGGATGCAATTGCATCCCAGGGTTTCCAACTCGTCAGGGTTTCGCAACTCAAAAGTAGGCGTGATAAATCCCTCCTCCCCATCTTCTTAGTCTGCCTCCAGCCGGCTGAGAATTGGGAGAGGATATATGAGATAGACAACCTTTTAAGCATGAGAATTAGGATCCAGGAATTCAAAAGTAAAGGATATACGATGTGTTTCAACTGTCAGCTTTTTAATCATTCCTCAGAGAACTGCAGTCTTCCACCTAGGTGTGTTAAGTGTGGCGAAGGCCACGAGACCCGCTCGTGCGAAAAGTCAAGACAAACCCCGGCTAAATGTGTATATTGTGGTGGGGCTCACCCCGCCAACTTTCGGCACTGCCCAAAAAACCCACATTATCGTAAACTAATGCGTAGCCAAAACCCTGGACCCAAAAATCCTAAAAATACTCTCCCCCTCCGTGATGTGGAAAATTTCCCTGAGCTTCCACAAACCAGTAAAGTTCCTGCTCAGATGATTGTGTCCCCTGCCGAGATAGAGCAAGGAATCTCCAAAGAGCAGGAGAACACCATGTCATCTGAACATAGTATTGAAATCCCCGATCAGGGCACTCTTTTATTTTTAGAATTCTTAAAATTCTTTAAAGAGCTTGAGACAGTATTTAAAATCACAGACATCCAGGGTCTCCTTCGGGAAGTCATGAATATACTAAAATCCGACAGAGATCCCATGGCTAAAACTTACGAGTTAATAAAGTACCTCTCAAATCTTAAAAGTCAGGAAAAACCCCAGAACAATTTTTAACTTGTTTGCTGTGGTTTTGTACAGCTGAGGCAGGCTGCAGTTCTCCAGTACTCCTCGTGCAACTCTTTCCATTGGAAGGACTGCCCACCCCGGCAACTGGAAGACCGCCCACACTGGAAACTAAATACCACTCACCTCCACTCCAGGAGGATTTCCATTGGTCAACCTGTAATCCGTACAACTAATACCATATCCTCAGGATACTCCAGCCTCAGTCCGAAGTCTAAAGCACAATGGGCTAGGCACTTCTTCAATCAAGAAACCATCGTGAGGTTTACATTCGTTTTTCCAACAGATGCGCTACTGCCAAATGTAAACAAAAAAAATTATTATTTTTTTAATTTCACTTATCTACCCTAGATGCAAGTTTTCCGCATAATAGCGTTTAAAAAAAAATTCTGCCCTACTAATATATATAAATCAGTCCATAAATGCTTATTTAAGGCATGTGCATACTTTTTGTTCATTTGCTTAAAAAAGTTATTGCTAAAAAATGGGTTAGGGCACGACTGCTATACCTTAAGAAATATTGAATGAATAAATTTAATTAATCCCTGCTTTCACAGCTCCCAGACAATGCTAGGTACATCTATTGTATAACATAAAAATGTTTTAAATGCTACGTTACGTAGGCTAGTATTTAAGTTTTTAGAAAATAATACACAAAATATTTTTGTATGGAAATAAATCATTTATTGCTTTTCAAAATATTCGCATTTTGCATCAATTTCATTTAAATAAACCAATTTTCAAAACAGTTATGCCATTTAGAAGTTGGTATAGCAAAAATATGCGATTTATAAGCTTCAAATGCTTTTTTGGGGTTGTTAAATCATTGACCACGCATTTTATTTTCGATTGTTGGGAACAAGAAAAGATCAATGTGTGCTGAACCAGGTGAATAAGGACAATGACTCATCAAATTGATTTTATCATGCTTCAAATAATTGATAGTTTGAAATGCAGTGTATGAACTTGCATTGTTATGATGAAGAATGATGTGATGTTTCGCAATTTCTTTTTCTGATTTGAGCAACTATTACTGTCAAGCAAATTGTCGTATACCAATCAGCATTTACTGTTCTACAATCCTTGAAAGCAACAGTTGCAACATGGCCGGATTTTACCAAAAAACGAAATAATCATTTTCTTTGAAACACTTTGCGCACGATCAACTTTTATAGGATTTGGTTCATTTTGAAACACCCGAACAGGTTGTTGTTTTGTTTCAGTTTCATAGGAATGTTTCATCATCTGTTACACACACACACACACACAATATAAAAACATGTGTTGAGGCACAGTTGGATCTTTTGAGATTTTCCTTACACAATTTAACCCGACCATCCTTTTGAGCTCGAGTTAAATTATGTGGAATCCAAATCGCACACATCTTTTTGATTTTTAAATGATCATGTAAAATTGAATACACTCGGGTCCTTGAAATGCTCAAAGATGCCTTAATTTCATCATATATGGCATTGACGATCTAAAGTGATCATTTGTTGCACATCATCAAAGTTTTCTGGCATCACAGTAGTTCTTTGTCGACCTTCACGAAATTCATAAGAGACTCCTACGTCCAAAATGGAATTCTTTAAACCAGTTGGGAATTGTTGGTTTGGATGGTGCTTCATCACCAAAAGTCGAATTCATTCCATCGACACACTGTTGTTGTGTCAACCCTTATCATAGTCTTAGCTCGAAAATCCCTTCAACTAAATCCATGTTCTGTCACTATCCCATTAACTTTAAAATGACACTGTAAAATTAAATTTAGATCATTTCTGGTTCTTTAACAACCGATGTTCACGTGAAAGTTCAAATTTTAAAAAATTGTGTACATTGAAAGCTGTTATTTTTGGTATTGTCACATTCTAAAAACGTAAGTACTGGCACTTGTAAAACAATGTGGATGTTGCTTAGAAATTTAAACAAACACGTTGGCCTTTAAAATGTTGCCAATTGGAAAAAAACCAACAAGTTGTATTGTTTTGACTGTAACTTTTGCTCTAATCCCAAGTAGCACAAATACGTAATACTTACGTATCAAGCATATGTAATCTTTACGTGTCAGGCCATACGTAACTATTACGAAAAAACGGTACGTTAGGATACATGATTTCAACCATTACAAAAAGGGATTTATATATGTATCCTCATACGTTATTATTACGTATATCCACATATGGTATTATTACGTATCCACATATGATATTATTACATATCCACATACATTATTATTACGTATTCACATACATTATTATTATGTATATCCACATACATTATTATTACGTATATCCACATATGTTTTTATTACGTATCCACATATGTTATTATTACATATCCACATACGTTTATCATGTGTCACATATGTGTATATTACGTATATCCACATATGTGTTTATTATGAATCACATATGTTTATATTATGTATTACAGATGTATTTATGACGTGTTCCCATACATATATTTATAACGTGTTCCCATACATATTTTTAATGTGTTCCCATACGTATTTATAACATATCTCCATGCGTATTTATAATGTGTCACCATACGTATTTATAATGTGTCTACATACGTATTTATATTGTGTTTCTACACGTACTTATTACGTGTTTATATACATATTTATCACACATTAGGCAACTCTACAGTATAGTGCATGTTGCGGACATGACATTTACAAAGTTTTATGCACTGTAATCTTTGTAAACGTAAAAATATTGAGATAGGAGAATATATTTTTACAACTATAATAGGTTTCAATTTTTCAGATTATGTGTAGATTTCTTGAATTTATAAAAAATATTTTTTCATACAAGACACAAAAATGTCATGTCTTCACTTCAAAAATATTTTTTTATAAATTTAAGTACTTATTAACATTGAAATCAACACATAATCTGAAACATTATCTTTAAAGTTTAAAAAAACATATTCACCTAAATCAATTTTTTACAAAGAAACGATACATCAAACGCATCATGTATGCAAAATTCACAACAGATCTCTTTTAACTACTAATTTCAAATAAAGCAATTAAAATACACATTTAATTCTGAATTTAATACAGTACAACCTCAAAAATCCAGACTCGTCCGGACTTTGCCGATTCCGAATTTTCGATTTTTCCGGATTATAGATTTTGAATAAAATTCAAACCAAATATTAACTAAATACACTATAAAGCACTACTTTTAGTAAAAATAATGACAAAAGTTAAGTTAATCAATTAAAACATATTATTTAATACAAAAAATGGAGCAAAAGAAATTTCAAAGAAAAAATATACACATTAATAATCTAGAATGTATCATTCAAGTGTATGCTCCTACTAATGAAGCTGACTATGAAGTGAAAGAACGTTTTTATGATATACTCCAAAAACTGCTGGATAGGGTTCCCAAGCATGACCTTTTACTAGTTATTGGAGATCTTAATGCTAAAGTTGGGTCCAGAATTTGTAAGGAAGAGAAGTCCATAGGCAATGAAGCTTGTGATGATAGAAATGAAAATGGAGAACTACTTGTTTCATTTTGTAAATTAAACAATTTAATGATTGGAGGCACCAAGTTCAAGCATAAAAATATACTTAAGTTAACTTGGACATCGCCTGATGGAAAAACAAGAAATCAAATAGACCATATTGCAATTAATGAAAAATTTACCAGATGTATGATGGATGTTAGAGTTAAGAGAGGGGCAGATGTTGGCACTGACCATCACCTTGTAGTGTTGAATTTAAAGTTAAAATTGCTTAAATGCAAAAAGAACAGTAAAAGTACTAGACCAGTTGGATACGATATTGCTAAATTAAGGATAAGAAGATTCACGAGAAATTCAATATTGAATTAAAAAACAGATTCTCTGCCCTGGAGAATAATGAAGTAATGTTTGAGGATGTAGAAGAGCAGTGGAGTCAACTACAGATTATTTTCAACGAAACAGCTGAAAATACTATAGGGAAAAAAGAAAAGAGAAAGAATAAAGAATGGATCACTGGTGAAACATGGAAACTTATTGAGCATAGAGGGAAAATAAAGAGTATTCTTGACAGTACTAGATCTGAAAGATTGTATCAAGTTTACAAAGAAAAATACAGAGAAGCAGAAAAGGAAGTCAAAAGAATCTCTAAGAAGGACAAAAATAAATACTATGATGATCTAGCTAGTGAAGCACAAAATGCTGCTAAAACTGGACGGACAAGAATTGTTTACCAAATAATCAAACAAATAAGTGGTGAAGTTACCCCCTCTATGAATACGTCATTGATTGATACTTGATAGTTATGGAATCCCACAAAAATTATTAACATTATTAGGGAGCTATATTGTAACAGCATTTGCTGTGTTGAAGTAAATGGAAAACTGACAGAGCCCTTCCAAATTAAATCAGGTGTAAAGCAGGGGGGATGTGTGATGTCAGGTTTATTATTTAATATAGTTGTTGACTGGATCATGAAAAACACCATCAAAGACAAGAGAAGAGGCATTAGGTGGAAATTTACATCAGTTTTAGAAGATTTAGATTTTGCAAATGACATTGTTCTTTTGGCCTTTAGATTTTGTGATCTACAAAAGAAACTAATGGCCTTAATAAGTTTGCTAAAACTACTGGTTTACGAATCAAAAAGTAAAACAAAAGTCTTAAGAATTAATGAAAAAACTTATGAAAATGTAAAATTAGATGATGAATCCATTGATGATGTAAATAGCTTTACTTACCTTGGTGTACTGGTGAACAAGGAGGGAGAAACAGATGAAGAAATTAAAATAAGAATTGTAAAAGCTCAGAATTGTTTTAGAAAACCAAATAAAATATGGAGAATTACTAACCTTAATTTAAAAACCAAAATCAACCTTTTCAATTCCTGAGTAAAGAGCGTTTCACTGTATGGAGCTGAAACATGGAAATTAACAAGGGGACAATGCAACAAGTTGAATGTTTGAAGAAAATTTTGGGAGTATTTTGGCCTTATGTTATTACTAACACAGAACTCTACAAGCGTACTGGACAGATAGCAATTGAGATGGAAATAAAAAGCCGTAGATGGAAATGGACTGGACATGTCTTAAGAATATCGCAGCTTAACATCGCTGCTGTGGCACTTACTTGGGTGCCTGAAGAAAAAATATCTCAGGGTCGACCCAAGCTAACTTGGAGGAGACTGGTAGAACAAATGAAGAATTTGATGGGATGGGCGAGCTGGTCAGAAGCAAGGACTGCGGCACAGGATCGACTAGGGTGGCGACGCAAGCTGAAGGCCTTATGTGCCACTAGGCATGATGAGTGATGATGATGATGATGAATCTAGAATGTATGAACGAAATGAAATGATAAAATTACATTTTATCATTCCGTTTAAATATTTGAATTAACTACTAATTACTAATAAATGACAAATCTCACAGATCCAATAGTAATTTTATTTTAAAATCATCCTACAGACGTAAAACCAATAGCCAAAGCGCTTTCAAACATCTTGCATGTTCATCCTCAGTGGCAATACAATTAGAAACGATGCCAACTTGCTTAAATACAATATAATGCTATCAAGTGAAATTTGCATATCATGAAATTGTCAGTTACACAAAAAGGTGGATTATGAGTCAGATTATAATTTATACAAAGTTCAGAAGCAAACACTTCAAAAATGTTTAAAGATAAAAGATTTTAAAACACAATAATTATAAATCAATGTAGCTGTGCAAAGGCTTAACATGCAGGGAATCGAGAACGAGTCGCCAAGCATAACATAGGACCTGAACAGAATCAAAGTTACAAATAGAAGAACGATATAAATAAATAAAAAGGGATTCATATAGCAAGATCGAACGGGGGCTATTACAGCTAACTAAAAGAAATTTTTTTTTAAAAAAGAGGGTGAAAATTATCTTTATTTACGAATTGGGCAAGGGCAGTCGTTAATTTACCATTTTTTATGTCTCTTGCATGTTCGGGCAAACGGATACCAACCGTACGTTTAGTACTACCGATATAAAATTTATAGTTATTATCCGGAGAAAGGGGGGGTACAACATACACCCTAGAAAGATTTTTAAAGTTAATATTATCCTTAAATTTATCAGTTCGAATGCTATTGAACAAAGTGGTAACAGCTGAATGAACGGGTTTAAATTTAAATTCGGTACAAAAATTAATGAGAGGGTGAAAAATTTTAGGATGGTAAGGACAACTAGCTTTAAACTGTTAACGATCATTAATAGGAATAAGACTATCCTTTTGTCTTATCCCTTTTTATTTATTTATATCGTTCTTCTATTTGTAATTTTGATTTTGTTCAGGTCCTAAGTTATGCTTGGCGACTTGTTCTCGATTCCCTGCATGTTAAGCCTTTTCATAGCTACATTAATTTATAATTATTGTGTTTTAAAACCCTTTATCTTGAAACCTTTTTGAAGTATTTGCTTCTGAAATTTGTATAATATCCGACTCATAATCTACCTTTTTTGCGTAACTGGCAATTTCATGATATGCAAATTTTACTTGACAGCATTCAATTGTATTTAAGCACGTGGCATCGTTTCTGATTGTATTGCCACTGAGGAGGAACATGTAAGATGTTTGAAAGCGCTTTGGCTATTGTTTTGACGTCTGTAGGATGATTTTAAAATAAAATGACTATTGGATCTGTGAGATTTGTCATTTATTAGTAATTAGTATTTAAAATCGTGACGTGTCGCCACTCTTAGTATTTGAATTAACGTTTGTTGTTTATCCTGTAGATGGACATTCTTTCTGCTTGACTATAAAGCTTCTTTGTTCAAGAAACTTAATTGCATGATCGGTTGTTTGCACAAGATTATCAATGGGTATTTTTTCTTCTCCACATTTATCGTCGCTACTTTGCTCTTTTTTTATTTAATATCATATCGCGAATTTCGACATCACTCAATTTATCTACGATTGGCGCATCATCATCACAGTGCAGAACTTCCGTTATATCGGCTTTGTCGAGATTTAATGAAGAGCTGGAAGAATTTAATGTAGCGCCGAGATTTAATAAAGTGCGAGGATTAGCACTTTTGCCGATATATTTAAAAGTGTAAATGTGTTTAAACCGTCTTCTCTATTAACGAAACGAAAACCAAAAAAATAAGAACTCAAAAATTTTATTTATTTTTTATCATCTATATAATGTTATGTTTAAAAAAAGGCTGATGACTCTGAAAAAAGGAAAAACTTCATTAGTAATAGCCAAATATGTAAAAAATATCACAGTAGATAAAATAAATATCTTTTCTAAAAAAGAAAAATATCTCTCCTCTCAATGATTTTTCTAAAATACGACGAGTCATTACTAAGCTGCTGCAGCACCGGGATGTGGTGAGGCAGGGAAAGCGAAGAAAGGAATTTGTTCGGTTCGTAATCGTAAACGCAGCTGACCCCTGTGAAAGGCCAGTGTGTTAATGACCTTGTTGCTCGGTTCTGTATGATACGATACTATTTAGTTATTTATTTGCTATTTCTAGTATGTAAATATGACTTTCTAAACAAAAGGCAGAGAGAGCGAAAAACTAGTCAGATATTGAGAGGGGGAAGGGATTCTGGAGACAAAACAGAATACATTAAAGAATGGGATTCATACTACGAAGTGAACAAAATAAGTTTCCTTGAGCGTTAATACGAATTTTCGAGATTTTAAGATTTAATTGAACATCTGTGATAAAATGTTATGATACTGTTTTAAAGTGTTTAATATTAAAAATTACATTGTTTCAGAAAAATGTCTATTTCAATAATGAGAAAAGGAACTTTTGATAATAAAAAATCAGTATTTAAATAAAGGTGTATATTTTACGCGAAATAATTTGTCGGGAATCGTGACTTGGGGTGTGTGTGTTAAATGTTAAAGCTAACAACGTAATTCACGCTCCAACCACAAGCCCCTATCTACAGCCATCCATATTTATATCCGGTCTAAAGTTTTGTCTCATTTCGGGGTTCGAGAAAGTCGATCGGAATATACAGTATTTGTTTAAAAGATATAATTCCACTTAAATAATCGTACCCTGTTAAATTAAATCCATGACTTTGTCAGTCTGATAGCCCCCCCCCCCCCCAAAAAAAAAAACCCCTTGAAAATTTGAAAAAAAAAGTCTGGATTTTGGAGGTTTCCGGATATTGGATGTCTGGATTTTCGAGGTTATACTGTAATACTAGAGAAAAGGTGTCGAATTCATCAGTTCACTTTCATTAGCATTTACAAATCTGTACATTAAAAAAATTTTGACATTAACAGCAAATGTGTTCAACACAATTGCTGTTACCTATTAAAATATTTATATCAAATTCAATTTAATTTTATCATTTGAGTTTTTATTTTATTTTATCATATTTAATTGAAGACAGAAATTATTTTACATATTTTAGTCAGACTAACAGATTTTCAGAATGCTGAAATTGTTTTTCCATAATCAACAAGCATAAAAATGCTCTAATTTTCAAATTTAGTCATTTAGCACCATTTTTAGCATTTTCATCTTTCTTTTAACAAGAAAAGTAAAACTTCATCAATTGATTTGACATAAAAATGTTATCTAATTTCTGTAACATATCAATGACGTCCTTAAATTTATCAAAACAGTCAAAAGAGTGAATTAGTCTATGTATATATTTCGCTAAATAGGTAAGCGATACATCACTACTCAATGTCAACTGTACTTATTGTCCATTCCACTCTCCAATAGCCAGAGATTCTCGGAAATGAGAGCTCTGGACTGGTAGAGTGGGTTTTAGATCACGTGATGAGGCATTGTCTCAATGCTGTAACAGTAGTAAGCCCCGTCCTGTAGTGGGTCTAGGAATGTTTATGGAAGGAGTAGTCCCAGAAGTAATGAATAATCCTATAATCCTTTTATTTTCAGGTACATTTGTAAACAAATCTCTCTCCTTTAGTTAGGGGCATAAAGAGTCAGTCTCACTGTGGTGGTGCATCCAGAGACATATAATTAAGTAACGAAGCAACAGATTTACTGTCTTGGGGGTGTAAGCAACTGCTTAGTCTGCTGTAAATCCTCATTTGAGGTATCCTGCCAGACCAGTTTCGTACTTAGTTTTAAATAGTTTAGGTCTTCTGATTTCTGTTAGATTTCAATAAGTAATGCATTAAATCAAAGATAACAAATCGTAGATTAAAAGGCCATTTAATAAAAACCATCCTTTATGACGTTCAAATATTAAAGAAGGCCAGAGTGCATTCGGGTATCACCATACCCTTCAACAGTGACTATATAAAAATTACCGTGCAAACAGGCTTATATACAGACCAAATCGGCAGACAAAATTTGCATAAATTAACTACAGAATAATTATACTTAAATTGCATTATAAACAGGATATTTAAGATTAAATGATGACAAAAATACATTAAATAGTAATGTAATTGTAATAATAAATAGTTATGTAATAATAGTTTTGTAATCGTTTAATCTTAAATATCCTGTTTATAATACAATTTAAGTATCATTATTCCGTAGCTAATTTATGCAAATTTTGTCTGTCGATTTGGTCTGTATATATAAGCTTGTTTGCACGGTAATTTTTATATAGCCACTGATGAAGGGTATGGTGATACCCGAAAGCACTCTGGCCTTTTTTAATATTTGTACATCTTAAAGGATGGTTTTTATTAAATGACCTTTTAATCTACGATTTGTTGTCTTTGATTTAATTCATTATTGAAGTTGACGTGTAGCCACTTTAATTATTCAATAAGTAAAATTCATTTTGTGCAAAGGATAAGGAAAACTTGAGCAATGCATATAAGCACGAATAACACAATAATGCAGCATACAGCTGTTTTGAGGATCCCCTGGATCCCCTTCGTCAGTGCAAGAGATCCAATAAACCGAAGTTCAAAGGAGGAACGGGTGCAAAAGGAAGAAACAGAGGGTATTATATACCCAAGACCTGGATTAAGTGAGAGCCAATAAGAAAGCAACATGAAGAACAGTCCATCCAATCCGAAATGAAAAATTAGATTGTTTCCCACATCGTATTCACTTTCCTTAGGCCCCTAAGCGACTGCTTAATCCACCTCACCTATCGTAAATCCGCATGATACTTTGGGTTGGACTGTATTTGCACTTAGTTTTAAAAAATTTGCATCCCTGGATTTCTGATAAATAGTTTCATAATATCGTGTCTTTTATTATGCCTACTATAAATCCACATGTGAGGTTTTGGCCCAATCCAGGTTCTTAGTTTTAAAAAATTTAGGTCCTCTGGATTACTGTTAAAAGGTTTAGAAGCTGAGGGACCCTAAGTGACCTCTTAATTCACTTATTGTAAATCTACATGCAAGGTTTTGGGTCTCCCGAATTTCTGATAAAATGTTCTGCAGCATCGCATTTTCTGTCTTGCGGGCTCTATGCGATCACTTGGTCTCAAGATCTCAAGAAGTCATTTAGGAGCGCCTAGAACAGACCAAGAATGGCTGTCTTTAATCTCCAAATTAACAAGGTAGACAGGAATCATATTAAAGAGTTTAGCATGAGTGTTTCTCGAAGAGAACGAAAGGGTTGGCTCCGACATGACGGAGTACTAGGATGGCAGTTGGGATGCAATTGAGACAAGTCCCAATTTTATCCTTCATGCCAATTAATTTCGAAAAGTGGAAATAAGCTTTCCACGGAAAAGAAAGGGAAAAGTTTACTGGTATGTGTGTCCAGAAGGACACAGTCTTAGATAAAGAGAGCGCCTATCCAAGGGCGGGAGGGATATAGTTGAAACACGGGGATTCTGAGCTCGCGCCCAGAGGACCAATAGAAAATAAGTGCCGAGAGCGTCCTATGCCTGGCCCAGACAGAGGAACTACTCTTCTGCACTCAAAGTGATAACACTTTCGTGCAGAAGGAAGATCCTAACCATAATATGGTTTGCTTTTTTAATTTCTGGGAGGGCTGTTTTAAAAGCCCATAGTATGAGCAATTTATCATATTTTTCTTGGTAATTTTGTAAATATTTTTGAAAGCTGACAATGTTAAGCTCTTTTTCTGCACTAGGTTGCATTGGTTTCCAATTGTTTTCTTTCTGATCATTATATTGCTGACCTGGAAGTTCAGGGTAGTCATCCGGATTATTTTTAAATGCAGCAGTGAAGGAATGCGTAGGATTAACACGGTTACTTTTAAAAGTTTTTTGTTTTTCAAATCTTGGTTTAGGGAATTTTGGACAATTTCTAAAGTTGGCGGGGTGTGCTTGCTGGAAGAATGTAAACAAATAGATCGCGAGTCACCATTCTCCTGGGCGATGTTCAAAAACTCAGTTTTACTTTCTGTTTCACTTACCTTATTCTCAGGAATGACTCACAACGTTCTTTCAGCAGAGGTCTTCATGTAGATAGAATATTCGACGCGTACACAAACTCATTTGCATATTTTTGGGACGGACCTCGGAATTCGTTCCGGTAGGTGCTGATCCCTGTATATATAGGAAGCCCACGCTGGAAACATCGTTCGATCGATAGTCAGATCGAGAGACAGACCATCTGACAGATCGTTAGATGGACAGGTCGTCACTAACAGTACTGGCGATGGTAGCATGAGTAATTGTATTTTACGATATAGAATGAAAACGTTGCCGATTAAGTACGTCGTTAGTGTGCATTCTAGTTTGTGCTGATTAAAAGATTAATTACTTCATGACAGTATTTAAGGAAGATGGCTTAAGCCAAGAAGGCATGACCGGTATAAGAACGATATGCTGTTCTATTTGTTTGTCTTACGTGAATGAACTTCAGACCGGTGATTTAATCTTTTTTACGTTTCTGAACTAAAGTGTATTTAAACTATACATAAAAAACTGTCGAGTCTAATCAAGTTACATGTTAAGCCTATATTTTTCTGAAGTGGGACCTCATAGAGGTGGAGTTTGAACAACATATAACTAAAGTTCGGGAGTATTATCGTTTCCAACGTGGATTTCCTAAATGTTCTTATTACAACTCAAAAGCTGTAAATAAGTTTATGCTGCTTTTTGTTAAAGCTGCCGCCAATTATTAATGGCAAGATTCTAACTTCGTTAATAATCATGGATTTTGTTTATCAAGTGACTTCTTCTCATTTTATCTTATCACTGTGTTACTTCTGCTCAATATTACCAGTTAAGTCAATTCACATCGTTTAACTGTAGTGCGAGGACTTATCCAGTTTGACCCAATAGGGATCAACAAGTATTAAGTCCCCAAATTTAAAAACAAGGTTATGGGTCAGTTTCCGACATAAGATACGAGCCCAGATCACCAGTTGATGCCTCGCCCAGAATGATGAAAAGTATCCAATCAAATTGATGGGGGCCGTCTAAGTCCGCCCGTCAAGTGTAAACAAAATCAAGGAAAAGAGTTGAGAGGTCTTTCCACTGGAGAAAATTTTTAAGAGGAAACATGGATACCGTTAAAATGCCGCTGCTGACAAGAGATAATTATGCCTCATGGAGTAATGGTATGGCTTTCGCTTTTAAAGCGGAGGGCTTCTATATGTTTATCGAAAGGAGTGTTAAGCCAATCGATGAAACCACATCCCGACGTGACCAAGACGAATTCACCAGTACACGGGATAAAGCACTGTTAATGCTTTATTATGGCCTATCACCAAAGTTCCAAGAGCTTATTAACATCTCTGATGATCCAGCTGATGCCTGGGAAAAACTGAAATACCATTTTGAAACTCCAAGAAGAGCAGTTCGCCTGCTCGACAAGTTCTTCAGTATTCGTACAGGTAATAGCGAACCCATCGATATTTTCTGTGCACAATTAAAAAAGCCGTGATAAAACTGAAAGACGTTGAACACCCTATTGAGGACATATACGTTGCGTTCCAGTCCATCAGATATATTCTTGCAGTATTTCAAGGGATTGTTCAAACTATTTATAGATGGCCTAATGCTGATTTTACCTTGGACAAAATACAAGCAGAACTTTCTGCAGAAGAAGTTCGGCTACGTCAACAGAGTCGGGACCATGACGTGAGTGTCAATTCTGCTTATTCTATTTCTTGTAAAAATAAAATTGTATCTAAAGGTAAAATTCAACTGAAAAAATTTCATGTTAAGGTTAAGGTTAATGTAACTCAAATTGGACCATGTTATATTTGTAAAAAAATGGATCATATAAAGAAAGATTGCTCTAGAATGAAATCTAAAAACGTTACTAGCATTGTTGAGCTAAATGACAAATCCAATATAAAAACCAGTTTTGCTGTAGATCCGGTTGGTACATTCAATTGGGTCATAGACACTGCTGTCATGCGTCATTTCTGCAACAACAAATCATTGTTTCTAAATTTTAAAGAAATGAAAGGCACTTCTATATCGCTGGCAGTAGAAAATGTTGAAAGCTCAATTGAAGCTATCGGTATGGTTAAAATGTTTGTTATTGTAAGTGGCCAAAAGAATAATATCATGTTAAATGGTGTAATGTACTCACCCAAATTACGCCGTAATTTTTTAGTTGTTTCGATACTAGAAGAAAGTAATTTTAATTTTTATGGGGAAAAGGGTATACTATGGTTCTTTACACCTAGTAGGGAAAAATACTTTTACGCTAAAAAGAAAGAAGGATCGTACTTCTTAAAACCCCAGTATGAACTTAATAGTAAGAACGATATCAAGGATCATAAAAGTAAAGATAGTAAACCTGAAAATGGAGATAAACATAGCAATAGAAAATTTAAAGAACAAAAATGTTAGTTTAAATCTAGAACATTATCATATAAAAAAAAATCAAGAACAGAAAGTTTTAAAAACTGATTTCAAAAGTTCCAAAAAGGGTAAAAAGTTAATCAATGACAAGTTTAGTATTTACAAAAGTAAACCAAATAGCTCGTTTATTGAGTCAAATGACAAAACTAAACTTTGGCATAAAATATATTGTCATTTCATTGTTGACTATTTATATCAAACAAGTAAAATTTCGGCTGTTTTAATGGACTGCCTAAATTTAAGTTTCAGGAAATTAAATTGCAAACATTGCGTGTTAGCTAAAACTAAACGGATATCTTATAAACAAATTGGTAGAATAGGATCCACAAAACCCTTGGAATTGTTACATATAGATGTATTTGGGCCATTGCCTGTTCAGTCATTAAGTGGTAACAAATATTTCTTATCTATCACCGACGATTTTAGTACAAAGGTGTTCATATACTTTTAAATGTTAGAACGGATTGCGGTATGGAATTCGGCCATAACTAATTCAAAACTTATTTAAGCAAACAAGGGATTAAGGCCAAAAAAACTAACGTTTATACACCTTAATAAAATGGAGTTTCAGTGAGGTTTAATCTCACTGCTTTAGATTGCATAAAAGCAATGCTTAATGATAGTGGAGTAGATGAAAATTTATGGGTAGAAGCAATTTCGTCTTTTTCTCATGTAAAATACAGAATTTGTCATAAATTTAAAACGAAAACACCCCTAGAATTGTATAGTGGTAAGAAATCCTCAGTTAATCATTTTAGAATTTTTGGTAGCAAGGTTTGCGTAGGAAAGCTCAAACAATTAAAAAAAAATAGATATGAGAGCCCAAGAAGGGATAATGGTGGGTTATGCCACGAGTACTAAAGGCTACCGAGTACTACTTAGAGGGGAATAAAAAATTATTGAAACTAGTAACCTCAGGTTTGAGAAAAACACAGAAGCAGAGGAAAGCATCCTGGACCCAAATGGGGATAAGAAAAAACCCAATACTGTCACCTTTAAGGTAACTCAAGGGCTCAAGGAATCACTGTTTTTGGAGTACCCAGCAAAGCCGCGAACGGCTTGCTTTTCACCTCCGAACTTAGCAAAATGGTTAGGAAATCATAGTAAAGATTTTTAATGTGGTAGGGATCCCGTGGGATCATGGTGGTGCACGTTAGACAGAGTTAGGACAAGTTCCAATTAAGTCTACCTGACGCTTAATTTAGAATATGGAGAAAATATCTCCAAGAAATAAAGGAGAATTTTGAAAACGGGTGAGTTCCGTGGAACCCTAGGATTACAGGGTTTTGTCCAGAAAAGAGCGCCTTTAATCTCCAATCTCTAGGTGCTGTTCTTATCTTCATACTGTGACATTATTTCATTTACCCATAGTTGGAGGTTCGAGGTTTTTCATTTACTGTTTTTATTATTTGATCTAGCTCCTAGTGTGGCAGTTTGTTGTACACTTAGAGTTTGAGTAATTTTGGGAAGTTGATGCAGATCTAAGGATTTCCTAGCAATTTGGCAGTTTAAGGTTTAAGAACATTTTTAGAAAAACATTGATCGCGGTTTTTATTTAATTTCAACTATTTGAGGTGGGACTTACCTAATTCCGATTTTCAATATTAAGTACCGCGCGGGGTCTCTTACGTGATTTGGCTTTGCGATGATCATAGTCATGCAGATTGAATAGTAGTTCATTTGGAACAGGTGGCAGATTTTTGTAGAATTTAAGCGATAGCCTTTTAATTTGGGCTCTAACAGTTTTTATTTTGAAGTATTTCCTAATTACCGAGTTTCTTAAGTATCTAGGGGCTTTCCTTATAATCCTTAGGGTTTTGTTTTGTCTCTAGTAAGTCTATAGTAGTTTTACAGGCATATCCCCATACGGGTGCTGCATACAGTATTCCCGGGCGGATGACCGATTTATAAATTAGTTTATTTTGATAACTTAGATTTCCGTTTCCTATCATTGGGTATAAGGCTTCTGTGGCTATATACGCTTTTTTGATTAAGTTCGTTGCGTGCTGTTTCCAGGTTAGGTGGGAATCTATCGTTACACCTAGGTATTTAGTAGATTTTTCCGCTTTTAGGGCATGGTTGTTTATGTACAGAGGCGGCGGACGTTTACGTTTTCTAGAGAAATAAATCCAATGACACTTATTGGGGTTTAATTTTATTCGCCATTTTTTCAGCCATGTTTGGAGTATGTCTAAGTGTTGTAGCTGTCTGTGCATTACTGAGACGTAAGGGTGTTTTGCAAGTATCGCACTGTCGTCTGCATAGAGTGCCAGCTCCGTGTCTGAGGTCCTGGAGATGTCATTTAGATATATGTTAAAGAGTGTCGGGCCCAGGATGAATCCTTGCGGTACACTACTTTTAATGAGCTTGGGTGTAGACAAGTTATCTTTTACTCTAACTTGGAAGTGTCTGTTATTTAGGTATGAGATTAAATGTTTGACAAGTGCGTCAGGGACTTTTAGAGTGATCAATTTGTATGCTAATCCACAGTGCCACACTTTATCAAATGCTTTTTGTATGTCAAGAAAAATCGCAGCTGTGGGTGTCTTCTATTAAGTCCAGAAGATATGTACTCTACCACTCTCAACAATTGATGAGTGGTGGAGTGTTTTGGCCGAACCCCAAACTGGTCCGGAATGATAATATCATTCTCACTAAGGTGCGTGTTCAGTCTATTAAGAATTATTTTCTCAGTAATTTTACTAAGTGTCGGTAGTAAGCTGATTGGTCTGTAGTTGGCTGGAATTGTGGCATCCTCACCAGGCTTATGGATCGCTATAATTATCGCTTCCTTCCATTCTTTGGGGAAATAATTTAGTTTTAGTATTTTGTTTATTAGGGTGGCCAAGTAAAATATTATATTTAGGGGTAGGTTTTTCACCGCGATATTCCTGATTTTGTCGTGCCCTGGGCTTTTACGGTTTTTAAGGGTTTTGATGATATCAATTATCTCTTGCAGGGTGGCTGGGTTAATCTCAGCCGTGATCGATTGATTTTCATTTTGTTCTATGGTAACATATTCATATTGAAGTCTGTTGTGATCTGGCCATTAGCGCAGGCCCGAATTGTCCTGTGAGTCGGGTCGTGCTCAGTATTTAAACAGTCGGGCCGGGCTTATTTAAATTTGAAAAAAAAAATTTTAATATAGTACATGAGATTATTGTGTTGAATTTAGCTATATGTATTATAAATGTTTGAAAAACTTTTATTTTAGTTCTTTGTACAAACACATTTGAATAAAAATCATTTCGGCCGTGACTTAAGGGTCTTCGGACCGGGAACGTGTTCTAAATTATGACGGGCTTCATATTTCAGTTTTCCTTGTGGATATTTCATGTTTTCTCCAGCTTAAAAAATTACTGGAGGTCTGGGTCTGCCGCTCGAGTGGTGTCCCCTCCCCCGGACCGGGTGAAGGATGCAATCTCATATTTTCCAAGATATGGTCAAATCCCAGTATATATGTAAATCTGTTTCTTCAAATTCTCTATTTAGTGATTTTTCAAATGAAATCCTATTTTGGTAAATTCTTGAATTGAGCTTATGTGTATTTTTGACCACAATTCTCGTTTAATATATTTATGAGATTATTTATTTGTGAAAGTCTCTCTCTGCCAATATTGCAAAAATCTTAATTATATTTATTCTTAATTATTTAGTAATTTCGAAATGCACCAATTTATCAACAATTGAGAATTGATATATTAGCATCTATTACATCTTCAGAATTAATATCTGTCAGTATAAATTTAAATAAACAGTCTTGGGTTTATATATATATAATTGTAATAATAAAATCTTTTAAATTCCCATTCATTTTCTTATAAAAGAACTCAGATTTTTAATAGTATGTTGGCTGTGAAAAATCGCCTAGTTTATGAGATCTTTGCCAGATATGTTACATTTTTTAGAAGTAAAGTTGAACAATACTTAACTTAAATATAAATGTTATTTTGCTTTCCAAATTTTATAATTTTTGACTAAAAGGCTTTATGAACCTTGTGCACTACTCAGAGGTTTTAGTTCATATGTTAGTAGATTTACCATTTTGCAAATTTTGGGTGCTTCTTAATGACAGTTTCGTGCCCATTCTGCTATGCATATTTATTTTACATAACATTTTGTGTCTTTTGTATATTCATCAGTGTTTGTTAAAGTATTGTTTGGCTACCAAGGTATTACTATTTACAAAACACCTAGACTTTCTTGGTATTTTAAGTTTTACTACTGAGACGGTGAAAAGTATTATCCAAACACAAAAATTTAATCTAATTTTTTAAGCAGTAAATTCATTTCGTATCTGATCCAACTTAAGCTAATCCTGTTTTTTGATGTGGAACAATCAAATATTAACATGATTTAGCTTTAAATGACTTTACAATTATATTCTGCAACTGTCAGTAAATAATATTGAAATAGACAAATGTGATTAATAAGCAACTGACTCATAGTTAATGAGAATAGTGCTAAAAAATTATTAAATCAGATATCAGCATGTTGTGTGAAGTATAAATATAATCTGACAAGACATGCTTATTTCTCTCACATAAACCAATGCTCTTCCTAGCTAATATCTTCAATAAAACAATGTACAGTACTACAAATTATTTTCGCTTCTTATCATTATTTGATCTTTGAAATATTAAATTGTTTTAACATATTGAACTTGGTAAGCTGAAGTTTATGGAAGAAGAAATTGACTGCAATTTTTAAAAAATTGCAGTAACTTCAATATATATATTTACCTGACATATTTGTCTGAAGTAAAAATATGAAAATCTGAGTGATAAAAATAGCCAATAAAGCACCAGTAAGCGTTCCGATATATTTTAGCTGTAAAATCAGCTTACATTTATAAATTAAACCATTTTCCCATAATATTGTAATTTTTAACATTTCCACTTGCATTTATAATTTTTTTTTCTTTCTATTTCTTTAATCAGTTTAGAATGCTTTCAGGCCAACAACTTTATAATACCAGCTAATGGCAAAAATTTTTGATAACGTTATTCAATTTCAAGTAGGATTTTACTGGGTATTTCACATTACTTCATGGAGAATACAAAATAGATAAAAGGAATAATCCACATTGTCGTGTATTTTAAAATTATGTTGGTTTGAGAGCAATCAAAACAGGCTGTTTGTTGAAAACCCAGACCAGCCGAAAGCATATAGCAGCTGGTTGAGAAGCTGGTAACAAGCTGCTTGTTGCAATATCAATATATATATATATATATATATATATATAGTTTAATTAAATAAATAGTATTTATAAATATAATTGAAATTCACATCATTGATGATACAGCTTCAACAGGCCATCTTATAGGTTTTCTCAGTAGTTCCTCTTTGTGGCTACTTCACCAGTTTTGATTTTCCCATCGACATCAAACCATCAAAATAATATGCAAATTATATTAAACAATGAAAAAAAATTTAATCCAATTGGACTTCCAGAATTAACATCTAGTTAAAAAAATAAAATGTGCTCATTTTGTTAGAATTTGAGTTGTGATAATTTTTATATTTGTTTAAAATTTCAAAGCTGAGTTCAGTAATTGACATGCTCACAAAAACACATTTTGATTTTATTAACATGATTTTAATAATGCTTTTTCAACTTTCAAACGTGTAATGTTATATTTTTTATATTAATATAATAAAACTAGCTTATAACCATTTAAAATCAATAATGCAAGATACTGTATGTGCTTGTATAAATTTTTTCAGATATTGTTTTTACTTCCACTCAAACCAGAAAACTACTGAATAATGAAAATAGAAAACGAAGAAATAAATTATCATTAAAAGAGAAAAATAATTATTTTTTATTAATGTATTAACATTAATTGATTGGAAAAGAGAAACAGATGTTTCTTATAATAAATCTAATAGAATATTTCAGTATAAACCACATATTTAATAAATATTTTTTTAGCAAATTAACTGAAATCCATATTTGAATCCGAACTAAAAACCAATATAACTAACTGTAAATCCAGTTTTGAAAATATATCTAAATTAGAATTCTAAATTTGTTGATCAACTGCCCATTGCTGAAATAATTTTCCTCTATACAGAAAAGTGTTGAATTTATTGGGTCTTACCACAGTCTGATAAACTTTTTATCATAGAGATATTTCTTCATTTATGTGTAACCATATTAGTTTCTATATTTTAAATATCTACAAGCTCTTTTAGTTAGGTGACATTTGGTTTACAACAATGGTAATATGAATAGCCATTGTTATAACATAGTTAAAATCTGATGTGGGCAGCACATAACTTTCCCTGCAGACTTATATTCACGTTCTCCTTATTTTAATTACATTTAATTCACTTTTTATTCAATTTTCGTTCTCATTTGGTAACTGGACTTCTTTTCAAAGGTGGCGTAGAGAAAAAACGAAAATATCTCGGGAACGGCTAGGCCTAGTGTAATGGTATCGGTCTTATTCTTTACTTCGTTAAAAATTACTTATAAAACAAGCATTTAATGGATATATGTCAGCATACGTAGTTTTTTATTTTAGATTTTGTTGATTTTTGCGGGCCATTTTGCAAAAAAAGGCAGGTTATTTTTTTCTGAATCGCACCAAAATCTAATTAGCACCATGATGACCTACAAGCCTCTTATCTACCAAATTTTGTGAAATTCGGTCCATTAGATTTTCAGCTAGAGTGGATATAATCTTTTGCGGGCCATTTCACAGAAAAAGGCGGGTTCTTTTATCCCGAATCGTACCCAAAAGTAATCAGAACCAGATTCTCCCACAAGTGACTTACCTACCAAATTTTGTGAAATTCGGTCAATTACTTTTTTAGTTAGAGTGGATACAAAATCTGCACAGACAGACAGACACACAGACGTCACGCTAAAAATAGGTTTTTCGTATTCTAGAGGTCTCAAAACGTGTAGATCCGTCGAAAACTCGAGTTACGATTTTCGGTATGATTCCAATATATTCCCTATACATTACCATGTATTCCAGGGAAAGTAAAAAATCTGATGTGGGCAGCACATGACTTTCCCTGGAGACTTATATTAACGTTCTCTTTATTTTAATTAAATTTATTTCACTTTTAATTCAATTTTCGTTCTCATTCGGTAACCGGACTTATTTTCAAAGGTGGCGTAGAGAAAATACGGAAAACTAAAATATCTCGAGAACGGCTAGTCCTAGTGTAATGGGGTTGGTCTTATTATTTTCGTCGTTAAAAATTACGTATTAAACGAGAATTTAATTGATATATTTGAGTATACCTAGTTCTTTAGTTTAGATTTAGACGATTTTTGCGGGCCATTTTGCAAAAAAAGGCAGGTTATTTTTTTCCGAATCGTACCAAAATCTAATCAGCACCAGGGTAACCCACAAGTGATTCATCTTCCGAATTTTGTGAAATTCGGTCCAGTACTTTTTCAGTTAGAGTGGATACAAGCTTTTGCGGGCCATTTCGCAAAAAAAGGCTGGTTTTTTTTATTCCAAATCGTACCCAAAACTAATCCGCACCAGACTCGCTCACAAGTGACTTACCTACCAAATTTTGTGAAATTCGGTCAATTAGTTTTTTAGTTAGAGTGGATACAAAATCTGCACAGACAGACAGACAGACAGACAGACAGACACACACACAGACGTCACGCTAAAAATGGTTTTTTGTCGTATTCTAGAGATTTTGAAACGTGTAGATCCGTCGAAAACTCGAGTTGCGATTTTCGACATGATTCCAATACTTTCCCTATGCATTACCATGTATTGCAGGGAAAGTAAAAATCTGATGTGGGCAGCATATGACTTTCCCTGCAGACTTATACCCACGTTCTCTTTATTTCAATTAAATTTAATTCACTTTTAATTCAATTGTCGTTCTCATTCGGTAACCGGGCTTATTTTCAAAGGTGGCGTGGAGAAAATACGGAAAAAACCTAATATATCTCGAGAACGGCTAGTCCTAGTGTAATGGGGTTGATCTTATTCTTTTTGTCGCTAAAAATTACGTATTAAACGAGCATTTAATGGATATATTTGAGTTTGCCTAGTTCTTTAGATTAGATTTTGACGATTTCTGCGGGCCATTTTGCAAAAAAGGTAGGTTATTTTTTTCCGAATCGTACCAAAATCTAATCAGCACCAGGGTAACCCACAAGTGACGTATTAACCGAATTTTGTGAAATTCGGTCCATTAGTTTTTCAGTTAGATTGGATATAAGCTTTTGCGGGCCATTTCGCAAAAAAAGGCGGGTTCTTTTATCCCGAATCGTACCCAAAACTAATCAGCACCAGAGTCGCCCAGAAGTGACTTACCTACCAAATTTTATGAAATTCGGTCAATTACTTTTTTTAGTTAGAGTGGATACAAAATCTGCACAGACAGACAGAAGTAGTAGAGGAAGGAGAGTTCTGCGACGAAGGAGGTATGTGAGGTATGAGGTATGGCCGCCATCTTGAATTCCGTAATCCTGGACGGGGGTGTAAAAGGGGGGGACGAATGAAAAAAGGTGGGGGTGAAAATTTTTGAGAAACTTTTTGTCGGGTGGCAACGATGTCGTAGTCTTCTTGTACGAGGGGTTTAGGGGGAAATAAATTTTTGGAATGAGATTTTTCTAAGTATGGGAGAAACTATTTTGAGGGTGGCAACAGCTCCGCCTCTGCGAGGAAGGAGGTATGGAACCATCAGCGCCCCCTAGCGGCGGAAAGTGGAACTATCGAGGATGGAACTTAGAAATATTTTTCTGTTTAGGTTGCCATAGCAACACCTGTAGGAAAGAAACTTTTTTAGGGGTGGCAACACCTCCGCCTCTGCGACGAAGGCGGTATGGAACTATCAGCGCCCCCCTAGCGGTAGAAAGGAGAATTAAAATTGGGATTTTTCTACCCTAATGGGATTTTTTTTTCCCTTTTTTCTAAATGAAGTAATTAAGTACGAAATATTCGTAATTTTTTTTCTTTTTTTTAAATGAATTAAAGGGTGTTAATGAGGATAATGAAATAAAGTGATTAAGTAATGAATATCCCTCCGTCAAGGACATGCCAAGAGCATGTTAAAGGTATACTAAGGGTGTACAAAGGTCATGTTAATATCCCTCCGCCTTCTAAGAAAAGAGTGCTTGTCCTATTCGTAGGTTAAGGGATATACCAAGAGCATGCTAAGGTTCTTACAATACCCCTCCCCTATATGGCGGTTACGAAGTGAACTGTGAATACTTAACTGTGAGAATCTTGTATGATGAAGGGAAATAACATTTCGGGAAATAATATATCTGTACTGACTTGAATTTTACACGTTTGTAATTTTTTTTCTTTTTTTAAAAAAAATGTGGTAATGGCAAAAATTAACATTTTGTTAAAATGTTCCAAAAGCGTAAAAAAGTAACAAAAAATGTGGTAATGGGCAAAATTAACATTTTGCGACTTTTTTTTGAAAATGTTAATTTCTCTATGGGAATTAACATGGGTTTTAACACTTTTGTCATTTTTTTTCAAAAAATGTGGTAATGGGAAAAATTAACATTTTGCACAAAATGTCTCAAAAACGTAAAAAAGTAACAAAAAATGTGGTAATGGGCAAAATTAACATTTTGCGATTTTTTTTCAAAATGCCAATTTCTCTATAGGAATTAACATGGGTTTTCGCACTTTTGTAATTTTTTTACAAAAAAATGCACGTTTTTACAAAAATATCACTAAAAATGTGGTAATGGGAAAAATTAACATTTCGCACAAAATGTTTCAAAAACGTTAAAAAACAACAAAAATGTATGTTTTTTACAAAAATGTGATAAAAAAGCGAGTTTTTAGGGTAGCAGAATCACATGAATTGGGTGTATGGGAGGGTGTGTGTTTCCCCAATCATTTCAGCCTTGGAGTTTAAAAATTTTTTAAAAATAAATGTTTTCAATAAATATTCCCAAAAATAAATATTTTAAATAATCGTGAAAGTGAGCTTATGTCCAAAATACTTGAGTGTTATGAATCTTGCAAGTTAATTAAAGGATGTTAATTAAACTAGTGTTATGAATCTCGCAAGTTAATTAAAGGATGTTAATTAAATTTAGTGATAAAGTATTGAATATCCGTATGCCAGGAGCGTGCCAGAGCTTGTTAAGGGTATACCAAGGGTATACCAAGACCATACCAAGACCATCGTTCTTACACTATCCCTCCGCTATATCGCGGCTACGAAGTGAACTGTAAGAATATCGTATGATGAAGAGAGATGTTTAGCCTATATGGCGTTTACAAATACATAACTGTAAGAATTTTACATTTTATTAACAAAATTTAGTAAATGCAAGTTTTTTTCTTATATTTTTTCGCAAATGTAAGTTTTTTACTTTTCAAAAACCGCACTTGTGCTGCTTTCTCTATGGAAATTAACATAGGTTTTCACACTTGTGCTATTTTTTAACGTGTTTTCACAAAAACGCGATTTTTACTAACAAAATTTCGTAAATGCAAGTTTTTTCTTATATTTTTTCACAAATTTAAGTTTTCTACTTTTCAAAAACCACCCTTATGCCGTTTTCTCTATGGAAATTAACATAGGTTTTCACACTTGTGCTATTTTTTGACGTTTTTTCACAAAAACGCGATTTTTACTAACAAAATTTCGTAAATGCGAGTTTTTTTTCTTATATTTTTTCACAAATTTAAGTTTTCTACTTTTCAAAAACCACACTTATGCCGTTTTCTCTATGGAAATTAACATAGGTTTTCACACTTGTGCTATTTTTTAACGTTTTTTCACAAAAACATACTTTTTACTTGTAAAAATCTAACAAAAGCATGTTTTTAGAGTAGCAGAATCGCGTGAATTGGTGTTTTAATGTAGCAGAATTTCGAGAATCTCGAGAATCTCGGGAATTGAATGTATTGGTGGGGGCGTGTTTACCCAACCACCCCGGTCTTAGAGTTTAAATAATAGTAGATACCTGTTGATCTGCAAAATACTTGAGCGTTATGAATCTTGCATTTATTTGAGTTTTCGAATTTAAAAAGCTTCCGCATGCCAATGCCTGTATACGTGTGTTATTTCTTTAAACCAACATGTTTTAATACGTGCGTTATTCTAAGAGGCAGAAACGCCTAATATGGTGATACATATGATACACACGCTCAACACAAATCGGTGAAAATAAATGGTGAGATAGCTTTTAAAGACGAGACTTTGAAATTTTTTCGATAAATAAGGTATTTGAGGTTATTTAACATGTGAATGATCGATACATGCTAATAAAATGAGGAACTAGACTAAGTTTACAAGTATAGGACTTTACTATTATTAGGACTTACAAGTATAGTTTACAGGAAAATCCCTTTGTGATTATGAATGGCCTGTCTATTTTTACCGTGTGTGTGTGTGTGTGTGTGTGTGTGTGTGTGTGTGTATGTGTGTAATTATACCTTAAAAAGCTATATATCTGTAGTATCCCAACGGATACTAATATTTGTTTTGCACATTTAGTTAAAACTTTTTTTTAATTACACTTAAAATAAGTGCAACTGAAATAAAGTTTTTCTAAGTTTGAAAAAACAAATATTAGTATCCGTTGGGATACTACAGATATATAGCTTTTTAAGGTATAATTACACACATACACACATACACACACACACACACACGGTAAAAATAGACAGGCCATTCATAATTACAAAGGGATTTTCTTTAATTATTTTACTAAAATCTATTATTTTTTAACATGTGATTCTATTTTATACCATAGTTTAACAGTAACCATGATATGACCTTGATGTGACCTTGTCGTGTAAGGGGTGTCGTTGAAGTATCGATTTTATCATTTCTGCTGTGGATTTCATGCTGTTAAGACGCGTTTCAAGTTGTTCTGCGAATATGTTGGTTTTAGTTGGTAAAGCTGGAGATGTTATATCTGTCATTATTCATCGGCCTACACCTAATGCAGCATTTTTGAGTCGGATTGAACATGTAAGTACTTGCTTTAATATGATTTTATTCTATTATTTTATTAAACTTAGTATTTTTATAGTATGTTACAGCTTCATTATTTTATTTAGTTAAGATTTTTATCAATTTAATGTAGTTTGTTGGGGTTTTAGTACCTAGATATATTATTCAGCTTGGTAATTTTATTATTTTAGCTGATTTCTGATGGGATTAGTATAATGGATTCGCGATTAGTTTTTATAAATCTTGGGGTATGTATTACATTGCTACATAGAATAATGTATGTTTATACTAACGTACAACACTTTTTATCTTGTATAGACATGTCTTGTCTGTTTTAGATTGTCGGTGGTCTGTATTATCCACACAACTACACTACATATTTTTTCACCTCTTTAAAGGTTATTTACTTAGAAATTTTAGGGATTCCCCTTTAAAATATTTGTAATATCCCCATTTCGCTGTTATCTGACGATGATGAATTCATCTCATATCACCTTATTAGGTGTTTTTGACTTTTTAAATGTTCTTAAACCTCTCATTTAACTCAAAAATTCAGAGTTCTATCCTTAAAAACTTACTTAAATCAACATTTAACTATTATGTGTCCGCGATGCGTATCACACATGCCGTCTGATCTTCGTATTCGTCCGCTTTAAGTGCTGATATATTGCGCTTAATTAGAAAAATTTTTATGCGTTATTCTAAAAAGCTATCTTAGCTTTTCCCTATTTCATAACTATGCATTGGCTATGTGTATTGCATATATCATCTTAGTAGGTATTTACGTTACTTTAAAAGTTTTTAAACATAACATTTACCTAAAAATCTAAAGTCCCATCCCCAAAATATTACTCTAATTCCTATTTTCCCTCGATAAGTATTGGTGATGGTGCTATTCTACTCCCACTTAAAGTGTAGTTTCTAACCATTCATGCGTTTCTAAACATTCTCATTTATGTGAAGAAACCAGAAATTCTATCCTTAAAAACATGTTTAATTCTACTTTTGTTACTATATGCGGATGATGTGTATTGCACATGTTGTCTCAATCTGCGTATTCATCCGCTTTAAGCGATTATATGTTGTACCTAGTTACAAAAAATTTAAGGTTTAATCTTTAAAATATTATGCTAATTCCTCATTTCAGCACTAGGTGTTAGTAATGATTACACTCTATACTCTTCAGTATGTGTTTCTATTCCTTAAAAGTTAGTAGAAATCCCTATTTAGCTAAAAAATTCTCAAAGCCCCCTCTAAAAATTTGTTGTATACCCTTTAGTATGTCTTTATATCCCTTTAAAAATGAGTGGAAATCCCTATTTAGCTGGCAAATTCCCAAAGTCCCTTCTAAAAATTTGTTGTACACCCTTTAGTATAGCTTTAAAAATTAGTAGAAATCCCTATTTAACTAAAAAATCCAAAGTTACGTACTTATAAATTATTCTTAGTTCGCCATTTTAGTGTTATATCGAGTATGTGTATGATACTAGCACATTAAAAGTTTCTGAACATGTACATTTATTTCGAAATTTGAAGTTCAGTCTTTAAACAATATTTAAGTTTTCCTTTCGCTGTTATGTATCGGCGTTGTACTCATTCTAAGTTATCTCGCTGGGCGTTTCCATTTATTTAAAAGTTAGTATGAATTGCCTTTCATGTAAAACTTCTAAAGTCTTTACTTTAAAAAATTTATCTTAGTGAATAATTTCAGCGCTAGGTGTCTTGGGTAAGTATATCCCCATTCCACCTCATTAGATGTTTTCGTCCTCTTTAAATGTTTCTTGATATCTCATTTAGTTACAAAATATAAAGTCCTATCTTTAAAAATTTTTGTAATATCCCCTTCCTAATGTTATATGCTACTTATGTGCATTATACATAAAACCCACGGTAAGCGCTAGCATCCTGTAAGATTTAGTAGGTTCTCCACTTAATTAAAAAAAAGTTAAAGTCACATCATTAAAAACTGCTCCGATATCACTTTTCCACCACTGTGATCGGGGACATGTGTATTGCACATAGCCCATTAAAAATTTCCAAACACCTACATTTACTTAAAAATTTGAAGTTCGGTCTCTAAACAATACTAAAGTTTTCCTTTCGCTGTCCCATATTAGTTGTGTGTATTATGGATGCTACCTTATCATATGTTTATATCTCTTTAAATGCCTCTAAATACCCCATTTACTTAAGAATCCCATGTCTTCTCCTAGAAATACTATCTTAGATCTGCATTCCACCGGTGGATGTTGGTTATATGCATTACATATACATAACCTCTTTCTCTATGCATTTCTCCCTTTGCAGTAGTTAGGATAAATCATGTTTAATTATAAATTCAAGTTCTACCCCTAAAAAATATTTGTTAGTTTCTCAATTCGTGGTTATGTATCGGTTATAAGTATTATGCGTGCCGCCTTAGTAGGTGTTTCCAACCTTTTAAAAGCCACAAAGCATTGTATTTAGCTAGAATATTTAAATTTTCTATCGTAGAAATGTTCGCCTAGTTCGACACTTTATACCTAGCTGCTGATGATGAGATCGTCTTATACTCACTCTGCAGGCGATATCATCTTATAAAATGTTGGCACATATTGCATTTAGCTAAAAACTTCAAAGTCCTATACTTGTAAACTTAGTCTAGTTCCTCATTTTATTAGCATGTATTGATCATTCACATGTTAAATAACCTCAAATACCTTATTTATCGAAAAAATTTCAAAGTCTCGTCTTTAAAAGCTATCTCACCATTTATTTTCACCGATTTGTGTTGAGCGTGTGTATCATATGTATCACCATATTAGGCGTTTCTGCCTCTTAGAATAACGCACGTATTAAAACATGTTGGTTTAAAGAAATAACACACGTATACAGGCATTGGCATGCGGAAGCTTTTTAAATTCGAAAACTCAAATAAATGCAAGATTCATAACGCTCAAGTATTTTGCAGATCAACAGGTATCTACTATTATTTAAACTCTAAGACCGGGGTGGTTGGGTAAACACGCCCCCACCAATACATTCAATTCCCGAGATTCTCGAGATTCCCGAAATTCTGCTACTTTAAAACACCAATTCACGCGATTCTGCTACTCTAAAAACATGCTTTTGTTAGATTTTTACAAGTAAAAAGTATGTTTTTGTGAAAAAACGTTAAAAAATAGCACAAGTGTGAAAACCTATGTTAATTTCCATAGAGAAAACGGCATAAGTGTGGTTTTTGAAAAGTAGAAAACTTAAATTTGTGAAAAAATATAAGAAAAAAAACTCACATTTACGAAATTTTGTTAGTAAAAATCGCGTTTTTGTGAAAAAACGTCAAAAAATAGCACAAGTGTGAAAACCTATGTTAATTTCCATAGAGAAAACGGCATAAGGGTGGTTTTTGAAAAGTAGAAAACTTAAATTTGGGAAAAAATATAAGAAAAAAACTTGCATTTACGAAATTTTGTTAGTAAAAATCGCGTTTTTGTGTAAAAACGTTAAAAAATAGCACAAGTGTGAAAACCTATGTTAATTTCCATAGAGAAAGCAGCACAAGTGCGGTTTTTGAAAAGTAAAAAACCTACATTTGCGAAAAAATATAAGAAAAAAACTTGCATTTACGAAATTTTGTTAATAAAATGTAAAATTCTTACAGTTATGTATTCGTAACCGCCATATAGGCTAAGCATCTCTCTTCATCATACGATATTCTTACAGTTCACTTCGTAGCCGCGATATAGCGGAGGGATAGTGTAAGAACGATGGTCTTGGTATACCCTTGGTATACCCTTAACAAGCTCTGGCACGCTCCTGGCATACGGATATTCAATACTTAATCACTAAATTTTAGTAACATCCTTTAATTAACTTGCGAGATTCATAACACTAGTTTAATTAACATCCTTTAATTAACTTGCAAGATTCATAACACTCAAGTATTTTGGACATAAGCACACTTTCACGATTATTTAAAATATTTATTTTTGGGAATATTTATTTAAAACATTTATTTTTAAAAAATTTTTAAACTCCAAGGCTGAAATGATTGGGGAAACACACACCCTCCCATACACCCAATTCATGTGATTCTGCTACTCTAAAAACTCGCTTTTTTATCACATTTTTGTAAAAAACATACATTTTTGTTGTTTTTTTACGTTTTTGCAACATTTTGTGCAAAATGTTAATTTTTCCCATTGCCACATTTTTAGTGATATTTTTGTAAAAACGTACATTTTTTTGTAAAAAAATTACAAAAGTGCGAAAACCCATGTTAATTCCCATAGAGAAATTGGCATTTTGAAAAAAAATCGCAAAATGTTAATTTTGCCCATTACCACATTTTTTGTTACTTTTTTACGTTTTTGAGACATTTTGCGCAAAATGTTAATTTTTCCCATTACCACATTTTTTGAAAAAAATGACAAAAGTGTGAAAACCCATGTTAATTCCCATAGAGAAATTAACATTTTCAAAAAAAAGTCGCAAAATGTTAATTTTGCCCATTACCACATTTTTTGTTACTTTTTTACGCTTTTGGAACATTTTAACAAAATGTTAATTTTTGCCATTACCACATTTTTTTAAAAAAAAGAAAAAAAATTACAAACGTGTAAAATTCAAGTAAGTACAGATATATTATTTCCCGAAATGTTATTTCCCTTCATCATACAAGATTCTCACAGTTAAGTATTCACAGTTCACTTCGTAACCGCCATATAGGGGAGGGGTATTGTAAGGACCTTAGCATGCTCTTGGTATATCCTTAACCTACGAATAGGACAAGCACTCTTTTCTTAGAAGGCGGAGGGATATTAACATGACCTTTGTACACCCTTAGTATACACTTAACATGCTCTTGGCATGTCCTTGGCGGAGGGATATTCATTACTTAATCACTTTATTTCATTATCCTCATTAACACACTTTAATTCATTTTAAAAAAAGAAAAAAAATTACGAATATTTCGTACTTAATTACTTCATTTAGAAAAAAGGAAAAAAAAAATCCCATTAGGGTAGAAAAATCCCAATTTTAATTCTCCTTTCTACCGCTAGGGGGGCGCTGATATTTCCATACCGCCTTCGTCGCAGAGGCGGAGGTGTTGCCACCCCTAAAAAAGTTTCTTTCCTACAGGTGTTGCTATGGCAACCTAAACAGAAAAATATTTCTAAGTTCCATCCTCGATAGTTCCACTTTCCGCCGCTAGGGGGCGCTGATGGTTCCATACCTCCTTCGTCGCAGAGGCGGAGGTGCTGCTACCCTCAAAATAGTTTCTCCCCCACAGGTGTTGCTATTGCAACCGAAACAAAAAATTTTTCTGAGTTCTATCCCCGATAGTTCCACTTTCCGCCGCTAGGGGACGCTGATGGTTCCATATCTCCTTCGTCGCAGAGGCGGAGGTGTTGCCACCCTCAAAATAGTTTCTCCCATACTTAGAAAAATCTCATTCCAAAAATTTATTTCCCCCTAAACCCCTCGTACAAGACTACGACATCGTTGCCACCCGACAAAAAATTTCTCAAAAATTTTCACCCCCACCTTTTTTCATTCTTCCCCCCCTTTTACACCCCCGTCCAGGATTACGGAATTCAAGATGGCGGCCATACCTCATACCTCCTTCGTCGCAGAACTCTCCTTCCTCTACTACTGACAGACACACAGACAGACAGACACACACACAGACGTCACGCTAAAAATTATTTTTTCGTATTCTAGAGGTCTCGAAACGTGTAGATCCGTTGAAAACTCGAGTTGTGATTTTCGGTATGATTCCAATACTTTCCCTATACATTACCATGTATTGCAGGGAAATAAAAAAATCTAATGTGGGCAGCACATGACTTTCCCTGCAGACTTATATTCACGTTCTATTTATTAAAATTAAATTTAATTCATTTTTAATTCAATTTTCGTTCTCATTTGAAAACTGGACTTATTTTTAAAAATGGTGTAGGAAAAATACGAAAAACTAAAATATCTCGAGAACGGCTAGTCCTAGTGTAATGGGGTTGGTCTTATTCTTTTCTTCGCTAAAAATTACGTATTAAATAAGCATTTAATGGCTATATTTGAGCATACGTAGTTCTTAAGTTTAGATTTTGATGATTTTTGCGGGCCATTTTGCAAAAAAAGGCAGGTTATTTTTTTCCCATTTATACCAAAATCTAATCAGTACCGGGGTGGCCTACAAGCGACTTATCTGCCAAATTTTGTGAAATTCGGTCCATTAGTTTTTCAGTTAGAGTGGATACAAGCTTTTGCGGGCCATTTCACCAAAAAAGGCGGGTTCTTTTAACCCGAGTCATACCCCAAACTAATCATCACCAGATTCGTGCACAAGTGACTTACCTACCAAATTTTATGAAATTCGGTCAATTAGGTTTTTATTTAGAGTGGATACAAAATCTGCACAGACAGACAGACACACAGACAGACATACACACTATCAGACAGCCGTGAGGACCTGATCTACCACAAGGCTAACAGGTTCGTTACCCCCACGACTGATAGTCGCCAACAGACGAGCAGGCTAAGGTCCAGGAGAACAGGATGACGTGGAAGTTACCAGACGCTGCACCAAAGATGGACATAACGCCGAGAATAGAAGAATCATTTTCTGGACCCAAGACCACACACACCCCACCCCCAGGAACAGCAGCAAGAAGCAGCAGCAGCACAGGCGACCCCCGGGGAGCTTCCCCAAGAAGAGGCCGACAAGGCTGAAAGAAAAGCCCCAACTCCTGAGGGGAGAAGGGGCACCATGCAGCGGTAAACGATAGATGTCGATTGCAGTGACCATCCAGAAGTGCCGAGGAATATTGCCGGTTTAATGGCAAGCCAGAAGATTTGTTCTTTTTGCTGAGGTTTCCGACTTTCTACCCTTCGGTAGTTATGCAGAGGCAGTATACAACTTAAAGAGGCGCTGTCGTAACCCGGACCTATACCTGTACTGCCAGGTTAGCTTAACCTAATTATAAACCTAAAGGAGAAAGAAAATCTAAAGCTAAGAGAGAGTAAGAGAGAAGAGAAAGGGGCTAACAAGGGACGAGGGCACTGCCCAGAAATAGCGTGATGGCCCAAGAGGACGGCGAACCCAGAGGGGAACGAAATACCGGGGACGAAGAGACCCTCACCTATGACTAAAAGATAGACCGGTACACAGAGGGAACGAAAACGTAAGGACAAGGTAACCAAAACAGACTACAGCCAAAAGAGAAGAAAAAGGCCACTAGAGGGCAAAAAGAGAAAGAGGTGACTAATCTAAAAGAGGCGGTCAGATGCCTTGAGGCAAAGTGGACCGAAAGATAAAAGCAGCTAAGCAGAATAACTAAGATACATACTAAACAGGCGCGGTAAACAAACCCGACTTACTGAGAGAGGATCCCAAGGAGTACCTGAAAGGAAAAAGTTAAGGGCGGAGTACAACGGACGGGCAAAAGGGCGGGCCGAAGAGACCTTCGCGAACGGCTAACTGCATGAGGCTTCTTTTCTTTCTTCTACCTGAAAAGAAAGGGGAAGAAGAGGCATACATAAAATAGTACGTGGAGGTGATGCGGGAAGCTGAAAGAGAAATGCATTAGATCTGAAATAGAAGTGGCATAATAAACAATATTGCAGAGGGAGTACACAAAGGGGGTCTACGCCCCAGAAGAGCAAGGCCAGGACAATCCCCCGGCAGCGCGATAAGACCAAACATAGCAGTCACCACTAGGGTGAAAAAAGGAGCGAGGACAATACCCCTGCTGACACGATCGAGGTGCATATGTACGACGACCTGCGACTAAGGCCTCTGCTGGGCATATGCCTCCTTCTAATGGTAACCCGTTAGACAGCAACTATAATTCACACCATTGAGATTAACCCGTTAGACAAACTTATAATTCACACAAATTAGATTACACACTGGGACAATACCCCAGGACCAATTTACTAAGAGAAAGAAGAGGGTAGAAGAACCCACTTAGGCTGAAGAGGATAGTTTAGCCTAGGAGGGAGAAAAGGAAGGCAGAAGAAGAGTAGAGAAGTAAAAGCGGGAAAGAAAATCCTACGAGAGTAGGAGACATAAGAGAAGATGATTCTCCCATGGTGGAGTGTCGCACGGGAGTAGAGGCTCTCTCCGAATCATGGTGGGAACTTCCTTCCACCGATTCCCATCCTCATCCTCACACACAGACGTCACGCTAAAAATAGTTTTTTCGTATTCTAGAGGTCTCGAAACGTGTAGATCCGTCGAAAATTCGAGTTGCGATTTTCGACATGATTCCAATACTTTCCCTATACATTACCATGTATTGCAGGGAAAGTAAAAAGAGTCTAATAATTCAGCTTCGCTTTTACAAAGCACATTTTAATAAGAACAGTGAAGCTGAGTATTGGACTTATCTTATTCAATATTTTTCACCAAACAGAACACATATTGGGACCAGCACACCCCTCCGAAAAATTTTGCATCATGATTACTCATGCACCCTTTTGGAGTAAGAACTAAATACTTACCAAATTTTAGCTTCCTATACATTATGGTATTTGAGATGTTTTTGGGCCGACAGAGAAACCCAACTCAAAAGGTAGCACAATTCCTCGAGAAAATTTCTAAGGTATTCACATCATCTTTTGGGGTAAGGACTGATTGCCTACCAAATTTCAGCTTCCTAGGCCTAACGGTTTTTGAGATATTTTTGTCCCAACATTGAATCCCACACATATGAATAAATTCAAAACATATTAATTAACAATAAAATCAAATATATAAATTTAATTTGTTTATTTTTCTGAAGTATACAGCTAAAATTCTTAGATATAAGAAATACAATATTTTATAACATATTATGTTCAACAAATATGAATATTTGTTTAAAACAAAACTAGATCCAGTCAAACTTTCTTTAAAATCTCTAGTCCATACTTGAATTCAGAAAAACCTGTAAAAAATAAAATGTATACAGTTTTAAAGAATTCTCATTTTTAACTATTTTACAAAATTAAATGAATAGAATATCAGCAAAGGTCTGACATAAACCACACATGTCTTCATTTTTTTTGTTAGGAATACATTTTTTTACTTTCCCTGCAATAGATGGTAATGTATAGGGAAAGTATTGGAATTATGTCGAAAATCGCAACTCGAGTTTTCGGCGGATCTACACGTTTCAAGACCTAGAATACGAAAAAACCATTTTTTGCGTGACGTCTGTGTGTGTGTCTGTCTGTCTGTGCAGATTTTGTATCCACTCTAACTAAAAACATAATACACCGAATTTCACAAAATGTTGTAGGTAAGTCACTTGTGGGCGAGTCTGGTGCTGATTAGTTTTGGGTATGATTCGGGATAAAAGAACCCGCCTTTTTTTGCGAAATGGCCTGCAAAAGCTTGTATCCCCTCTAGCTGAAAAACTAATAGACCGAATTTCACAAAATTCGGTAGATGAGTCACGTATAGGTCACCCTGGTGCTGATTAGATTTTGGTACGATTCAGAAAAAAATAACCTGCCTTTTTTTTGCTGAATGGCCCTCAAAAATTGTCAAAATCTAAATTAAAAGCTACGTATGCTCAAATATATCCATTAAATGCTTGTTTAATACGTAATTTTTAACGAAGAAAAGAATAAGACCAACCCCATTACACTAGGACTAGCCGCTCTCGAGATATTAGTTTTTTTCGTATTTCTCCACGCCACCTTTGAAAATAAGTCCAGTGTTGTGACTCGTCACAACACGTTTTCATTTTTACTATTCCAAATTAACATTTTTTTATAATTCATTAAATATTTTATTTTACTTTAAATTTATTATTCAAAATTATCTTATTCAAAATTGCTTTTATTTTATATTTGCATTAATAGGCCAATTGTCTCTTTTACTAAATTAAAATAGAGTGTGCTACTATCCATCCATGTTTTCATTCGTATGGTGTACGCCCCTTTTTAAATATGGTTGGATACGGGCACACGGTTTCAATTGGCGAAATCCGGTTTCAGGTGAGTTACGGAAACTTGTTATTTCTGCCTCTCAATTTTTAACCTCCCTGGTTGAGCAGAAGTTTTTTTTAACTGATGGCAACATCTGGTTTGGCGGGAAATTTTTGCTGACTAGCTTGTCTCTCGAAGATTCTAGAGGATTGAAGTTGGTGTGTGAAGTTGTGTATATGTGGGAGTCCCTTGCTTGAACCATTTTATTATATGAATTTGCGAAGTGTGCGAAGGGGTAATGTTTTTTTTTTACACATCTTCAACTATATGAAGTGTACGCATTTGGAATTAATTTTAGAGTACGAATGAAATTGTACATTTTTGATTACGAAGCGTATGTGGTCAATGAAATTCCTTTGTCATTTATTCTTTTGATAGGCGTGCAACTGATCTAAAAAAAAGAATTTTTATTTGTGAATCTTGTCTTGCGGCACTGCATTCTTATTGATTAATGAAGACAATTAATATTTGTGAATTTTATTTTCCATTTTAATAAAATCTGAAAAATCTGTGAATATGCTGCCATGTGTTCATGTTTCGAATTTTATATTGTCAGTGATCCGAGCATGTGTCAGTATTTAATCCAAAGATAATCATTTACTGAAGTGATGAATTTCATAGATCTGATTCAAACAGATTCTAGAAGAAAATCAGTGAGTCTGTGTTACTCAAAACATGTAGTGCTTTATGTTTAAAAAAAAATTGTAGCACAATTTGATCGTAAAATATGTGTATCAAAGTTAATGGGGCTGATGATGCTTACCTGAGCTCTGTGAAGTAAAAAAATTACATATGCTGATATTATTCAATTGAAACCTATGTGTGGTTCACGGGTAAAATATTTATTTTGCATTAGTGCACGAAGGACTATATACAATCTAAAATTTCTATATTAAAGAGCAGAATACCTGATTTATATTTTTATACTTGCACATAGAGATGCATTTTGTTAAATAAATAAAATAAAGGACATTCATCTAATATTGTGAATAATTAAAGGAACATTTTGACATTCAATTATTAGTTTTTTTATTGTTTCTTAAAATTTCAGATCGAGATTCAGGTAGGAATTATGTAATGCAGATCTAACATGTGTAATTAAACCACAAATTTAAAGTCTCTCTCTCTATATATATATATATATATTGTAGATATTAGGCGCTCACATACAAAATGGTTTTTATATTTTAATTACACAACGCATTGTTCTATTTATTCTAAATTCTATTTCCCACTATACGATCCCCTTCCATTAAGTAACTAACCTTTAATTAATTAATTTCCCATTTTTAATTGTATGTGAGTGTCCGACAAGTAATTAGATTTTGTGGTGGGTTGTTAACTATCTTATATCATTATATTAATTGCCCTTAACAACCTTATCACAACATCCAGTTATCAAATGTGAACAAAAATTGAATTAAAAGTGAATTAAATTTAATTGAAGTAAAGAGAACGTGGATATAAGTCTGCAGCGAAAGTCATGTGCTGCCCACATCAGATTTTTACTTTCCCTGCAATACATGGTAATGTATAGGGAAAGCATTGGAATCATGTCGAAAATCGCAACTCGAGTTTTCGACGGATCTGCACGTTTCAAGACCTCTAGAATACGAAAAAAACCATTTTTAGCGTGACGTCTGTGTGTGTGTGTCTGTCTGTCTGTGCAGATATTGTATCCACTCTAACTAAAAAACTAATGAATCGAATTTCACAAAATTTGGTAGGTAAGTCACTTGTGAGCGAGTCTGGTGCTGATTAGTTTTGGGTACGATTTGGGATAAAAGAATCCGCCTTTTTTTGCGAAATGGCCCGCAAAAGTTTGTATCTACTCTAACTGAAAAACTAATAAACCGAATTTCACAAAATTCGGTAGATGAGTCATTTGTGGGTTACCCTGGTGCTGATTAGATATTGGTACGATTCGGAAAAAAAGAACCTGTCTTTTTTTGCAAAAAGTCCCGTAAAAATCGCCAAAATCTATACTAAAGAACTAGGTATACTCAAATATATCCATTAAATGCTCGTTTAATACGTAATTTTTAACGACGAAAAGAGTAAGACCAACCCCATTACACTAGGACTAGTCGTTCTTGAGATATTTTAGTTTTTCGTATTTTCTCTACGCCACCTTTGAAAATAAGTCCGGTTACATAATGAGAACGAAAATTGAATTAAAAGTGAAATTAATTTAATTAAAATAAAGAGAACGTTAATATAAGTCTGCAGGGAAAGTCATGTGCTGCTCACATCAGATTTTTAAACTTTAAAATTATATTTGAAATTTAGGCATTTGGATTGATATATACCATAAAGCTGTAGATTTTGGTCACAAAAGTGAGGCTTTCAGTTCTATCGTTAGTCGTACCTGATAAAAAAAGTAACCACTGGCTGTCAGCTAGTTATACAAAAATGCAATTTTCTACAACCAAATATGACTTTTATGCAGGAGAAGCTGATTAAAAATAGTGTTTCTACCTTAACTTATATGAAACATTTTCAAAAAATAATGTTTCATGTGCAATGAAAATGAATGATATGAAGCTTTAACTTTAGTGGCAACAAGTTGCTAAATTTTAATCCCCATTAACATGGCATATTTCACATGTCATGTTTCTATATATATATAATGGCCATTAGCAATTCTTCCTTTAATGCAATATTTTCATCATATGTTTACAAACTGATCATTGGGAACACTCAGGGCTGTGCAGTCGGAGTTAGTAAAAATATACCGAAATAAAACTAATGCCTACAATGCCTAAATTAAACTATGTAAATGCCTAAATTAAATATGCCTAAATTAAACTATGTAAATGAAATATGCCTAAATTAAACTATGTAAAAGCAATTTTATCTTGGAATATTAAATTCTTTTATTAGTTAAAATAATTTTAAAAAATCATTAAATGTTTACCAATTAAAAAATTAATGAATTGAAAAATTAAAAATTTCTATCTATGACAGTCACTGTTTTGGCAATAACTTTTAAACAAATAATATGTTAGCACTATTTTATTTAGATATAAGTTGCTATACTACACTACCTAAAAATAAAATGTGACCTGTACAAACTAAATATATGCACCCACTATTCAGTAGAATAGGCTATGCTAACAAAGAAAATATTGAAATGCAGCTTATCCATATTAAAAATATGGCATGTGCTACTACTTGGTATCATAGCCTGCATATGTCCTAAATAAACATCTGTGTGGGCAATAAATGCACTTGATATGTTGATGCACAGTGGTGGTGTCCCAAGCTAGCAGTAACTTTTTAAGACAACTGGGTTATGTATTACATGTGCAATATATGAATCAGATTTAAATTGGTCCTACGATGAATGCAGTTTAAATTGAATTTGATCCTTTTCATTATAGTTACAATTTATTTTGAAGCAGGTCATTTTCACAAGATACAATTTAAATCTAAAACCAGTAACTTTTACAGCTGATTTCAAATTGTTTAGCTTGCTCATATAAAACTGAAAATCAGAATAAAATTAGCATTTATTCTAAGAAATTTTAGTTGACCAGATTGGTTATTGTAATGAAAATTAAAATTTTAATTTTCAAAACTTTAATTTCAAAAATGCTAAATTTAATTTCTTGAAAATATTTCTTTACTCAGTGAACTGCTTGCATGCACAGGTCAGGTGTTTCCAACCGATCATCGGAAAGTCCTTGAAAATGAAATGATTAACCCATAAGTGTGTGTTTAAGAGACTGATAAACGAATCACGAGGATTCAAATTGCAGATTATGAATTAAAATGACTACAGTAAGATAGTATTTATATGTTATATGTGTTTATCATTATAAAAATTTACTTAGCATATATTATAAATATGGAACAGTTTACCCCACAAAGTCCCATATAGGGGAGAGTCGGTAAATGCCGTACACATTTTTTAAATGTCGTCTATCTTTGTTAATATTTCAGCAATAGTGGCTGTATTGGTCTCATATTTACCTCTGATTTGTGTCGAAGTAAATTATATTTGAAATTGACTAAAAACAGCATTGCCTTTTTTAAAAAAAATAAAAAGTGAAAGTGGTGAATGTACGGTATTATGCGATATGGTCGGAAAATACCGTACAGTAAAATATTCGCGAAATGAAATGACGATAAGTCCGAATTGAACTAAAGAAAATGTTTATTCTTAAAAAGCACAAATGGAAAATTATTTTTGGCAACTGTCGCACTCGTATAGTCCCACTGATGTACCCAAGCCATCAGTGCATCCCTCGTGAGACCATCCTCTGCATTTATGGCATTCAATCCAATCTTCTGATGGCGGCTCGACGTATGGCTCTCCACAAACTAAGCAACTGAAATCTTGACTTGGAAGGTCTCTAGGTTTTTCCTTCTTTTTTTTAGTTCCTTTCTTTCCAGACGCAGAAGCGATTTTTCTTTTCTTTCCAGTTTTATAAACATTTAGCTTTCGTTTTGTGGTTGTTATTCTCTTCTTTGGTTTCAGCTTATCCAAAAGCTTGTTCTTTATGGGCGTGGAAGTCAGAAGATTGAGCAAGTCTTTTCCTGTTTGTTAATGATGGCAACGCTCGAGGCAGGTTTAGTGGCGAAAAATCCAACTCTTTTGGAGACTCATCTATGACTGATCCTTCTCCTGGTGGTTGGGCACTGTGGGCAGCTTCTCCTGATTGTCCAGGTTGTGGAACTTCCATGGCTTTGGCAACGACAAAGTCCTCATCACTGATTCCTTATCCCTATTTCAGGATAAAATCCTAAAACAAAATCCTGATAGCACGATGAAATCCTAAAACAATATCCTGATATCAGGATAAAATCCTAAAACAATATCCTGATATCAGAATAAAATAAAATATAGCCTGAAAACTAATAACTGTTTGTTTAATAACACTATTTTTGAAAAAGATAAAAATTAAATTTTGGAATGGTTCAAAAAGCTTAAATCTAAGATTTTCGAATATTATTATTATTATTATTATAACTGGCCACAATGGCCTGTGTTATGGCTACTACTTCCAGAGGAAATTCACCAGCCAACAATAATAAAGAATCGTATAGTCTCATTTTCGAATAAAATATACCCGAAGGCAAATACCGTACACAGGTGGGTAATGCCGGGCGCGGTAGCCCATTGGTTAGCGCGCTGGAGTTGCACTCGGTAGGCCCGGGTTCGATTCCAGCCACTGCCAAAACTGCCGCCGTGTTCATGCGGAGTACGATCATGTTAAACATGTGGGTCCGAAAGTCCTTCCGAGAGGTTGGTGGTAGGGGAAGGAGGGTACGGTCCCTGTGGATGCCTCCCCCACTGGGTTCCGGTCTGAATTGGGTGGCACTTCCCGACCGTCCAAACAGTTACCTTACACCTTTCTGGTAGGTCCGACGGTCTGGGTTTCATCAACAACAACAACAGGTGGGTAATGCCGTACACAATGTACGGAATTACCCAACCTGATCCTTTATTTTCTTAAGCCTAACCACGTTTAAATGAAGCAGGAATTGATTTCATCTACCACTTTACCATTAAATTAATCGTTTAAACTAACAAAAAAATTCCGAGACAACAAATAAAATGGAACTGGGTGGTCTCTATCAGCTAGCAAACATAATTAAAATAAAATTTCCAAAAGAGAACTTACCTTCAATCGCAAATATTTCGGCAGTTTTTCAGAGAAGGACTTCGTGGCGAAAACAAAACATTTATGGTGCAGAAGAAGACTAGACGCAATAAATGCCGTGCTGCCACCTATTGGCATTTTTCAGAAATAAGAGTGTACGGCATTACCAGCCGTACGGCATTTACCGACTCTTCCCTACAAGTATTTGACTTTTAACAGCATAGCAACATCTAACGTTTACTTAAATTCATCCACTTTACACTTTTTAATCACCAATTAAGGAATTTCTAATTTACAGCATATCAACTAGGAATAGTAAATGTCAAGCACTGAAATTAATGTGACAGAAGCGATTATGACATACCTTAACTTCTTTATAATTTTAAGGGATCAGAGCAGAGGATGTGTGCATCAGCTATAGATTTTTCAGTCCTTCAAGAAATAGAATTGGGCTCTTTCTACACACTTTAAATTCCTGTAAAAAATTAAATCAGAATTAGGATCACTTTATAACCCTTGGTAAAAGAAGCACATCCAAACTGCTTGTACTCAACTATTAGAATGAATATTTTTAAATTATGGTATCTAGCTGTAGATAAAAATTCATGGTAATAAATATCAGACTTGAACTTAAAATACCACACGCACCTCGAAAAATATTTCTAAATAGATTTTCTATCAATATTTCTGTTTATCAATATTGATAGAATATAATATATAAAAACACGTATCCATCACTTCAAATGAGAATTTGTAAAAAAAAAATTAAAACTTCAGAATTCAAATTTTGGGGAAACATGAAAGAAAGAAAGAAAGGTCAAATAATACTATTTATTTTGCCTGTTATGTTTTTACTACAATTAAAACACAAATGTATAATACATGCACACAAACTTTTATGAATTTGGTCACTAAAAACATTCCATTTTACAGCAGATTTCATATTGTTTAGGTTGCTTTATTTAAACTAAAACTAAAAAATCAGAATTAAATCTGCAATTATTATATCTTTTTAATGGACCTGGTTAATTATTGTAATGAAATATATTCAAGTTTTAATTTTCAAAACTTTAATTTCAAAAATGCAAATTTAATTTCTTGAAAATATTTCTTTAGGCAATGTACTATGTGCATGCACAGATATTTTCAAATAATCACCAGGAAATTCTCGAAAATGAAATGCATAACCTATCTATGTGTATTTAATTAAGAAACTAATAAGCAAAAAGCACAGGGATTCAAATTGCGAATTAAAGACTACAATAACATAGTATTTACATGTTAAATGTATTTGTCACACTAAAACTTTACTTAACATCTATTATAAATATGGATCAGTTACTTCAGAAATTTATGATATGAGTGCCCCACCGTTGAAACCTGTAGATTATTACTTCAAAACAAAATTATGAACGTTTATTTCACGATCAAAAATAGTCTATTTTTAAGCTAATCCAGCAATCCGACTTGAAATATGGCACACCCCATCCTAGTCAAGCTGATCAGATATACAACTCAATACCAATTTCACTTCTCACCTAAATTAAGACCGGTCTTGGAAATGCCAAATTTTCCAATTTGATGTAGATTCGGGCCAGTCTAAATTTTTTAATTTAATCCAGGCTTGGGCTGGGCTTAATTTTTAAATATTTTTGGGCCCGGTCAAGCCTTAAAACTTTTGTTCTTAACTTATTTTTTAAAAGTAAAAGTAAAATAAATTATTTTAATATATATAAGACATTCCCCATTATTTTATATTAAATAACAATTTTAACGTAAGTATTAAATATGCACAAATTATGTATACAAACAAGTTAGCAAAATGAAAATATAGCAAATCTAATTGTAATGCTGCATAATATGCCATAATATTCTGCTAATAATGAGTGAATAATTCAGGGTAAGAAATTTCAGCTCAGACTTCACTCGTCAAAAGTTTTTCACATACCAGTATCATATAAATATAATAGCTGTGCTTAACTCTGGCATTTTTTTTTCAAAAAAAAAAAATAATTACAGTAAAATTTATAGCCAATTATATAAAAAAATTAACATAAATATATACATAACATATCAGCGATTAAAATGTTGCTTACAGATGTAATGGACAAAATGTTGTTATACAGATATTGATTTACAATTTCAAAATCTGCAAGTCACTATTTTCAAGATTCCCGGGATTTACACGTAAAATGCGAGTAAGTACAAACTGCCTGTTACACAGAAGTGTATTGGCACTGGATAGAAGAGAACACACATTTCATATTAACAGTGGTGAATCATGGGAAAATGTGGTCCCGGCAATCTTTTCCAAAATGCCCCCCCCCCCCTTCTAAACACCAGTTTAGAAAAAAAAAAAAAAAGTACTTAAAAATATAAACACGTTGAATCTTGTTCTATAAAAATTTTGCTACGCCTTTTTTTTCATCTAATAAACATATTTGAAATATTTGCACCCAAAAGTTTGAACAGAAATTAAATTAAAATGAGAATAATAATATTTTATGAAAATATTAAACAATAGAAGTGTTTAAATATTATACATTTTTATTTGTTAAACTGTGCGGTAAATATTGATATTACAGCACAATACTAAGGAAAGGGCTAAAACTTCTTAGGATACTTTAAATTGGACGTTTTCTGGCTTTTGCTGCAACAAAGTATCAATAACATATGTAAAATCTAATGTTTTAACAAGGTCCTTTTCAATGCTAAGAATTGACAGATGAGTTTGCTTCTTTTCAGTCATTACGCTTCTTAAGTTGTTTTTGATTTGTTTTAATTTAGAGAATGACCTTTCCTCACTAGCGTTGGAGATCATCAAAGACAGATAAGTATGAAGTACTATTTCAACATTTGGAAACGCTTGAATTATGTTTTCTCTACATAAATACGAATACAAACACTTTAAATCCACTTCTTGGGATTCATTTTCGAGTTCGTCCTTATTTCTTCTTCACTATTAAAAATCTTTAAGAATTTTTTTTTTCTTAAAGATTTTTTGCTTTTATTTTTCGTTCAAAATGAGGCCCTCCTCTGAAGCAAGGTCCCTGGCATTTGCCAGTATATTAATTCACCACTGCATCTTAACTACTATTTTGCATGAAACAAACAAATATATAGTTGCAGCCTGCATATCGTGTTAACTGATATTTCACTTTCGTGTTAAGTAGTCTCAATAGTATATATTATCACAACATTCATAGCTAGGACGAGGACCTTGTGTTGAATCTGATAGATGCTAATATAAATGCCAGAATAAATTGTGCAATAAAAAAATTACGGAAGTATATAAGATTCCCAAATTTGCATGCCACATAACAAATATGCTATATGTGAAGTCTGCAACAAAATATGGTTTGGGTTGTTTACTTTATTCACATAAGGATACACAATATGAAATGCTTAAAAGCAACACACATTACACTTAGGACTCAAAAACTTACCAAACACATTATACAAATAATAATTATTTAAACCATTGTTTTCGGATATTAATTTAACTATAATTTATTGAAAAACTGTTATATAGGGAATTTCAACAATTTATAAATAGCATTACATACACATCCTGACAGATTCGACAACTATATGAAAAAGTATGACATCGCAAAACTTGAAATACCGATAAAGTCCGGAAAGGATAGAAATATTTGATATGGTCATGATGTATAACTGAGTGCGATTATATGTTATGTTTCTATAAAATATTTACAATAAATTTTACTCAAACATCCATTCATTGAGAGCGTACTTGTTTACATTGTCTAACATTAGAAGTGGGGAAATTACTTAAATTACAGATATACATTTTTAAATTGGATCAAGTCGGGTCATTGTACAGTTCTAAATTAATAAATTAGGCGATCGGTACACATTAAAAAATTTTATGACTACATGTTCAAATGAACAAGTGATCACACAAGTAATTTATCTAATGATCGTCAAACTAACATAGATTTAAAAGTAAACTTCCCAATGCTTCTTTTAAATAAACAAATCAACTCACCAATCGGAATATTTTTCATATTGTCTGCTGTATATCCGAAATCATTCTTGCATTGGGAAATCCTCTGATCGAAGTGACGGCCATCTTGTTTCAAACGAAGCTTTTTCATTGGTGTCTTTTCAGAGGTAACGCATCACGTGACCAACGTATCCGTTAGAACATGAACTTGAACCATGTTCAACGGATGAATGAACGCTGGGTGGTGCGTTCGAGCCTGTGATTGGTTGACGTACAGCTCCCAACGGATGGGCAACGCGTCAGTGGAAACCGGGCCTAATTTTTTGACATGGTGGGAAAGTGTGGGCATTTTTGGTGACTTACGATGTGTTGTGGCAGAGGCAATAGCTCTCTTGATTTCTGTTGTGAGTGTGTGTGTGGCAGAGTCAATATCCGCCGTGCTCATAATGTTGGGTACTGCTAAGGTCGGCTCAAAAAGTGCTCTTTTGAAAACGTTCCAGTTCATCCTCTCTTGTCCCAGAGAGGCTGGAAGGGGAGTGTTCAGATCGAATGTCACCAATACCGGTAGATGATCCGAGTCGAATTCATCCAGGGTATCGATAGTGTGAGCGTATTCTATGTTTCTCGTTAAGACAATGTCTATGAATGAGCCGCTGGCACCTGAAAAGCAGGTTGGTCTCGACGGTGCAATGATGTTGGTGTTTGCTGTGTTCAGTAATCTGTGTACCGCGTATGTTGGCTCTTCTGCTGCCCCACGCTCGGTGATGTGCATTGAATTCGCCCGCGAGTATTGTGTTTGGATATCGCGAGAAAAGCAGTTCCAGCTGCGCAGCTACATTTATACCACTCATGTTTTTGACATATATTGAAGTTAGGATAAATGGGTTTACATTATTTATTTTAATTTTTATGCTAGTATTTTCTGTACCTTGAAGATTTATGTTGTTTATTTCCTCGTGAGGAATATTTCTTTTAATATATATTGCTGTTCCTCCATGGGGGTTTCTAGCAGTTGTATTTGAGCTAAGGTTGTGATAGCCAATATAGTTTGCTATATTTAGTTTTTTACTTTTTCTAACTTTAGTTTTCTGAATTAGCAGGGCATCTACATCATTTTCATTTACGAAGCTCCTAAGTTCATTTATTCTTGGAGATATGCCGTTCGCATTCCAAAATATTATTTTAAAGCTTTCTTTTTGGGTCCTGGCCATGGCGGGTTTGATTCTCACTGTTATTTTTAAAATCCGCGATTCATTTAAAAGCCTCAAAGACAATTTGTATTGGATCGCTCTTTTTTTTGTATTAGCTCTGCGAACTGCATCAACAGGTGTTTTATTGCATCTAGGTCAAACATGGTGATAAACCTTGTGATGAAGTTGAGGATTTCATCCATCTTTTCATCATTGGTTTTACCAGCAGGTTCAGTCTCAGCTTCCATATCCTCAGCCTCAACCGCGGTTTGGTCATTTTTGTGAGTATCCTTTTGGACCTCAGTAGTTTTTTGCCTTTTTTCAACCGTTTTTTCTAACAGCTGGGTTTGCGCGAGCTCTTCCTCTCTGACTCATTTAGTTTCACGCGTTTTGATTTCTTCTTTGATTTAGCATATTGATTTACAATTTTAGGTTCTAGTTCCGCCTGTCTGGCTTTTTCGGCTTCCTTTCTCTTTTTAATGGCTATATTAGCCAGTTTTACTTCTTCCGGAGTCAATTCTCTGGAAGACGAAGTTTTGGGGGCCTGCTCTTGCACCGATCTGGTGGGTGCTGAAGGTTGGTATCTACTTTGCTGTGACACAGTGTGCGAGGAGCCCTGAGGGGGTGCCTGGGAGTTTAATCCGAGGGCCTTTTGCCTTCAAGGGGGTATCTGATTTTGGGGAGGGGAGCTTACCCCGGTGCCGTTCCTCTGTTCCAGGGGTTCTTCGGGCATTGCCTGAAGTTCGATGGGTGGTCTCCATTGCAATTTGCACACATAGCCTTCTCAGACCTAGATCTCTGGCAGTCCCGTATGAAGTGTTCTTCAGCACACTTAAGGCACTTAGGTAGCATTCTGCAGTTCTCCGAGGAGTGATTGAACTATTGGCACCGGTAGCGGATTTTGAAGCCCCGTGCTCTGAAGGCCTCTACCTTCACAGCCAAGTAACCTAATCTTGTTAGTCTGTAGACCCTCTGCCAGTCTTCCGTAGGCCCAAGGCTGACTAAGAAGATCGACAGGGGTAATCTAGTTTTAGTGTTTCTCAGTTGAGAAACCCTGACTACATCTAATCCTTCGGATGTTAGAGTGATTTTTATTTCCTCCATGTTATAATTTGTTGGTAGCCCCTTCAGAACTACCTTTTTTGGCCTTTCCGTCTTTAGGCTTAAGCTGTGAAAGGGGATTTTATCACTACTTAAATGCCGCTGTACAACCCTGTAGGTGTCAGCGTCATTTGGAATCCGTTTTAGCATATCTCCTGTGAGCTTGCCAGATAATTTATTTCCTGAGATATCATTTAGTTTTTTAAGGAGAGCCTTGTATTTATCATTGAACTTGATGAAAAAACATTCAGCTTTTGGGTCTTTTTTCTCAACCTCAACTGCTTTTAGCCTGTCACTGTTTTCGACCGTTTTAGGTTTAGGTGCACTTTTAAACACAACTGGTTGCGCGGCAATCTCAGCATAAGTCTTAGTTTTAACATAATCATTGTCAGTTACATTTACAACATTATCAGCTACTTCATTACAGTCCATGTTTTTATGGACATTTAAGTTTTCTTCTACGATCTGGCTTTTAGTAGGAGCATCCTTAGTGGATTGCCCCTCCAGCTTTCTTTTTTTATTTGGATTTTCAACTGTTTTAAGTTTATCTTCATCTTTAATTTCCTTAATTAAGCCCAGCTCTATCATTTTACATTTGATTTTAACATTAGAATTACATCCCTCACATTTAGAAATCTCATAAATATCACAATCAATAAACCTATCCAATTTCTGGGCAAACAAAAAAGAGTTCACAGAAAGTAACGAACCCAGAATCTCGGAGACTTGGTCCTCTTCCTGTCCCAGTAGTCCGTTCATCAGCAGCTCCCTGATGTGAAGAGTCATCACGTAGACTGCCAGGGTGCAGAAGTTGACGGCGCTCTTGACTTCATCCTTCAGTCCATCATCAGGTAGAGTTTCTCAGTAATTCATCATGGCACCATTGAGAAGCCCGAATTCTTCCTCGTCCAGCTCACCAGCAAGTTCGCGAGTAGCTGCCACGTCTCCTCGTTCCAAATCCATATCGTCAGGGTCGAAAACCCAGACCACACGACCAACCCGAAGGCTAAATATATCGTCAGGGTAGAGAAGTTCCAAAAAATAGCACTACCACGTGGTAACAACACACGTGGCACTCCAAAATGAAAAGCACAAAATCCAAAATTACTTCCATGCTTCGCATCTACAGAGCTGTTATTCGGTCAAAACTAGATTATGGTTGTTCTGTGTATGGATCAGCACGAACATCAGTGCTAAAAAAGCTTGATCCAATTCACCATAAGGCATTACGTTTATGCTCAGGAGCCTTTAGGACATCTCCTGTTCAAAGTTTATATGCTGTCTCTAATGAGCCATGTTTACAATTAAAGCGTGAACAGCTGGCACTGAATTATTATTTCCGTATCATGTCCTTACATAACCAGCCGTTACAACGTTCATCCCTTGATGATCATTATGATCGACTGTATGACCACAGAACTTCATGCATTCCTACTTTTGGCAAGCGGATACGCAATATAGTAGCAGCTACCCCTTTAGTAGAACTTTATGTTCGAAAAACAAAGTTTTTTGAAACACCTCCATGGTATGTTAACAATTTCACCTTTCTCAACCCTTTTTGTAATTTTACGAAGACTAACACCACGCCGGCTATTTATGTGCAATTGTTTGCAGAACATGGGAATCTGTATAAGGAGTTTACTCCTGTTTTTACAGATGGTTTCAAAGCAGGAGATTACGTTGGTTTAGCTTATGTTTGCAACAATACTATGAAGTCTTATAAACTACATGCATCATGCTCTATTTTTACAGCTGAGATTATGGCTATTTACCAGTCCCCAATCTTCATCTCTTATCAAAAGTCCAAAATGCACATTATATATACTGACTCATTGAGTTCATTACAGCTTTTAGCATCGAAGAGAGCTATGAATTACCACATTGCCTCTGATATTCTTAAGTATGAGCATCGTCTGAAGGAGCAAGGATGCCATACTAAATTCTGTTGGGTCCCAGGACATGTTTGCATCAAAGGAAATGATTTAGCAGACATTGCTGCTAAATCAGCTACTCAAACTTTGAATCTGACTATCCCTTTAACTGACATCAAACAATTTGTTCTAATAAATATTCAATACAAATGGCAATATTCCTGGAATCAGCAAGTTGATAATAAGTTGCACGAGATAAAGCCCTTAGTACAAAAATGGACTAGTTTCCAATGTAGGAAACTGGATGTAATTTTAACTCGTTTGCGCATTGGTCACACTCGTTTTACTCACAGGCATTTACTTTTAGGAGAAATTGAACCCCTTTGTAATGTTTGTCAAAGCGCAGCGAGTGTAAAACATATTCTAATTACTTGTCCTAAATATAAACAGTTTCGTTTTAAACATTTTAATGCGTATACTATAACTTTGACGGAATTGATTGGAGAAAATCCTCATTCAGGGATTTTTACATTCTTATTAGACATTGCTTTTTACCATCATATTTAAATTCACTTCCTATCACCTTTTAGACTTTTTTCATCTTGTTTCCATCATTATCCCTCTTGCATTGTCTTGTTTTAGTCATACACCTTTTTAGATTATACACTTGTTTTTATTCTTTACATTTATCTGTATTTTAGTACCATATGTCCGGTGCAGCATATCCTCTTTGGATCTTGCGCCAAAAATCCTAAATCAACCAACCAACCCTATTCGGACATCCCTTGGGATTGCGAAACCGTTCCAAGGGGTGACGGTAGTAGAATAGACGTTTATTATTATGGTAGGGGGACCGTAGAAAAAGGCTTAGATCTCATAATGACGTGAGGAAATATTGCAAAAAGAACAATATTCAATATAATCTAAACCTCTTCGATTTTAGGGAAAAGAAAAGCAAGATAGGTCAAAAAAGTGTAATAAACCGGAAGCTATCAATATTGAAATTACCATTCTTAAGGACTACAAAGCCCTAAAATCACTCCAAGTAAAAGAATGGAATGACGCCATGACTGAGGAAATCAAAGTTATGAAAGAAAGAGATGTCTGGGAATTAGTTCCTGCACCTCCTTCAGAAAAAATAATAGGCAGTCGATGGGTTTATACTTTAAAACAAAATGAAAAAGGGGAAATACAACAGTTTAAGGCAAGACTAGTGGCTCAAGGATATACTCAAGAAAAGGGTGACACGTATGATGAAGTTTTTAGTCCGGTTGTGAATTTCAGTCTGATTAGATTATTTTTTATGATCTTTGTCAGTATGCTAGGTTGAATGCACTTCCAGTTAGATATAAACTGTGCTTATCTTTTTGCTAAGTTAAAATACAAAATTTACATGAAACAGCCAGAGGGTTTTACTAATACTAAGTAACAAGATTATGTATGTTTATTGAATAAACCAATATATGGACTTCTCCAAAGCGGTAAAGATGGGTTTTTGGAATTAGATTCCATGTTCAAAAAACTGAAATTTACGAAACTCAAATGTGGGTGTAATTGCTGTTATATATTTAATAACAATGTGCTTATATTAGTTTATGTGGACGATATTATATTATTTTCCAAACACCAAAAGTAATATTGACTTAGCTGTTTCGATGTTAAAAGGTAAATTTGATATAAAAATTCTAGGTAAAATAAAAAAGTTACTTGGTGTAGAATTTGAGGAATCAGATTACGAATTTCAACTACATCAAAAACAATATATCGAAAAAGTCTGTGAAAAATTTAAACAGTTTAAATACCCAATTGTTCCATTACCAATAGCTAAAGGTCATGTTTTTAGCAAAATAAATTATCCTGGTACTAGTGAGAATTAAACCAAATGAAAGACATTCCTTACAGAAGTTTTATTGGATGTCTAAGTTTCATTTCTAGTAGGACATGACCTGATCTAAGATATGCAGTAAATTTACTTTCTCAGTTTCAAGAGAACCCTGGTATTGGGATGCCCTATTGAAATTAATGGGTTATTTAGGCAAAACTAAAGATTACCCATTAAATTTGTCAAATATTAGTGAACTTAAATTAAATTGCTATTCGGGCGCGGATATTGCAGCCAATCGGGACGATTGGGTATCTTTAGGAGGTATGATATTTTATATAGATAAAGTACCGATATCGTGGTGTACCTTCATTCTTCTTTATCCTGTTTATTTATATTTCAAAATTACAAATTGATTCACGGTAAATATAAATAAACTTCTGCTCAATATCACAAGTTAAGTCAATTCACATCGCTTAACTGTAGTACGAAGACTTACCCAGTTTGACCCAATAGGGATCAACAAGCATTAAGACCCCAAATATAAAAACAGTGCGCCCCCACAGTTGGCACAAGTATATTTTACTTCATATTTTTTCGTACACTCTCTGGTGAGGTGCGGACCTGCACATTTAACACACTTCGGTGGCATATAGCACGAATTTGCCGAGTGGAAGAAACTTTGACGCAGAAAGCACTGAGTGGTCCCCTTTATATCTAATATTTCTTTTATCTTTCAAACTTTACTTTTATATCTAATATTTCTTTTACTTCATAAATTTTTAAAGATTCTGGAGTTTTTGGCAATTGCATGTAAAACAGTGGCATTAAGATTTTTGCGATTCTGGGCCCTCTAGAGAGCTGAGTTATGCTAATAATGTCAAAAATTTTCTCTATTAATTGTTCCTTAATTTTTTCCAAATTCGTGGGAACCGGAAGCCCTCTAATTATAACTTTAAGTGGTTTGAATTTATTTAGGATATAAGTGCGAAAATGCATTTTATTAGCTAATAGTTTAGCTTTGATTTCCCTAAATTCTTCGTTGTTTTCAACATCAACTTTTAAAAACTCTCCTCTCAGGTTACCCTTAATAGAGGGAGCAATTTTCTTAAGGTCAAAAATATATTCTGGCCAGTTGGCAAGCGGAGCTATGAAGATGGGGGGGGGGGGGGGTCCTTAGGAGCTTCAGTGACTTCCATGGCGCATTCGGTGTCAGGAGCATTAATTTCATTTTCCAAAATAGGCTTGCTAGTAGGTATTTCGAATTAAGACTGCTCTTGTGCCGAAGCATGAGCAGTATCAAATTACTATCAGTCAAATTACTATCAGTCTTTTGGTCATTAGAGGCATTGGCAGCTTGGGTGGGAATAACAAGGGTGTTAGAGACAATACTCCCGCAAGAACTTGCGGGGGGGGGGGGGCTCACCTGACTGGAGACCATCAATTTTGCTTTCTGAGAGGTGGATTGCATCAACAAGACCCTCACCACGCTCTTTCATCTGGTAGAATTCCTTGCTCCAATGTTATCAGGAGGGTTCTTTAGAATTTCCATGAGGATTTTCATTTTACCAATATCTTTGAGCAACTGGTATCTGTAATATTTTACTGCTGGTTTCGGTGACTCATTATTGTCCTCAAATGCTTTTAATTCATCTTTCATGAGGTCATTAAGTATGTCGATACTATTCTGGAATTCCTGCCATCTTACCGAAGACTCCTCACTTGAGACTTCAGTACTGCTGTATTCGGCCAACAAGAATTCATCGTTCGAAATATCACTCTGCATAGTGACAAATCAGAGCACGACCGTCCCCCTCCATGTCCGATAACTTGGTCCACCTAACATGAATCCACATGTGAGGTTTCGGTTGGGTCGAGTTTGTACTTTAAAAACTTCGGGTCCACTGGATATCTGTTAGAGGATTGTTGCCCGGGCTCGGTCCTGCCGATTTTCTTAGGCATTGCATGTTTAATTTTATTGAAAAATTAGATTAGTTTATCACGCAGAAAGAAACAGAAAAAAAATATTTTCTAAAAATAATTCTTTTGCAAGTATGTATATCATTTTAATTTTCATCAATTACTTTAAAATCAGAACTAACTTTCATCAATTACTTTAAAATCAAAAGTTTATTTTACAAGATATTTAGATCAGCATTGATGAGTTCCATGGAACTGATCAGTATTTATCAGTTCCATGGGAAGGTATGGGGCAAATGTTGTTATAGGTACTACAGAATATGTTCTGCTCTCTAATATATACTTGCTTGTATCAAAATAACTTAATATATACATATTTTCGCAAAAAAATGTAACTTTTGTCAGTATTGAAACTACGTTTTGTGCGCCCTTATAATGGTGTATAGTGGCATTCTCGATTATCCAGTTTTCCTATGAATTCTTGTTTAGTAGGAATTTTCATCTATGATTCATATTCATATTCAGTTCTGCATGTTTGGGAAATTGTATTCTGAATTGCTTGTCCAGTCTTCAGCTTAGACTCACTGGACGGGTTTGGGAGTATTTCCGTGAACGTTCGTACTGCCTCCCTGGTAGAATTTCGACTTGTTCATTCCGGTGCTTCTAGATTAAGTTGTTGAGGTTGATCGCGTATACACGTGGTAGAAGAGGAATGATTCATGCCGCATGGTAATACAATTTTCTTAATGTATCCTTTTTTCATTTTTTCATTTTTTGATGCCTGTAGTCTGAGTTTAAGCATTTATAGTAATGTACTATTGCTTAATCTGAAACAGGCATTTGTTTGGGTTAATTAGAATCGAATACTCAGACCTGAAGAGGAATTTAATTCTGATTAATCATCGAATTTGGGAAGGTTCTGTTCTTTTCTCTTATCGGCATTATGGCCGTGAATTTGCTTCTATGGTGATGTTAATATTACTTGAATTGTATTTTTATTTTTTTTATTTTTACATATTCTTATTATTACATTTCAAATATATATATATATATATATATATATATATATATATATATATATATATATATTAGTACGATTTTTCAGCTTTATACCTCTATGTTTGCTATTCTTTGGTCAGATGGAATGAAGTATGACAATGTGCTATTGCACAACACTTGAAATGAAAAAAGCTGCATGAATCCTGAAAGTTCTCTTTCGAAATATGATTAATTTAATTTGCTTGACTCTTGCTATCCATAGAGTAGCAGAGGAAATACATGGCTTGTTTTCTGATGTTGATGCATTAGTGAATAATGCAATGAAAATGATTCTTAAAGCTCCATATCCAGTTCACTTATTCAAAGAGATAAAACCAAATCTTGATACCACCTAAATTGATTCTGACAAGATGGAGAACATGGGTATCAGCCACTGTATATTACTCAAAATATTTCAGCAAGATTGCTGAAATATTTTGAGTAATATGCAGTGCTCCCCCCCTCTCGTCAATTGTTTGTTATTTAAGGAATAAATTCTATGAGGATTGTAATACAATATTTCACTGGGACGAATTTTATCAATTTAATTTTACCTTTTACTGTTTGTAATTAATATAATATTGTTTTATACCCAGTTGGATTTAATTTATTTTAATACATTACATTTACAGCGATTTTCCTAGCCTTGCATCTGGTGTTCCATACTTTCAGTGTGACAGTGATCTTAGAGCTTTCAGCCCTGAGGGTATGCATCTAGTAGTTTGTGTTCATGGTTTAAATGGTAAGTTATACATTTACTAATATTTTAAATTTTCTGTTAATTGAAATGCTAACTATGATATATCTTAAATAATAAAAGGCAATGTCTGTGTGTGTGTCTGTGTGTCTGTCTGTCTTATACACTATACGTTTCGCGACCGCGCGTCGGAGAGCTACGAAATTTTGCAATCGGAGACCCTGGGGGTGAGAAGGGGACACGTGAAAACCGATTTTTAAAATTTTAATTATTTTTTTTTGTTATTTAATGTTTTATGCGATTTCGACCGTTTTTTGACCTTTTTGCTCTTTTTTCTCCACGATCCGGACATCGTAGAAAAAAACAAATCACACCATCGGAAAGAGCAGAGAATTTCGAGTAAAAATATATCAATTTCAAATCTCAGGGACAAATTCTAATATTTTTTTATGATTTTAAAACAAAAGTCACTTTTGACTCAAAAAAACGATTTTTGGTTTTTAAATTCTCGCATAGTAAAAAGTACTCAGAATTTCGACTAATAATTTACATTTTTAGAAAGGTCAAACATCTGGCATTCTTACAAGTCCAATCTGGTCAAGAAATATTCCGTATTGCCCACAGGATCGGGATTTTAAAAGTTTCCGAATTTCAATTTCTCGGCGTTCCGCTCGGCGTGCCGCTTCGTTTCTCCCCCGCTGAAGGAGGGAAGGTGGTGGTGGGGACGTCAAGGTGGAGGTGACGTCACGGTTCTGAATAGAGCTCCTTTGCTCTATATAAATTATTATATTTATATTTTAAATGATGGGACGATATGGATTTTTTAAATGTATATTTTAACTTTTGGATATTTTAAATGGATATTTTAATTTTATGGATATTTTAAATGATGGAACAATGAAACAATGGAATGAGGATGATGGAATTAAGCATATGGTCATTTTAAATTGCAAATTAGCGCGCGGGAAGTTAGCGGTAGGCCCGGGTTCGATACCCGCCACTGCCAAAACTGCCGCCGTGTTTACGTGGAATACGATCACGTTAAATATGTGGGTCCGTAAGTTCTTCCGAGAGGTTGGTGGTAAGGGAAGGAGGATACGGCCCCTGTGGATCCCTCCCCCACTGGGTTCACGTCTAAATTGGATGAATATATAGAAAGTTATGGAGATTGTCGCGAGAGCGCGGCAGCCCAGTGGTTAGCGCGCGGGAATTGCACTCAGTAGGTCCGGGTTCGATTCCCGCCACTGCCAAAACTTACGCCACGTTCACGCAGAGTACGATCACGTTAAACATGTGGGTTCGTGAGTCCTTCTGAGAGGTTGGTGGTAGGGGAAGGAGGGTACGGCCTAAATTGGGTGAATAAAAAGAAAGTTATGGAGATTGTCGCGGAGGGCGAAGTAGCCCAGTGGTTAGCGCGCGGGAATTGCACGCGGTAGGCTCGGGTTCGATTTCCAAAATTGCCGCCGTGTTCACGCGGAGTACGATCACGTGGAATAAACATGTGTGTCTGTAAGTCCTTTCGAGAGGTTGGTGGTTGGGGAAGGAGGGTACGGTCCCCGTGGGTGCCTCTCCCACTGGGTTCCGGTCTAAATTCGGTGAATAAAAAGAAAGTTATGGAAAATGTCGCGGAGGGCGAAGTACACCAGTGGTTAGCGCGCGGGAATTTCACTGGGTAGGCCCGGGTTCGATTCCCGCCACTGCCAAAACTGCAGCCGCGTTCACGCGGAGTACGATCACGTTAAACATGTGGGATCGTAAGTCCTTCCGAAAGGTTGGTGGTAGGGGAAGGAGGGTACGGTCCCTGTGGATGTCTCCCCCACTGAGTTCCGGTCTAAATTGGGTGGCACTTCCTGGCCGTCCAAACAGTTACCTTACACCTTCTGGTAAGGTCGCGCCAGCGAGTGTGCCACGGTTACAATTTGCCACGGTCAGAATTTTCAAGGGTAGCGAACAGGCTGGTCGCCAAAGGCGGCTAGTTAATAATAAAGGCTTATAATTAAAGAAATGATTGATAGACTTGTTAAAATTTTCTGAAATTAGTTTAGTGCAAAATTCTGTATGCTTGTTATTGAATCAAATACGAAATAAATATTTAAGCTGATCTTCTAATCTTTTATCTTTCTGGTGTTGCAATAGTAGTGATGGTTATTTTAACTTACAGAAGCATATTTTGAAAAAGAGGAATAATAATCAAATGCTCTAAAAGTTCCAGTTATTTCTCTTTTGTTGAGTTTATAATCATTTCTGTAATTAAGGACATAAAGACTTAAAAGTAAGACACACTCTCAGTATCAGTGAAATTCCTGTAAAGGACATTAATTCATAAATACTAAAGACTGTTCTGGCTGACATCTCAATTAATAAAATAGTTTACAACATAGTAAAATATAGTACAAATCAAGATAAATAAGCATATATATATTTCAGAAATCAACTGGATTTCCTTCATCAGTGTAAAAAGTCTGAAACTAAACATCTGCACAAGGCAATGCTGGCCAAACTGAAATGATTTCAGTTTAGCCGACATTACCTTCCATTTGTCCTACCTTCTGTCTCTTATCTTGAGAGACCTTTAATAGAAAACATAATTAGACAATGATCAGATAAAGTAATTTCATCTGACACCTTTCAATCCTTAATGTGATCACATCACCTGTTATTGATCATAGTAATCTCAATTACCTCGCTTCTGTTTGCTGTAACAAAAATAGATTTATTGCCTTTGTTTAGAATATATGAATTATAATATGGTATACATTCAAGAAGATCATTGCCTCATTTATTGCAGCTATTACTACCCCACACAATGCGGTTAGCATTTGCATCACAACAAATGATTAGCTTTTTACCCACAGTGCCATGCTCAATATGAGCATTTCATACCTATATGAGTGGAACTTTCTCTTCGTAAGAAATATAGGCTGACATAAGGATATATTCGTCCTTAAGTCCATTAGTTTCATACATAATCCTAACAGCAACATTATCACCATTAAAGTAATTTACTAAGTTCAGGATGTTAAGCTCATGGCTAAGAGCAATACAAACTCTAGGTCTGATACAGGATGTATCATAAAAGACATTATAGCCCTTGATCCACATACCCCAAACCCTACCATTTTGGGTACAGGGTATTTTCTGTGTAAATAAATAAAGTATTTTTGCTGTGTCTGGTGCAGAGCTCAGTGCAGGCAGCATTCTTGTTTCATCTAAGTGTGAGTTGGGTTTCTGGGAGATATGACTTTTTCTTCATCTATCCTGTTATAGTGGTTTCTGAAAAAGTTAAATTAGTATGCTCTGAAAGCAATAATAAATAAATTTAATCTAATTTAAGCTAACAAATTTACAATGTTTATAACTTTAAATATATTATAATTTTAATTCTATCTCTTAATTAAAAGGTAAACAAGTAACTCTTAACTAAATGATAAGTAAACTAAAATAACTCACCTTTTTAATGAATGTAAAACCTCGAATATAAAATTTCTAAACTTCTTTTGGTGTACTTAAAACTGAGCAATTTTAACATATTTGAATAAATTTAACTCACTTAATATTGTTTACTCTAGTAATTGTCCAGATCAAGTAATGATTATTTAAGCTTTGAAACGGTGTAAATAAACTTAACTTTGATATAAATAATTGTTTATCTGCTTAACATGACTTTGTGATTATTTTTAAATACACATTTTCCTAGTAAATATTATACCGACTGGAAATCCCCCTTCCCAAAACCGGGAATATAGAACTGCTTTGTAAGCAATCATCAAGTAAACATGATGTAACCTACAAGAAAGAAAATTTTGTAAACATTATGTTCTCATTTTTTTCACCCAGGGTAAATAACGATGTTTAAATAATAATATGTAAATGTTTCTAATATCAATTATGTGCATGTTTGGCAATTTGAATTACATTTTTACACGAAATACAAGAAATTTTCAAGATGGTGACCTAAACAACGCTATCCGAGTATCGATGGCAATCTAAACAGACATATCAAATGTCTATACAAGAACAATATCTATGGAGTGCAGGGCTGATAGATTGGCATCCTTTGGGTCGCCAAGAAGTTTGTTGCCAGGTTACCAGTTGCACCCTTGGCGATCGAAGTTCAAATCTTACTACGCCAAAAGAGGTTGCCACTCTATGTCCTCGCTCCGAGAGAGGAAATATTCCTCAGTCAGGAAGAAAACACTGGTCATGCAAGGCTGTATCTCGAGTTTTTATATTTTTTCTGTAAGGGAAAGATGCCCTCCTCATCAAATTACTCGATAATGTTCTTCACTCATTTTAAGCACTTTTATAAGGGGGCAGGATGCCCCTTTTGAAACTCACATCATTCTGACGGTTTGATTGGAAATATTGCCATGCTATCTTCTACACCACTACCAACTTGCTTCGCGATGTCTAGGTGGCTCCTTTAACACCAGCAAACTCCGGAGTGCCTTTGCTCCTGCTCCACCTGGGATGCACTGCCATACTTTTACAAGCAGATTCCTGTGAGCACCCCTGCTCCCACATCATCTGGGATGCACTGCCATACTTGCTCAAACAGATTCCAGTGAGCGTCCTTCTCCCGCTCGACCTGAGATGGGCCCCAACTTGATCATCATCCTTAACCCCAGCTGATGGCTTCTGTGAACACCGCACCCATTCCCCTTTATGGTAACAGCTACAGCTGACCGGCACCAGCGCTTGTCGCCCCACAGAGAGATGCAGAAGAATGTGTGTGTTTGTGCATGATTTTGTGGCCTCCGTTCAGAGGCTAAGATTAGTTTTATGATTTTCAGATATTTTTAATTATATCTTTATTGAGTACAATGCAAATGCTAATGGAAGATCAAAGATTTTTTTTATTTTAAAGTTTTATACACCCTTTTCCACCCCCTGGGTGGGTGACCACCTGGGAACACCGCGTGCTGTTGGTACATTTCGGGCGCGGTAGCTCGGTGGTTTGCGCTCTGGATTTGCACGCTTTTACAACTGCCGCCGTGTTCATGCGGAGTACGAAAACGTTACACATGTGGGTCCGTAAGTCCTTCCGAGAGGTTGGTGGTAGGGGAAGGAGGGTACGGTCCCTGTGGATGCCTCCCCCACTGGGTTCCGGTCTAAATTGGGTGGCACTTTCCGGCCGTCCAAACAGTTACCTTACACCTTTCTGGTAGGTCGGGCGGTCTGGGTCTCAACAACAACAACACCCTTTTCCACCCCCGGCAGTCCAAATAGTTGCTCAAGTCCTCAGGATGAGTCGGATCGGACGGTCTGGGTCTTCAACACCCTTTTCCACCCGGCCGCTCAAATTGCTGCTCTCAGTCTTCGGATGAGTCGGTCGGCCTGGGCTTTCGACACCCTTTTCCATATACATTTTAAGGTTTTAACAACATATTAATCTTATAATCAGGCAGAGCTGTCAAATTCCCTTTTTTTCTCTTTGATACCCTGGGTGAGTTTTTATTTCTTAAGTTTTTAATATGTTTCTAATAAATCCTAATAAATTTTTAACCTAGTTTTTGTTTTTAATTACCATGACTCTTCAGTAATTTATTATGTAATTAATTTTTTTTAACACAACGCAAATATACTTTTAGAGTAAGTTCCTGAAATTTTTGGTCATTGGTTTTAAAGTAAAAGTAAGTTTACATTATTCTTTTGTTTATTTTTTATTTATTTATTTATTTTTATTATTTTATTTTATTTTTTATTTTTTTATTATTATTATTATTTAGTATTTTTATTTTTTTACTTTTTTTATGCTGATGTTGAAAAAGTCACAGCAACCCGCATCAAAAGATATTCCATTAGGAATGGAATGCACATGCAACTACTGACCTGCAGTGACAGTTTTCTGATAGATATGTCTAACCTACAACAAGGGACTGTTTTCTTCCCCCCTCCCCCCCGCAATTATAGTGTTTATTGTCCAAGTCATCTGGAGAATAATTTTAACAGTTAATATGAAATTTTATTTAGAAAATCGCTAAATTATAGGGGGGGGGGGCGTAATATTATAGGATTTTGATATTTTTTTAGAGTTAAAAACTCAACATATGGAATTAATATTTTCCAAAAATATCAGATATAAATTCTTGATATTAATTCTCTTCTTGAGATTCCAGATGTTTTAATTTAGCAGATTTCACCTTACATTCTTTGATTTTAGTATAACATTAGCTTCAATTTTTTATACATAAATTAAACGTGGCATAGTTAGCTATAGCATAGATTTCTGTGCTATAGCTAACTATACATGCAGGGCCCCCACAAATTGGGGGGTCAGTTGGGACCATGGTACTCAGTTGGGATTCATCGTTCGCCATGGTCCCAACCATGGTACTCAGTTGGGACCATGGTTGGGACCATGGCGAACGATAGGGGCCCGTGAAAAAATATTTTTTCAGCATTATTTGTGCATATGAATTTGTAATAAAAAATATTTTATGATACAATATCGCATATTTTACGCAAGTATAAAATTACAAGTATAGAGTAGATTAAAAGCAAACGCAAGTTCTTTAAAACAATAAAAAAAACCCAAAGAATTGTAAAAATTAAACACATGATACGTTAAGCAACATGTGATACGTTTTATTTCTTTGATACCATGTGTTTAAAAAAAAAGTGAAAAAAAGACAGCATCCGCAACGTACAAAGTATGCGCTATCCCATCCACAAGGGATCAGAAAATCCGGTAAGAAAATAATAAATAATACTTCACATAAATTGCCCAGCTTTGAAGGGAGGGCTACAAAGCATTTATACCAGGGTAATAAAAGTAACTTTTTGCTAATTAGTTTCGAAAATTTGCAAGCATTGAACTGATAAAATAAATGCCTTTACAACAAGAAAAGAAAAATCATCTCTTTGTGTAGAGGGGGGGGGGGGGAGGGGACTTTTTCACTCCCATATAGATGAGATAAGATCTTATGTGAATGGTCAGTCGTTCTAAAGCATTTAACACATCAGGGGGTCCAGTCTACCGATAATATCTACGCTCTTATGTAGCAGGAGAAAATTCTGGGTATTTGGCAATGGATAGGATGGCCCTATTTCTAGCTCTCAAATTTTGTATTAGATGCCTGAAGGAAGAGTGTTGTATTTCATCCTGGGGAAACCAAGTGGTCAGCAGTGAAAACCTTTTGTCTAACAGAATGTCCGTAAGCAATGTTCATCGGAGTGGATCCTCTAGAAACGAATTTATCGTTGATCAGTAAGATAGCTTGGCCTAATCCGATGAAAATGTGTTTTTATTTTTCAGTAAGATTTTGTAACTCGTATAAATTCTTCAATATTTGTAATTAATAGAAAATTGCTTTCACAGGGCTGTGATATTAAGGTTTGTTTGAATTCTTATATTTTTTCAATATTATTTTTAATTGCCTTAAAAATATTGATCTTAGAATTAACGTTATTTATTTTATCAGAATACTATATAGTTCTGTAAAATTATTCTATACATTTAAAATTTGTATAAAACTTTTGGATGAATTTACTCATTGAGAACATCTCTGAAAACGTACAAACCAGTAATTTATTAATATCTATGAGTACAACACAGATTGAAATAATGCAACAGAATATCGTACGATTATTTCAATCGTGTAAACATTAGAATCCTATTCATTTTCAGTGAGGTCGGACCAGGAGAAAGCTGTTTCAATTATTTATTCTTAAAATTGAAAAGACATACAAAGTATTCATGTTACCAATATATGTACAGAAATAGCTGTTTAATATGGAATTTATTTTTATATAAAAAAGTAAATGACATCATCTATAGGATGTTCTATTATCCAGATATTGCATGTTTTGTTATCTAAGTTTAAAAAATTATAAAAAAGTTAAATATGGTATTTATTACCAATTGAGTGATTAATTTAAGTACTTTTAACCAGAAATGAATTGAAAATATATTTAGGATTTATCCTAAACCACTTTTGAGGTATTAGAAATATAACTTTTCCTACAACGAGCGTGATATCTCTCAAAATAATTAAATAATTTCCATACGAGTAGGTATACTTATTTTAATTAGTGTCAACATAAGACCTATTTATTTTCAACGAGTTTGCGTCATAAGGAAGTTTTGATTCTTTTATTGTTTATGGATATCAAAATATTTTCATTTGCTAGGAAGTTTTTTGTCAGATGTTTTCGATCAGATGTTTTAGTTACTGGAGCTGTGCATAATTTTTTTGTTCTCTGAGTAGTAAATAAAACAATTAAAATTTACAGAAAATTTGTAGATTCTTTCAAATTATCAAATAACTCAAATTTTTTGCAACTGATGTATTGTTGAATCTGTAGAGGGCAGGAAGAATGAAAATTAATCATACCTGAAGGTCGTAAGATGCAGATAGGTCATTTTTCTTCACCAGTGCACATTTATAGTATACTACTAAAAATAATTAATCAGAGTTGCCCGGGTCCTAGATAAGCTTCCGCTAGTTAAATAATACATACAGATAAAAACCACTCAATTTGCAAATCGCTTCGTTCTTTCATTTCGCAAAAAAATAAATAAAGCAGAAAAATAAATAAATAAAAGAAACAAAATGAAATCATTTCTCTAGGTGAGAAGACTTAAACTGCATTGTGAGTTCCAAGGCTTTGAAGGGCATGCGCACAAATGTCCACCGGGGAGAAAAATATACACATTTCATTAACGATATCTACAATTTTAAACTTTATGCGTTTGTTTGAAAATTCACAGCAAATAAAATAATGTAGTAATTAAAAATATTTCCGTTAGAATACGAGGATATACACACATATTTAAGTGTCAAATAATCTAAAACATACAAATTTCGATGTATTTAAAAATAAATAAATAAATTTAAAGGAATTGTCCTACGGATTCGGTTCAAACATTGTTAGAAAAACATTTTTCGATCTTTCCGATGGTGTCAAAATAGAAACTCTGCGATAACATTTTCGATCGTTAATGAGCCGATTTTTGTGAAATCACTCAAAATCGTGATTCATTATAAAATAACTAAAAAACTAATATGAATTAAAAACAATTCATCGAGTAGTATTCGTCGAGTCGTCCTGGCCTCTATACCAGATAGATTTCTCACTACAGACTACACACATGCCTTCTTATATTAAGTAAAATTAACTTTTTCCTACCCCTATGAAATGCTGATTGGAAGAAAATTAGAGACCAACTGATTTAGAAGATCCAAGCTACTATTACACATTATTAAAAAATCATTTATTGCAACAGGAATATTTGCATATATGAGATTTTGATATGAAAAATCGAATGATACAGAAAATCAAGAGTGTTTTATCTGCATATCCTGCTTTTGTTAAGAGAGTGGCAATAGGAATAGAAGTTGATCAAATAACGATATTGGAAGTTATTTTGAATAGATCTTTTTTTAATTTATTGATGGATATATATTTACATCGTCATTTCACTAAATGATTGTTTTTCTACTGTGTTTTACTATTTTGTAACTAGAGAATTCAACTGTAAATTATTTAAAAAGACTGAGCAAAAATTATTTTGATAAAGTTAACTTTGGCGAAAATGTGTTGGATACATGGAGGGGGGGGGGAAGGGTAATCACTCCCTTAATATACATGAGGCCCGCGGCATTACTTGGTACCCTGTCCCACAATTTGATGTGGGGGGGGGGCCTGTATAAATGTCTGTATATTAAGGGCTATTATGAGTCTGTGTATTAAGCAGTGGAGGTTCATGTCTTCAGGAATGGGTGAAGCAGATTCAGTGGTGGAATTCCCATTCTCCTCGGCAATAAACATCATGTTACTGGCACAAATTTTGTCAAATATTATCTAAAAATAGACAAACGAGTCGAAACATTTGCCAAATAATAATAATTATAACCCATTCAGCCGATAACTTTAAGTGAACCAACTCTTTTCCTGCGTCACTTGCATCACCCCACTAACCGCCACTGGTATTAAAGGCTAATATGAATCTGTGTATTAAGGACAATGAAAAATCTTCTTACTGAAATCATAAATCAATCATGAATGTAATATGCAAATACACATTTTTAATACATTTGGAATTTTTGTGTATTAAGGGGAAGGAAAAAGATTCTTATTGAAACTGAATCAATCGTAAATGTAATATGCAAATACACATTTTTAATACATTTGGAATTTTTCTATGTGAATCAGGAATTGAATTTTAAGTATAAACTTATTTATAAATTTTACTTATAAACTTACCGGGTAAACAGTAGTTTATCCGGCAACTAATGTTTTGGAACATTCAGTAGTCTGGCATGTCTCTTGAAATACATTTGGATTCAAAGCCGCCGGTAGGTAGGGTCAACAGGAGATGCTTGGCATAGTGTCTAGGGCCCTGTGTCGTATCAACAGTTTATGTAAAATGATCAATAATTTGTAAAATAGGGAGCAGTAGGAAATGCACGCTTGTTGCATGAGGGCCTAAAAATTCTGTCAGCAGAATGATTTGGGTCCATTTGTCTGTACTGAGGCACATCTATTGTGATAGACTAAATGCTTTTATATGCAGATTTATGATCATTAAAGTTTACCTTGTAATTTTTAAATTACTTTAAATATTTTTTCATGTACTGTACAGTGTAATTCAGTTTGCGTTACATTTTAGGAAAAAAAATATCACATTTATTGTCCATTATTTTGTTTTTAATTAATTTTCAGATTTTTATCCCCTTTTAGTTTGAAATTTGATAATTTAGTGGTGCTGGACTATACCAAAGTCTTGAGCATGCCAGATTATTAAAAGTTTATTGTATGTTTTATTTTGTAACCTAGCTAAAATATATAAAATGAAACTTTATTTGCAAATTTTGGTTCCCGGTTTTCCATCCACCCAAATTATTTTATTATGCTTCACTACTGCTCACAAGCTAAATTATTTCGAGTCCCCCTCCTTTATTGTCCGAGTCATCTACAAAGTAAGTTTAAAAGTTAATAGGAAATTTGATTTAAAAAAACGTTATATTTTAGGTAGTGGTGGGGGAAATTGATATTATGGGATTTCGATATTTTTTCAGAGTTTAAGACTCAATTCCAAAAATGTCAGGTATAAATTCTTGATATTAATTCTGTTCTTAACTTGAGATTCCAGATGTTTTAATTTAGCAGATTTCACCTTACATTCTTTGATTTTCACTTATTATTTGCTTCAATTTTTTATATATAAATTAGAAATGACATAGTTAACTACAGCACAGATTTCTGTGCTATAGCTAACTATACAGGTCTGTGTATTAAGAGCTATTATGAGTCTGTGTATTAAGGGATATTATGAGTCTGTGTATTAAGGGCAAGGAAAAAGCTTCTTATTGAAACCGTATCAATCGTGAATGTAATATGCAAATAGACATTTTTAATAATATATTTGGAATTTTTCTATGTGAATCAGAAATTAAATTTTATTTATAAACTTATTTTTAAATTTTACTTATAAACCTAATAGGTAAATAGTAGTTTATCCAGCATCCAATGTTTTAGAACTTCCAGAAGTCTGACACGCCTCTTAAACTCGAATCACATTCAGTTCCAGAGCTGCTGACAGGTAGGGGCAAAATGACACTTTGGCAAATTACTTAACGTACATGTGAAGTCCAACGATATTGTGGGAATTATGGCAATTTTTTTTACCTCGTGATTGAACTCTGATACTTTCAAATGGCTACTAATACTGTTATATCAAGTACCATACCAGCGAACTTTGGAAAACTTTGTGGAAAAATGAATTATAATGAGTGGAAATTTACTTTGAGATATCACCTAGAAGATCATGAACTTTATGAAGTGTATGTATCCAATGATATTGTGGATCGTGTGGTTCATCGACTGGCTAGATCCGCGATCATGAGCAATGTATCAAGCAACGTAATTAAAGAAATACAAACATGAGAAACCACTAAATCTATCGGGGATACGTTAGCTACACTTTATGAAGGCAGCAATCCCAACAGGTTCATGTCTCTAAATCAAGAAATGTTTTTCACAAAATTTGAAAACTGTAAAGATATGGCAGAATATATTGAAAAAATGAGAACTATTGGCATAAAAATGAGAACAATTTTACCAATATATCCAGACCAGACTGTGGCTGCAAATATTTTAACAAATTTGCCAGCATATTTTTGACCATTAACAATGGCTCTAGAGAACAAACAGTGTTCAACAATTAACTACTGATCTAGTGTGTCGAAAACCCAGACCATCCGGCTCATCCGAAGACATTGAGCAGCAGATTGGGTGGCAGGTGATCCAGTGTGTGATCTAGTGTGTTTGTTTGTTTGTTTGAGACCCAGACCGTCCGACCTACCAGAATGGTGCAAGGTAACCATTGTGATCTAGTGTGTGAAAAATTCATGGCAAAAAATATGCCAAATTTGGAAATAAGGACCAAAATGTCTTTGCAGCAAAATTTACTTTTAATGAAAATGTTAAATTTAATGGAAAATGCAACAGTTGTGCCAAATTTGGCCATTAGGCAAAATTTTGCAAAAAGCAAAAAAAATGAAAAACAACTATGTAAACAAAAGATCTGAAAAGTCTAATGAAAATCATAATCCTAAAGTTAGGGAAGCTTCTATATTATCAACGCAACCTGTTGACTATCCTGCTATTGATGAACCATGGATTGTGGACTCTGGAACTGATCGTTATATGACATCCCACTGAAAGTGGATAACTAACTATGAAGAAACGTGACCATGTCCGATCAAGACTGGTGGAACTACATTCCACAGTGTTGGTGAAGGTTCTGTTATTTTGAATATTAGACAACACAATGAAGTAGTAGGAGTCACCATAAATAATGTACTGTACATACCAGGATTAACTGCTAATTTGATATCTGTGAAATACCTTGCTACAAAATTAAAAATTCAAACATTATTTGATGCTGGACACTGTAAATTGCCACCGCTTCAGCAAGGGGGGATAATCTGTACTATTTAGATACTATGCAGAGTACAGCTATGATAAATGTACAAAGTTAGTCCATTAACACATGTCTTAGAAGACTTGCACAAGTCAGTACAATCCGGTAGAAACGAAATATAAAAGAATAGCATAAAGGCCTTTTCAAAATTCATGAAATTTCTTTGATGTCAACAAAGCCCGTTTTCGCGCCACACAAATGAAAGCTTTATAGTTCAAATTTGAAAATGTTCCGAAGAAAACTTTTTGCTGCACAAACGAAGTACAAACGAATGGCATAAACGTTTTTTCGAAATTCGTTAAATTTCTTGTATGTCAACAAAGCCCGTTTTCCCGCCAAACAAATGAAAGCTTTATAGTTCAAATTTGAAAAGGTTCCGAACAAAACTTTTTGCTGCACAAACCAGCACAAACGAAGTACAAACGAATGACATAAACGTTTTTTCGAAATTGATGTAATTTCTCTTATGTAAACAACAGCTGATCGTGAGGTTAGCCCCCCGGGAAAAGAAACGTCTATAAATCGAAAACGAAAAGAGCACAAACGAAAATTTTGCGGCACAAACTAGCACAAACGAAGTACAAACGAATGGCATTAACGTTTTTTCGAAATTCGTTAAATTTTTTGTATGTCAACAAAGCCCGTTTTGGCGCTAAACAAATGAAAGCTTTATAGTTCAAATTTGAAAAGGGTCCGAAGAAATCTTTTTGCTGCACAAACCAGCACAAACGAAGTACAAACGAATGGCATAAACGTTTTTTCGAAATTGATGTAATTTCTCTTATATAAACAACAGCTGATCGTGAAGTTGGCCCCCCGGGAAAAAAACATCTATAAATCGAAAACGAAAAGAGCACAAACGAAAATTTTTGCGACATTTTTCCTTTAAGTAGAAAATGTGAGCGCTCCATTTTAAGTTATTGTCAATTATAATACCTAGGTAGTTAAGAGTTTTGGAAATTTTGATGGGTTTATTCTGAAGTCTAATACATCGATTATATTTTCTTTTGGATCTGTATTTGTTGATAATAATGCATTTTGATTTTTCATGGGAAATTGAAAGTTTCAAGGAAGTGAGGGAATCCGAGATGAGACCAAGAATTTGATTTGTGTTTTGGGTGGTAAATTTAATATCGGAACCAGACGTGACCACGGCCAGATCATCCGCAAAGGCCTGCAGGTAGAAGAGGTCGTTGTTAAGGGTTAAGATACTGTTGAAATAGATATTCCACAGGATCGGAGAAATTACCGAATCCTGTGGAGCACCCATAGAAAGTAATTTAGAGAGAGACAAATTGTTACCGGTAAAAGGGATAAAACGGGAGGACAAATATGAATAAATGAAAGCACGAAAAGGGAGAGGGAGGTTAATTTTTTCAAAAGTAGAGGGAAGAACATTTCAATTTAAGCTGTTAAAAGCCCCGCAGATGTCTATCGTGGTAAGGGAGACATGATGGACTGATCGAAGGGATTCAATATGTTTAACAAGTTTGAGTGCAGCATCTTCACAGCTGTGAAGCTCCCGAAACCCAAATTGGAGGGGATGGAGAGCACCTTCTGAATTCAACCAGAAATTTAATTTATTGATAAATTTTTTTTCAATGATTTTGCCAAATGTAGGGAGTAAACAAATGGGGCGGTATGAAGTACAGAGAGCGGGGTCTTTACCAGGTTTATTCAGGAAAATAATTTTTGAGATTTTTAAGGAGCTGGGAAAATGACCAAGATAAAAAATTTTGTTGATAATTTTGGAGACAAGTGAGGGAAAGGATTTGAAAACAATTTTCCAGATGTTGAAATCTAAGTTATCAACGCCTGGGGCTTTACCACTGGGGAGATGGTTGAAGACGAGAAGGCGCTCAACATCCGAAACCGAGCCCAACCCGCCTTGGAGGAAGTGAAAACGAGGGAAATGAAGAGAATTCAGGATCGTTTTTGAAGCAGTGGTCCATCAAGCGCTCAACTTTTTCACCGTAACTGAGTTTAATATTATCTGAAAATTGAAGGTTTATATCGTTAAAGTGTTTATTTTTTTTAAACGTATACTTGAAAATGGATCCAAATTTGGAAGAGCAGCTTGAGCAATGGTTTTTCCAGGCAGCGGATTTGGCTCTGTAAATCATAATTTTATATTTTGCTCTGTTAAATTTATATTTTACCAAAGCTTCTGAGATTATTTCAGAAGAAGCGGAGGCCCTCTCAAGAGACTTTACTCTTTTATAAAGAGCATTGCACTAAAAAAAAACTCCGTAAGATTACAGCCAAATTCCGGCAATAGGGATCCAGCCATTGTCCGTAAAATTGCATCCATGGCCGTAAAAATACATGGCCATAAAAAAACATGGATGGCCGTAATTTTTAGGAAAATGTCCGTAAAATTATTTTTTGGCCATAATTACGTGGCCGTAAATTTAAAGAATTTATCCGTAAAATCATTTTTGGCCGTAAAATCATGGCCGTAATTTTTAGGAAATTGCCCGTAAAATTATTTTTTGGTCGTAATTACGTGGCCGTAAATTTATAGATATTATCCGTAAAATTATTTTTGGCCGTAAAATCATGGCCGTAAGTTTTAGGAAATTGCCCGTAAAATTATTTTTGACCGTATTTACATGGTCATAAATTTCAGAATACTGTCCGTAAAATCGAGAAAATTTTCTGTAAAATTACACGTTGGTCGTAAAATTGCTAGGATAAATTTTAGAATATTGTCCGTAAACTTACACTTTGGTTACAAAATCACAGGTATATTTTTCCGTAAAATTACACTTTGGTCGGAAGAACACAGGAATAAATTTTACAAAAATGACTGTAAAATTTGGTTACAAAATTAAGACAGACTTTGAATTTATGACCAACATATAATTTCACAGTCACTTTTATAAAATTTACTAAAAATTTCAAAATGTTGACTTTGTGACCAACACATAATTTTACAGACGATTTAAATTTCAAAATTGATTTGACATAAAATAAAGCTTGACATACTTATTCCTGTGATTTTATAACCAACATAAAGTTTTAGGGACAATCTACTGAAATTTACTTCGGTAATTCAATAGAAAATATATTCTGACATATTTGATGTAAAATTTTTCTCTGCGATTTGACGCGGAATATATTAGAAAAAATTTTAATCGATAATATTTACGCCAATAAAATTGAAAAATTGACATAATATCAGTGATCAAAGTATGGTACTAACCATATTTGTTGTATGTTTTTCATGGTTTTTTAGTTACAATTTAATTTCAAATTGCATTTTTGATTTCAGAGTGCAGATAGATTTATACTACTGTTCAAATGACACAAGGAAAATCTTATTTTCAATTAAAAATATTTTCATGTGTTTAAAATTTAGAATTTAATGGGTGGATTGGAATTTAAAAAAGTTATATTTTAAGACTGTGTATTTATAACATTTTCTTAATATTGTTAAAATTTTCTGAAATAGCTGATTTAGTGAGAAAAAGTAATTTTATATAAATGCTAAATTTAACCATTTTTAATTGTATTGTAAAATTAGTTTTTCTGAGAAACTATTTTTTTTTTGCAAATATAAAGGCAATCACAAGTTATAACCCTAAATTTATGCTTTTAGCCTTTTGCTTACGGGTGGGACAGCGTCAATTCCAAACAAAGAACCTTTCAAAAAGACAGGCATTTCACATACCCTATCCCAAACAGTTCGATCCCCCTTTGCAGGCATTGGCGTCCATGGACGCCAATGCTTGCAATCAGCTGTAATTGTTTACTGCAGTTGTTCAGCTGTAATTGTTCACTTATATAGACATGTATTTCCAGATGCTAAATACTAATTAGAAATTAAAGTTTACATTTGAAATCAATTTTGCTATTTACTGTCAGATTTGATTAATTTTCTGTTTTATGCTTATTTTTATCATATTTGTTGTATGTATGTCGAGATTTTCAGAACTGTAGAAATAGTTACTAAGGAAACGGTTGCGACCCATTTCCATGTTGATGCCAAAAATTTTCAGACTAGTTGACCCAAGCAATCAACGTCTGTCCAAAATAAGACCAAGACGAATTGGAATTTGTGTATGATGTATCAGAATATTACCAAGGAAAAGTTAACGTCCAGAATATTCTAAAGAGATATAGAGAAGATTACTTACGCATCGTTGGCTTAAAACCTTCTCACATTTCATGAGCTTGAAGAACTACCAAATCAAACATTGTCAAGACTAGATGAGGGTGTGGATATTGAAGCATATGGCCAATAATGATAAATGCAATCGATCATGCGAGTTAAAATATACTTTGTTCTGTATCTCTTCCTTTGTAATATTCTGGACATGCTAACTGTTCCTTGGAGATATTTTGACATATCATACACAAATTCTAATCTATATTAATTTGGTATCATTCTAGGCGAATGTCGATTGCTGCCTTGGGTCAACTAGTCAAACTATTTACATTATCCACACACACAGAAATAGATGACCAGCTTTTTTTTTTCTATAAATTAGTAAATATTTCTACATCTTTGACAATTTGAACAAAATAGAATAATTTTTGCGAGTGTTGAAAGCGAAAATTAATCAAATCCGAAAACAAATTACGAAGTTTGAATTTTTTGCCGCCATCCATATTTAAGGGCTTCCTATTACAAAATGTTAATCTTTACTTCGAATTTGTATTTAGCACCTAAACATACATGTCTAAACTGAAAATCAATCAAATAAGAGTATAATTAGAAAAAAACCCAATAATTTAAATAATCCTTAGGGTATTATTCATCATGCCAATTTTTATGTTTTTCTACATACGTAAACAATTGTTTCATCATCCCCAGCTATGACTCTGCAGTATATTTTGCATTTCATAATCATAAATAACATTAAAAAATTACAAGATACAATATCAGATTCTGCATATATTTAATAATTATAGTTAAATTACAAAATTAGAATTAAATTACAAATATATAAATTACAAAATTCTAGCTAGTTTAAGTTAAAATATGTATATAAAATTGATTCTCTTCTAGGACTTATTTCATCTGCCAGGCAACATCCTGCAAAATAAATGTACAAAAAATTAAATAGAGTTTATGAAAAATTTGGGAATGAAACAGTAAATCTTTAAAATAACTATAAACAGTTCAAAATTGTTAGAATGTAATGTAGTCAGGATCGTTTTGGACTTAGAAATAATTTAGTTTTTAAAAAATGTTGACTGACAATTAATCATATTAGTAAAATTTCATCCCCGAGTCAAAAGTGTTTCTATATAATGTTATGAATCTAGGATACCTTAGAATAGGTATGGTATTAATTTTAATGTTTAAATGTTTTAAAATATTGTAAAAATGCTTTTTTTTTCTAAATTTATATCCCAAAATTACATTCACGAAAATCTGAAAAAAATTTTGTGGAACCACCTTTTCACTCAACGATTTATCTGGATAATAAATGTCATCAAAGCAAGGAGACATTCATAAATTATGAATCTAAGATGCCTTAGAACATGTATGGCACTAATTATAATGTTTATATGTTTTAAAATATTACAAAAAAGGCATTTTCTTTAAATTTATACTCCAAAATTAAATTCACAAAAAAGTTTTGTAGTCACCACCCAATGATTTTTCTTTTTTTTTATAATAAATATCACCAAACCGTGGAGACATTCATATAAATTCTATCACTACTATTTGGATAAGAAATCTGCAAATGAAAAGAAATGCAACCAAATATAAGATTCGTGATAATGTGTTAAGGGACCATAGGACTCTTAAAATTTTGAAAAGTGAAAAAAAAGTCATTATATTAAACATTTTATGCTTTATAAAATATACACTTTAAAAACATACTTTTAATTTCCAGTGATAAATCTATGTTTACTTTCAATGTACATCTTTTTTAAACATAATATAAAGAATATTTTATAGAGAGTTGAAAGTATGAAATATTTATCGAACATGCAATAAATGTGTGCACAACAGCTTGCACGTAACATTATTCAGAAAATGTTGCACCAAAAACAACTAAATTCTTAGTATTCCACTATACTTGAAGTGCAACTTTTTATTGTGAACCTAAATTAATTTGTATTTAATGCACTTTCTATTTTATGCAATGTCGCACTTAATTTTTACCCAATTTTCGAAATATCGACAAATTGCTAAAAAAACATTTTTGTAACTAGAAAACATGAAAACATTTAAATTCACTTAATAGAGAGTAACATACATTATATATTCTGAAAATTCAATGAAAAAATATTGAGAAGTTTAAATTATCTTGCGCTTAAGATCAAAATCCCACATTCTGAGAAAAATGACTTTAAAATTATTTCTCAGTGCATTTTCCCATATATGATCTAAAGCATTTAAGACTATAACCTCAGTTATTAAAGGAAGTTTTTCATACGTATTATATTAAAATTTTCAGAAAAGTTTATCTCTTCATATATATTTTGGGGCAAAATCTAATGTTTTGAAACTTTAACAATCCTATGACCCCTTGTAGATTTTCGTCAAAAATATTTGTGTTGCACATTCTGCTTTTGGTAATTTTTTTGTATTGAACCGAATTCCATCTTATGAGTACACTTTTCAAAAACATATAATTTACTGTTTTAAGACATATTTTTAAAATGTGTAATTCACTTAATATATTAAATATTCTTGGTAAAGTGCGGAACTATCTTTAAGTACTATTTAATTTGATAAATGGCCCTTCAAAACTCAAGCTCATTTTTTGTAATTACTTAATGCATAAACTCCTTTTTAATTTGTTACTTTCCAAATCAATCGAAATAAACCATAATTACTAAATAAAAACAAAACATAAGATAAAAACAAAACATACATCTAACTACTTTGTCAAATTTTTAGAAACTCCCAAATCTTCCACATTTTAGTCTCTACGCTTTGTAGGAAACAATAGTTAAAATATCTACAATTAAACGAACTGTGAATTTAAAGCCCCTTTTCTCAGTGGAGTAACACGGAAAATGTAAAACATAAGAAAAAAAAATGACCTCATAAATGAAAGCAGACCCCTTATTTCTACTTTCATTAGATTGCACTGTGTGAAGCTACACCGTTTGTATGTTTCTTTTTAATATCTTCTTAAAGTATTTTTCCAATGAAAATTTAAAAAATGCTCATTTTATGGTCAAATCAAAATACGGCAAGTTAATAAAAACTAATACTGAGTGGGAGAGTGAAAACTGAAACCAGTTGGCAAATTTAGATTTCCTTACACATATTAAATGATGCAACTGGGTAAAAAATACTAATAGTGTTTGCTTCTAAGAGAATCATTTTAGGATCTGCATAGCATGTCAGTCATGTCATGTTTATTGAACACAACACATAAAGTGTATCTGCAAATGGTCTTAATCACAGATCATTAGGTGAACTCATATGAAGTACTGTTTTCTTTCCATAAAGTAAAAATTAACTATTTCAACAGAAAAATTATATTTTAAAATTAAACACTAAATATAAATATATTCCTTATGTTTGTAAAACATGGTATCAATTTCTATGATACATAGATTTTAAAATTTAATATTTCGTTTTTTATATTTCAATATTTATATAAAACTCTATTTATTACCAAATCAATTCTTTTAAAATTCTATGTACACTTGAAACAAATATTTAATTCAGGCATATATACATTTAATTTATTATTCCAGTATACATTACGCTTAAATTATAAACACCTTAAGGGATTTTTAGTAGTTGAATTATGATTTTCTGTTTTTATTCTCACACTGTCTAAAAAAGTTTCAAACTATTTTGAGCAAAGATTTTAAAAGGAAAGTTTGTGGATGTTTAAAAATTTGCACAACTAAGAAGCATTTTAATGGGTATAGAAACATAATAGATACATTTTACATAAATATTAGAAATGCTTCTGATCTTTTTAATTTCTTAAATAGTACAAATCTACATCTATTTAGTATCTGTGTATGGCAAAAAAGAGTAGAAAAAGATTCGGATAAGCGATTAACACATATTTAGAAGATTTACATAGTTGTGATATTATTTCCTGTTGGTCTTGTGGCAACACTTGTATTTGTTTTTGTAGTTTGGCAACACCACAATGTTGTTGATATCATTTGCAATGATGGCTGTTACAACGCGTGTAGAGTATCTGGTCTTCTTAGTTATTAAAAGCTAATTTACAATCTTTTCTTGCATTCATTTATAACTATTAGTACAATTTTAATAACTAAGAAAGTTTTTGTATCTTGATCGCTTTTACAAAATAATATGGAACAATTTCTAAAACCAGAAAGGTTTAATACGGATCCCGCGTGTGCGAACGCCGAAGCAAAATGGCGCCATTGGAAACGAACTTTCAGTAACTTCCTGGAAAAGATACCAAGCATTTCGGATGAAAATAAATTGCCATTACTATGCAACTACGTGAGCGCTGATGTCTACCAGTTCATAAATGACTGTACAACTTATACGCAAGCCATATCGACTCTTGATTCCCTCTTCGTGAAGAAACGAAACGTCATTTTCGCTAGACATTGTTTGTCGACGCGACACCAGCAAACGGGAGAAATGGTGGGAGAATACCTACAAAGCTTAAATCAGCTAAGCAAGGACTGTGAGTTTTCGGACGTTAAGGCTGAAGAATACCGCAAAGAATATATTAGAGACGTCTTCATTCGAGGATTAAGATGTGCGCGCATCCGCCAACGTCTCCTAGAAAACACGTCAATGACTCTCGATCAAGCTGTTGATCAAGCAAAAGCTCTCGAATTGGCCGAAGTGCACGCGGCCTCATATTTGGGGAATCCGAATCCGGCAACAACTGCCGCTGTGGAAGACCATTCTTCAGAAGAAGCCCCGACCACGTCAGCGGTTTACACCTCCGTCAGGTCCCAAAAATGTTTTTTCTGTGGACAAGAGGTACATCCCAGAATCAAATGCCCTGCCAGAGACGCCACGTGCAGAAGGTGTGGAAAAAAGGGACACTATCAGCGTGTATGCAAGTCCAAGGAAACTAGGAATTCCCCGAATGTGGCGGCATCTTCTAATACACTCGCCGCCATTTCGGGAGCCCTTCATTGTCTTCAGAAATCAATAGTGAAAGCAACGGTGAACAATATTCAACTTAGTGCACTTATCGACACCGGAAGTTCCTTAAGTTTCCTAAATGAGAAACACCTAGCTAAATGTAAAATAAAAATGAAACCATATGTGGGCAGAATAGCCATGGCAAATTCTTCCATAGTTGCCGAAGTGGTAGGCTGCTGCACAGTAAACTTAAGAATCGAGCAATTCCTCTATCAAGATGCGGAACTATTAATTATGAAAGATCTCTGTAGTGATGTTTTGATAGGCCATGATATTTTACAAGGACATTCATCTGTAGAAATTGGATTTAATGGCAATAGACCCCCTCTAACAATTTGTTCCTTGGCTGTGGCACAAGTGCCTCCCGTCTCGTTATTCGCAAACCTAAATCCTGATTGTAGGCCGGTAGTGACTAAGTCAAGACGACACACTGACGAAGACAATGAATTTATGGCTTCGGAAATTCAGAAACTCCTCCAGGAAGGAGTCATTGAGCCGAGCAATTCACCTTGGAGAGCTCAAGCGTTTGTGACCAGAGGTGAAAATCACAAACCCAGGATGGTGGTAGACTACTCTCAGACCATTAACAAATATACGTTACTCGACGCCTACCCTCTCCCCAAAATTGAAGAGGTTATTGCGAAAATTTCAAAAAATAAAGTGTTTAGTCAAATTGATCTTCAAAGTGCCTACCATCAAATCCCTATTCTGGACAGTGAAAAGCATTACACAGCTTTCGAGGTAGGCGGTAAACTGTACCAATTCTTGCGCGTCCCATTCGGGGTTACAAACGGAGTAGCATGTTTTCAACGAGTAATCGATACCGTGATAGAAGATGAGGGACTTAACTGACTTACCCGTTCCTGGATGATGTGACTGTTTGTGGGAAAGATCAGCAGGAACATGACGATAATCTTGCAAAATTCTTGTCGGCTGTGAAAAAGTTCAACCTGACATTAAATGAAGAAAAGTGCACTTACTCGACGAATGTAGTCCGGTCACTGGGATATATAATTTGCGACGGAATGATCAAACCTGATCCTGAACGGCTAAAACCCTTGCTTGATATGCCGGTCCCCAGAGACTCCGCCGCATTACAGAGGGTTTTAGGGATGTTTGCCCATTACTGTCGGTGGATTACCAGTTTTTCAGAAAAGATACGTCCGCTGCTAGGAAAGAAACAGTTTCCACTCACTAACGATGCAATTGCGGCATTTAACCTATTGAAAAAAGATGTGGCAAACGCCACCCTAGCAGCGATTGAAGACGACATACCCTTTAGAGTTGAGACGGACTCTTCAGACTTTGCAATTGGGGCCACTCTGAGTCAAGCTGGTCATCCGGTGGCCTTTTTCTCAAGGACCTTGAATGCCTCAGAACGGCAACATTCATCTCCCGAAAAAGAAGCGTATGCCATTGTTGAATCACTTCGCCACTGGAGACATTTCCTGATGGGAAAACATTTTGAAGTGTTTACTGACCAACAAGCAGTGTCATTTGTGTTCGATCAGCGACACAGTAGCAAGATCAAGAATGAGAAGCTAATTCGTTGGAGACTTGAATTAGCAAGCTTCAAGTTTGACATAATCTACCGCCCTGGGAAAAAAAACATAATCGCGGACACCTTATCCCGGATAACCGGTGCTTTGACGGCTAGAGTCGACCTAAAGGAGTTACACTATTCCCTCTGTCACCCAGGAGTGACGCGGATGCACCACTGGATTCGTACTAAAAACTTGCCTTTTTCTTTGGAGGACGTACGGAGAGCCACACATTCGTGTGGGGTTTGTAACGAATTGAAGCCTCGATTCGCGAGGAATGTTGGAACACTTGTTAAAGCCACTTCTCCATTCGAGAGGTTAAACCTGGACTTCAAAGGACCCCTTCCTAGTGTTTCAAGAAACAGGTATATTCTAACAATTGTTGATGAATTTTCCCGTTTTCCTTTTGCAATCCCTTGCAGGGATATTTCTGCCGCTACGGTAATCGCTCATTTAAAGAACGTTTTCTCCATGTTTGGAATGCCTTCATTCATTCACTCCGATAGAGGGTCGTCTTTTATGTCGCAGGAACTAAAAATGTTTCTGACGTCTCACGGAATAGCAACAAGCCGCACGACCCCGTACAATCCGGCAGGAAATGGTCAAGTTGAACGTTATAATGGGATCATCTGGAAAACCATTCAACTTTCCCTAAGATCTAACAATATGAGAACTGAGCAGTGGGAGGAAAGAGTGCAACAAGCTCTTCACTCTATACGCTCACTATTGTGTACGACGACCAATGCCACCCCTCACGAGCGAATGTTCTCACACCCTCGAAGGTCGCATAACGGCTGCTCCATCCCTACATGGCTTTCCACCCCGGGGTTAGTCCTAATGAAAAACCATGTGCGTACAAACAAATATGAGCCACTCGTACAAGAAGTCAAACTACTCGAAGCGAACCCGGACTATGCTCATGTAAAGCTGGCGGATGGGAGAGAGACCACTGTTTCTATCAGACATTTGGCACCGAAAGGAAAACCGGATAACATACTTAATACTGAAGAGAATAGTCCAATAGATTCAGTAATGCAGAATGTTAACTCTGACGAGGTTACCTCACCAAGAAGCATGAGTGAAAAGAACTCGGATACCCTACCACCTTGCAATGGTCCCCCCAGACAACCGCTGGTACAGCAACTGAATCCGGACGTTGTACCCACTCCAGGAGGCATGACCAAAAATGACTCCTACTCTCTACCCTTGCATCCAAGTCGTCACAGACAACCTCCTGCCTACCTAAAGGACTATGTCAGAGACTCATAGACAAAATAAAAGGAGGGGTGAATGTGATATTATTTCCTGTTGGTCTTGTGGCAACACTTGTATTTGTTTTTGTAGTTTGGCAACACCACAATGTTGTTGATATCATTTGCAATGATGGCTGTTACAACGCGTGTAGAGTATCTGGTCTTCTTAGTTATTAAAAGCTAATTTACAATCTTTTCTTGCATTCATTTATAACTATTAGTACAATATAAACACCTTAAGGGATTTTTAGTAGTTGAATTATGATTTTCTGTTTTTATTCTCACACTGTCTAAAAAAGTTTCAAACTATTTTGAGCAAAGATTTTAAAAGGAAAGTTTGTGGATGTTTAAAAATTTGCACAACTAAGAAGCATTTTAATGGGTATAGAAACATAATAGATACATTTTACATAAATATTAGAAATGCTTCTGATCTTTTTAATTTCTTAAATAGTACAAATCTACATCTATTTAGTATCTGTGTATGGCAAAAAAGAGTAGAAAAAGATTCGGATAAGCGATTAACACATATTTAGAAGATTTACATAGTATAAAAACTGAAACAATAGGTGGAGTGTAAATGAACCTTTAATCAATCAATTTTATTCTTATCCAAAACGTGGTAAAAGCATCATGAAACACCATAAGTACCCTTAGTGAATTTTAAAGCATACAGACTTGTATTTGATACTCATATTTAGCTCCACCATCACATAAATGAAGTAAATGTTTAGGCGCTTGCTTTACTCTTTGGACCTTGTACTCATATTGTATTTAAAGAATTAATCAAACAAAAAAAATTTCTCTTAGAAATTAAAAAATTGATATCCAGATTTTCAGTAAAAATATCTGAAAAGTTATATATTACAAAAGGGTAAATTTGTTAATTTCTATATTTTGCTTTAAAGGTTTCTGATTTGCTTTAAAGTTCAAAATTTTTTTTATTTACCTTAATGGTTTCTTAAAGATTTATAAAGAACTTTATCTGAAATATTAAAATACCTGTTGATAATCAACAACAGGAATTTATAAACAACATTCTTGACTAACATATTTTAGATCTGTCTGCAGATATCCAAAGAGCTCAAATGATTTACATAATTCTAAACGTAACATGAAACTACAGTTTCTACAAGCAGAATTTTTTCTGCTATTATCAAAATATGTTTTGTATATTATAATTTCAGGTGTATCTATCTATACATTTTATTACAAATCATTCCAAAAATATCAGATGAGATATTCTTAACATAAATTTTAATTTAGAACAATTTAAATTATCATATTAACTAAATTAAAAACAAATTTAGTAAACATTATCTAAGACATTTTATTTTTTGTTTTAATGTAATTCTATTAAACTTTTGAAAAATTCTGCTTTTATGAATGTTCTCTTTAGCCCTTTTTAACCTGTAGTTATAAAGATTTACAAAATGACATTGCACAAAGAAGTATCACTCACACATATAATAACAATATTAACCTGTCAACCTGTCAAATAGAAATTAAATTATTTGATTTACATAATATATATAGATCATACTATGTGGATTTTTAATTAAAACGTTATGAAAGATCCAAGAACTAATTGCTAATAATGTAATAAAATTCATGTGTATAATATTATTATTTTCGTAAAGTGACAAAATACTGTGGTGCTTTAAAAAATCTGATGTAGGTAGTACGTGACTTTCCCTGTATAATGCAAATAATTTACTTCTTTCACATTGAATATATGATGTATAATATCCATAGCACAATGTTTTTAACATTGAATTGTACATTTAGCGATTTTCCGGATCACAACTTGGAGAATTATCTCTAAGTACCCAATTAACTTATATTTCGCCCAACTCTAAATTAACAATTATCAATATTGATAGCATCCGAAATAAACAATATAGTTCGTAAATTAAAATATAAAACAATGGATTGCTTAATTTGGTTTTCCCGTTAATATAGCAACTATATTTTGGGACTATATTAGGGACTATATAAGTTTGAGACTATATTTTCATCAATCTAGGGCAACAAATCTCCAAGAGGGCGATATTTTGCAAAATTCGTAGCCAAGTTTGCCAAATTTATCTGCAAACGTTACACACAGACGGAGAAACGAGTTTTTCATATACTATATAAATGACTATTGTCAAATTGTTGGTCGTAAAATTTCAAAACTATTACACACGTATCTAGATCCCCAACAATGATTTTAACAAATTTGTGACATAATATTGGATGAAAAGGGAACTTATTTCAAGATCTTTAATATTTTTTATAATTTCATGTAATGTTTTTGATACATTTATCAGAAAAACGTGCAATATCTCATAAACGGTTCATGCTAGCACTCTAAAGTGTATGTCATTCATTTTCTAATGAAAAATTACGTACGAAATGATCATTTACTTAACATTATTAAAGGTTATGAATTTTTAATGATTTTTACAAAATTCCATTCAAAAATATGGGGTCTTCCGTACATTCGATTGCGTTTAAAATCAATAAATTTTCAGTTTTCGTCGATTATAATATTTGTACCAAATTTCGTCTGAAACGCTAGATTAATTAATGAGGTATCGTTTCCACAGACTCGCAGACACACACACTAACACCGACACACACATACTCACAAACAGGGGCGGCAAATAAGGGACGCGGTCTCACCCCCAAATTTTTCTTATTCTGGGCCAAAAAATTCTTATTCTGGACCAAAACTGAAAAGGCGTAAAAAAAATTCCAAACGAATTCGGTGAAAAAAATTCCCCATAATGATGTTAAATCATATCACAGAATCAATATGAAATTATAGATTCAGTATCTAATGAAATTGAGACAAGATTTAATGAGAACAATATATCCGTTTTGTTTGCCCTTAGTTCGGTATTATCCGGATCAGATGTCGGAAAAGAAAAAGAAAAGTTTCAACCATATGCAAAGTATATAACTTCTAGAAAGAGGAATTGCTATATGAATTGCGACTGTTTTATTCAATGGTGAAAAATGTAAGCATAGACCATCCCAATTTTAAAAGTCGCCTGGATTATTTTAAAGAGCGGAATTTAAAAAATGTGTTTCTTGTCATAACATTATTAGTTAAATTGTTTTTGACTGTGCCAATCAGCTCAGCCAGTTGTGAAAGGTCTTTTTCGTGTCTCAGGAGGTTGAAAAATTATTTTCGCAGTACAATGGAACAAGAGAGACTTTCATCTTTAGCTATTTTAGCTATAGAACAAGATATACCACTGGATTATGATGATATTGTAACAAAATTTTCTCTTTATCCGGACTCTAAGAACCGGCGTTTAAAACTTCAATAACAGGTAAATAAATAGATATTTGTATTTAGAAAAATTATGTTAACAGCAATTATGTTAACACAATTATGTACAAAAATTATGTTAACAACAATTATTTTTCTCAATATCAATTCAATTTTGTGATCCTTATCCCCTCTCCTCCCTTCCCCCTCTGTTACAAACAGTTTATTTATTTCATATTGTGGATTTTCATACAAATCTCGCACCCCCAAATGAAATGCTGAAATGCCGCCCCTGCTCACAAACACACACACACACACACACACACAGACATCACCTCAGAAACGTTCGATTCGAGTTCAAAGATACTGGAAATGTGTTCTTTCGTCAAAAACTAGAATTTTCGCCGGGGGCAGAATTCGTACTTTCGACCCCGTCACAATACTTTCACAATGCATTTACACGTCACAATACTTCACAATACATTTAATTACGTCACAATACTTCACAATACATTTTACTATGCATATAGGGAAAGTAATATATGACACACATTCGTTAAACTCTAAATTTTCTCTATTATATAGTATCAGAGGATAGAGTGTGACAGATGATTTTGTCTGATTTTCATAATAGTGCTCAGGTATAAATTTTGCCAAGGACATTGTCAAATTTAGCCACGTCTCTGAACTTAAAAAATAAAATGGCTGCCCCCCCTCACACACACAAAAAAATTAATACAGTTCTAGCTTTGCATAAAGTTACACATGACTAAAATGACACAATATATACTTATAGAAAGTAGTACAACCTCACACATTTTATATTCAAAGGGACATATATATGCTATATCATATATATGCTGTCGAAAAGTTAGCACTTACCTCAGTTATTGTAGCACAGTTCCATATTCTTCATTTTAAGCATGTTCAGAAGAGGGTCAATCATTCCCATTTGGTATTAATATATTGTCTTCAATACAGAGATAAAAAATTGCCTAAAATTAATAAAAATCATCAGATTTCATAAAATTTCAAATATCCTTTGACACTTAAAAATTTAATTAAGAAATTATTACACTCAGTGATGCTTATAACTATCACATATAAAAATAATCCTGAATATTAAAATTTGTAAACATGAAGGCCAATTTTACATTTGGTTTACTCTATATGCTGAACATTATTTATATATAGATAATTTTGTTCTTTTAAAATAAAGAAGAACTTTATGTGGCAGTTATATTTTTGTTTCATATTCTAACATGGCAGTTATAAATATTATTTACTGTTAGATTTAAAATAATCCTCTCAGGAGGAAAATAAATTAGTAAGTAAATGCCACAGTAAAATGTCAACTCTTAATCATACCAATATTAATCAGGACTGGATAAAATTTTTAGAATATAAAAATCACTTAGTAGTAGATGGTATTTTGATTTTAAAATTAGACACTAAACTTAATTGCATGTATAAAATTACACGAGAAGAATTTTTCATTTATCTGAAGTTTTAAATAAGGCTATAATTACGAACAATCTATACAACGAGAAAATATATGCAATGTTAGTTTGCAATTGAAATAAACATACATATTTTCGAAAATTTAATAGCATTTCCGATTTATGCTCTGATTCTAAAGTAATCTGTGTAAGACGAAAACCTGCTTAATATTACAGAACTATTTTTAGAGTCTGTGCGATTTCACCTTTGATGGATTTCATTGCATTTCATATACTCATTTGCTATAACACATGTCTTTATAGAAATAATGAAAATTACTTACTATTTAAGCTCTTTGCTCTTTATGTATTGCAGTCGCTAAACTGTAGGCTGATCTGGTTCTTTGCTTCCATTATTCTTTCTTCTCGCCACCTGCAAATTGAAATGAACGAGAAAGCTTCCCCTGCTCTGACCCCCGTCCCTTTCTTTTTGAGCCAAACTGCCCCCTGTCGAAAGCCTTGAGGCATAACTTTGAGGCATTGCTTTGACCAATAATCATTGACTTAAAGTGTCATCAGAAAGTCGTCAGTCTTTTTAGAATTCTATTCAATATCTGTAAAAGGTATGAAAAGTTTAAACGAAGAAGAAAATAATTAAAGTATTGAAGCATTGAAAACCGATTTTCACATAATAACTAATAGATTCAACTTTAGTTTAATTCTTTGTCACCATATTTTATTCAGTACTTTGAGCATTTTATTTCCACAAGTAGCAGTTTCATATCATAATGTCTGCTCTTTAATATAATAACAAGTTTCCGTTTGTTAAAAAAATGTAAACATTGCAAATTAATACAAGAAAGATCAATCATGCTTAAAGCATTGATTATGAAACACTTTCCAACTTCAATGCAATTTTATTTAAAAAAGTCGAAAATGTGCAATACATTCCTCTGTAATATTTTAAAACTTATCACAATACTTCTTTAATTTATTATATTTGAAAACTTAAACCGTCATTGAAAAAAATGAACTTCATTCAAATGACGGCATTGAAATATAAATTGCCTGGTTTAAATATCTCTAAAATGCGATACATTCCACGGTAATATTTTTAAAACTATCATAATACTACGATAATTTATTATATTTGAAAACTTCATCGAAAACAACTGAAATTAAATCAAATGACGTCATAGAAAAAATAACGCGCATGGATCTCTCTATAAAAACTGGATTTCATTCATAACTTTCTCCCATTCATTTCATTCATCACAATACTATAATAATTTATTTTATTTAAAAATTAAGACATGGAGCTATAAGTAATTAAACTCTATGCTTAAAACTTCATCGAAAAAAATCGTCCTTCTCTTTATAAAATCAATTAATATTTCATTCATATCAGCCATGCAGACTCCATGGACGAAATTATTTTGTTTTAAGGAAATCCAGCAATTCTAATACAATTCATTCTACATATTTTGCTGTTACATAAGTGAACACATTTTACATAAGTGAAAAATAGGCTTCGTTATAGAAACAATCAAATTTGGATAATCATTTAAACTCAAATATATTGTATTTGCGTTGTTTAAGAATGTAGATACACAGAATTTAAGGGGGCATAGGACCTTTAAACCTTCAAAAAATCGATTTTTCAATTTTATTTTATTCTGAATATTTGAACATTTCTGAACACTGTGCAAAAACCGCATTCAAAAATTCGCATTATTTCGAAAGTTATGAGCTTTTATGCAACATACACTTTTGAAAAATTTTTCATGTCAGCCATCGCCGCCATTTTTAAAGGGACATCACTGTTTGTTTATGTTTGCAGTTTGCTGATGTGTCACGTAAATCTAATACTTTTTCCACCATCATGTCTTAATTATTTATTTAATTATTTCTACAGCAGTAGGAAGGCAACTACTCACCTCTACTGAACTGCTCAGCCCAGTTTGTTTATATTCTAGCGCTGTTAACTTGTTTACAACGTGGAGAATTTCTTCTGAGTTTCGCAATTTCTTTTTATTATATTTTCTTACTTTTTACGATTGATTTTCTGCATTTATGTTGTTTAAGCATAAAAACTTTGAACTAAAATACAGTTAATCTCTTTTATAAGTATACTTTACAAACTTCTTCACGTTTGCATATTTATTTGTGTAAACTTCAACGTACAAGACTGGTGCAATTTTTTAATATAAACTTTTTGCTTTTTGCTTTCTAATAATGGATACACCGGCAACTAAATCTCGTTCTGGTAAAAGAACGAAAAGAAGGCGTTTTCAAGGAAATATGTATGTAATTAAAAACAAAAACAATTCGAAAGTGTTCGAACGGCAAAATGTTGATTCTACGCCTAAGCTAAGTGCTTCAAGTAAAAAACTGTTCAGCTCAAATATAAACTTTCAGTTGATAAGTCATATATTTCATATGAAGAACATGAATATAGAATGGTTAATATATCAGTACTTTTCAAGGAGCTTGCAAATGTTTTGTGCTGTAAAATATGTCATGGAACAATAAATATACTTGAAAAATCTTCAATGGGTTTAGCATCCACATTTCTTGTATATTGTGATAGCTGTGATGAACTAAAGTCTGTGAAAAATACAGAAATGCTTGGTGTTAAGAAAAATATTCCAGAAATAAACAGAAGAGCTGTGTTTTCTATGCGATGTATAGGACAGGGTTTATCGGCTTTATCTACTTTTTGTTCTACTATGGGTCTTCCAGCGCCTGTTTCTCAGAAATCATATAATAAAATTAATCACAGGATTTTAAATGCCACATCTGTTGTAGCTAAATCTTCAATGAAAACTGCTATCCAGGACGAAAGAGAATTATCAAATGGATCGAAAGATATTACTGTAAGTGGAGATGGTAGTTGGAAAACTAGGGGGCATTCGTCTCTTGTAGGTGTGTGTACACTAATCGGAGCAGAAAGCGGTAAAGTTATTGAAACCGAAGTAATGTCATCTTTTTGTAAAGGTTGCAACAGCTATAGAAGTAAGAAAAGTGGCCCTCGGTATGAAAAGTGGAAAAAGAATCATAAAATAGTGTGTTCAAAAAACCATTCGGGTAGTGCCGGAAAAATGGAATGTGATGGAATGTTACGCATATTCAACAGATCAATTGAAGACCATGGTGTTCGGTACAAATTTTATATTGGTGATGGTGATACGAAAGCATTTTCACAAATGGCATTTTCAAATATGGAAATGAAATAGCGGTTGAAAAACTTGAATGCACAGGTCACATTAAAAAAAGAATGGGAACTCGTTTGAGAAAGCTGAAAACCCAGATGGCTGGAAAGAAGCTATCAGATGGAAAGACAATTGGAGGAAAGGGCCGGCTGACGGAAACCAATATTCAAAAATTGACTTCCTACTATGGAAATGCAATTCGTGGAAACAAAAATGATTTGTTTAAAATGCGGCAAAGCATATGGGCTGTATGGATGCATATGGTATCCTCTGACAGTGACCCACAACACTTTTTTTGTCCTAAGGGACCAAATACTTGGTGTAAGTACAACCATGCAGCATACTCGAACACAGTATCAAACTTCAAGCATAAGAACTCCCTCCCAAAATCTGTCATGGAGTTGGTAAAACCAATATTTAAAGACCTTTCAGACCCAAATCTATTGAAACGCTGTCTTGGAGGGAGAACTCAAAATCCTAATGAGTCTTTAAACTCCCTCATATGGAAATATTGCCCGAAAAATATAAATACTGGGAGAGAAATTGCACAAATAGCAACAAATATTGCCAGTATAACATTCAATGATGGTGGTAACGGTATAATAAAAATTATGAATGCTTTAAATTTGAGTATAAACAGAAATTTACTAAATGTTTTGCATCTGAGTGATAAGAAACGGATACACGAAGCAGATTTTCGAGCCTCTAGCAGTACATATGAAGTTCGAAAAGCTCGTAAAAGGCAGAAAACATTTGATTTTCAACGACAAGAGGAAGAGGAAGGAATTACTTATGCGTCTGGTGCATTTTGATGCTACATTAGATATAACGCAGGATGTATTATAAACTACAGCCAAACATTAATTAGCCGAACTGCGATAACTCTGAATATATACTGAATATAACTGTGAATATATTTTTAAACTTAAAAGCCGGTTTCTCAGATATGTGATTTTAACTCTTGCGCGCAATATATTGTAAAATATATGTAACCAATCACTTTCAAACTTTTTGCTCTTACTTGTTTCATCTATATACATAATTTATAGATAAAAAATCCTCATAAATAAGTAAAAATATAGTAAACGTTCTTCATCTGACTAACAAGAAACGACTGCACGAAACGTCTGTTCGATTTTCCGAAGCAACATATAGAGCTCAAGTAGCCCCTAAAAGGCAGAAAATTTTTGATTTTTCTTACATAACAGACATAGGAAGGTGCTAATTATGAACTAAAGGCATTTTGGTACAAAATAAGATAATAAGTAACACTGAATGTATTTTTAATCTTTAAAGCTGTTTTTCTCAGATATGTGATTTTAGCCCTTGCGCGCAACATATCTTAAAATATATTTAACCAATCACTTTCAAATTTTTTGGACTTACTTGTTTCATCCATATATATAATTTGTACTTCAAAAATTCACCATAAATAGTAAAAAAAGAATTGTGAAGAGGTTTATTTCATGTTTTTTAACACTGAGAATGAAAATTTCATTTTGTTTAAATTTTAAAAATATTAAATTTATTTCAAAATTTTAAAAAGTGTGTACAAATTAAAGATGTAATAGTTATAAATATATTATTATCAAATTGAAGTCCATAAGTATAATATTATTTGAAATATCCTGCGCGCGGCTGCTACATACACCATTATGGCTGTCAAAATTGTATAAATTTTAAAAAACAATATAAAATGTACATATAATTATATGACTTCAGTAAAATTTGTGTAGTAAGAAAGGTTTTCTATATGTTTAGAGAAAAAAATTTGAACATCTGGGATACACCTGGTTAAAATTAAAAAATTGTAAAGATAGCTATTTTCAATGAATTTCGACTGTTTAAAGGTCCTATGCCCCCTTAAGGAAAAATAAAGTAGTTTTAGGACGGATACAACACTCAATATGAATTAAAAAGAACTTAAGAAAATCAGGATTTTGAAACAAGATGGATGCCATATATCATTTTGAAGTGGGTCATGTGATCGTTTCATATCATGGTCACGTGATCGTTTCATATAAGAGGTGTAATTATTATTTTAATTTTTATTTAAAAAACTACTGAATATATTTCGCTGATTTTTTTTATATATTTTATGGAACAATTTGAATATTACCTAAAATTTTCGAAGCAATTTATGAATTTTAAATCCGCTTAAAAAATGTTTGAAAAATTAGGTCCCATAGGGCTCAATGTATTTCATTTTTTCAACCCGGGTTCAATCCAAAACTAATTGGGTGATATTATTCATTTATATTCCCATAGGTCCTACAGACCGTCTGAACAACATACTAAAATTTCATTCTGATTAAGTCATTTTTACGGCAGTTATCGTGCTAACGGACAGACAGACAGACAGACAAACAGACAGACAGAATGAACAAAGTCATAAACACTTTTCAACTTTGTTGTAAAGTGTTAATGAACAAAGTCATAAACACTTTTCAACTTTGTTGTAAAGTGTTAAAAAGGAAATATTGAGGCCCTAAAATTAAAATAGACTTTAATTTAAGCCCACGTAGAATAGCGCCTTTATGACTTTTTATGCCGGGATTTTATCACTTTTGGAGTGCCTCTGCAATATTAACATCTAGATGCACGTAACATTTAGATATTAACAGAAAAATTATAAAAAATGTTTGTTTGGGAGGGCCAGAAAATTCGGAGGTTCGAGGCTCATGACCAGGCATTTGATAAAGAAGACATTGTTCAATAGTGAGGAATAAAAGGGAAATAAATCTCTGCTCAGCCTCCATTCCTGAATATTATAGATTGGGTATGGCTGGACCTGATTAAAATAACTGACTGGTTTATTAGCATAGTGTCATCATACAACATGACACTGGTCAATTAGCATAGTGTCATAAATCATTGCAAATTTTATCCTTGTGTAAAGAAAATATTTAGACAGCTTATATTTACTTACTTTGAGAATAATTAATAGATGAATAGGAGAATAGATAAATGTCTTAACAACGATTTTATTATTACAGTATCAGAAGGCAAAACTTTCCACTCTGATAAGTTATGCACTATTTTGGTTTGTTTAAGGTGCTTACATAATATTTTATTATTGCATTTTTGTGTATTCTTTTAAAATTAAGGACATTAGCTTTCGTAGAATAAGTTAAGTTTTAAAAGCAGAATGGGAAAAGGTGTATAGTAAATTTTGTGTTCATCTTATTATCATACAAAATGCCCTGTTATAAATAACCTTAATAAGTATGCATGTAATATTTATTTTTCTTCGGATACAAAACAGAAGTAAATTTTTATTTAATGGCATTAAATTGAAAATTAGTAATAATATTTAATGAAATTTTTCAAACTGTCAATTAATTAATCAAAATACTCCTGTATCCAAAAATAGAAACATTGACCTTGAATTTATTTCCGTTACTTCAATTCTGATTGACACAGTTTACTTTCCCTGTGCATCATTACTCGCAATGCACATGTTAACCCAGAATGCGCAAGATTACACCAAATGCTTTTGAGGCATTTAAAAATTTTCGGCGATATATCAAATGTGATTATGCAGAATGAAAAAATACCTTTGGTATTTTTCAGTCAAATGCATCTATTCTGTCTATAGTGAATTAGAAAATAAAACCGAATCATGGTGGCACAAAGGGTACGCAACATAGTTCAGTTCCATTTTCTTTCATATATTGAAAAATAAGATAAAAAATAAATAAAACGATTTGGCCCGATAGAGATTCAAATATTTTCTAGCTGGTTAGGGATCAAGTTTTACATTCTGAAGATCATCAGATCGGACTGTGTTCATACATTAACTATTGGATTTGGGGGGGACAAGTAAAAATATATAGTTTCGTATCCTTTTACGGAACATACTTTTCTTAAGAATTATTATTATTAAGACTCAGGCTAAATGAAGTTGGATATCAGCCCCATTAATATATTTCTTAGTGTAAGCTACAGGCCTACATGAGCCTAAAATTTGCGTTGAGTTTGACCTGTGAACGGAATTTTGCTCGCGGACCAGCTCAAATTATCAGTTCACTGGAAAATTCGGATCCGACCCAAGATTGAATGAATCTAGAAATGTAAGCTTGACTTGGCGTAGGATCGGATTAACTTTAAAACCTACCTATCCGCTAGTTCAAAATTTCTTCAATTGAAGTTTAAAATATTTCTTTATTACATAGATAAAAATTGCAATAAATATTGGTCCCATTAATATTCTTTTGAAACTTTTATAATAGATACTTATATAATAACTTTTATAATTTCTTCTTTTGACTAGCGCGTATATAGGAATTGTTGAGTACTTTCCAAAGAGCTAGAATAGCTTGATTGCTCCTCGAAGGTACTTTCATACAAAGGTTTTTTGCCTAGGGAAAAGAAAGGACTCTCCAGGAAATGATGCAAAAGCTATTGTGCATACGTCTTGGCGACGTTCTTGTACTGGTTAAAAGCAAGCCGAAAATTGTAGACGTTGAGATTGCGGGAATAGGCATAGTACAGAATAGTACACAATAAATTCAAGTGTCCACTCCCCACTCTAGCAAACAAAGGATACTGGGGGATAAACTAAACACCCTACCCCTTAAGCAAAAAGTAGCGAAGGAAGCTTTGGGAGGAAACTTGGAGGTGTTTTTCTCAGAAGTTATAAACAAAGAAAAGGGATTTCGCCAAATCTAAAAAATTACATTAACCTTTTTTCTACATATCGCCAACTGGCTCACAATGGAATGAGATAAATTTCCATTTTGTAAAACTATTCGCATCTCTAATATAATAGTATATTAAGAAGTGTGATTTTTTTTTTAATATTAAATTTAGGAAATGGGTTATATTTTGTTGCTGGGCGGCAAAAGTTTATATTAAGAAGTGTGATTTTTTTTTAATATTAAATTTGGGAAATGGGTTATATTTTGTTGATGGGCGGCAAAAGTTTAGTTACTGGGCTGCAGCAAAGCGTACCAGTCACTGCCTAATACTGTTAGAGCGTTAAATGATTAGCCGAAGTCACTGTAACATAATATAGACTCGGTTATTATATTTGTAATTCAAGAAATTTTTTTCATGTGGTGAAGTTATAGAACTACGGTCTCTTTGCACTGCTGTATAAGAAAGTAATAAAACGACATTTATGGTGGGGAATTTTTTTTTTAATAAATTAAATCCTTTAGAGAAGTTTATATACAGCATCGTTTACTTATTTATTTATTTTCAATGTAGTGCTATCGGACAGCTTTTCGCACAAGAGGATTATCAAATTAAATATTGATTCATTTTAAAATTTTCATCCATCTTTCTGAGAAATTTTTTAGAAAATGCTTACATTTTCAATACAATGCAACTTTCCTTCCATTTTATAACGACAGCTCCTTTAAACTTTCCATTAAATAAAACAAGTTATTAATTTTCCATTGTAAAAATATCGTATAGTATTACAGATGAATATTTTTGGTGTTAGTTTTAGTTGGGAAAATTTTAGTAATATTTTACCAACACTCAATTTGTGTGTTATTATTAACTTTTGCATTTATTAGGATTAGAATTTCTGTATAATTTCGTCGGATACCTTCAAATTCCACTTATAATCTTTATTTCGTTATTTCCCAACTAAAAGTTCTCAAGAGATTGATTAGGCTTTTGTGCTTTTCCCACCCTATACGTTTTTTTATAAGACAGTGAAAATACTTCTTGTTCTTTTAGCATGCAATAATAATTAAACGACAACTCCCATTTACCCTATTATTTCTCATATTCTGGTTCAAAATTGCAACTAGAAAGTGAAGTCAGTTTTGAAATTTTGTTTTTAATTTAATAGTTTAGAGCAGAGGTTATAAAACGCGTTTCGCTACAAAATACTTTAGAAATTTGTGAACGTACAACTAACTTTTAATCCACTTCAATTTAAAAACCTTATAATTCGATATTAATACACCAGTATATTTGATTTCAGTAAATGAGCTAGAAATATTTTTTACATAAAAAATTAATTTGCAAATGGAAAATATGACTATCTAAAAAAAGTTAATGTGATATATAAACTAATAATTACACATATGCTAATCTATATAAATAAAAATGAAAATCTGTCTGTCTGTCTGTCTGTCTGTCTGTCTGTCTGTCTGTCTGTCTGTCTGTTTGTCACACCATCACGGGAGAACGGCTGAACCGAATTTGATGAAATTTTGTGGGTAGCCCAGAAATAGCCCCACTTAAAATTATATCCGTGTTTTGAGTTTCTACGACCAGTGGTTCTCGAGATATTAGTAAAAAACGAAATTTTCGTTTGTCTCATCATCACGGAAAAACGGATGAACCGAATTTAATGAAATTTGGTGAATAGCCTTGAAATATCCCCCCATAAATTTTATCCAAGTTTCGAGTTTCTAAGACCTGGGGTTGTCGAGATATTAATGAAAAACGGAACTTTTTCCTAGGAGTTCTACTCCCTAACTCCGTGGTTTATCCAAACGAAAAGCTTGAATATCGTTTGAAAGTGAATTAAAATTTAATCTCTGAGTTTGATGGGAGATTTTTTGCGTTAATTAGTCACTTTCTGAAGACATGAATTGTTTGAAACATGATTTAAAGGGGAAATCTATCTCCATGGTTCATGGTTTATTTAAAACAAGCTTTTACGGAACAATGAGAAGTATAGAGAAATCAAAATCGTTATTTAATTTCGCAGTTTATGTTATAAGACATGACATATTTAACATGTTATAAGATTCTATCTTATATGATGTTACTCAGAAACGCAATTAAATTAAATCTGTCTGTTAATTTTAATAATTATTTTTTCGATTTGAATAATAAATAAATGGATATAAAAATATATTTTAGAAAAGAACGATTTGATTTTTCTTATAGCATTTTTGACTGGATAATATCAATTACGGTCTTCAGGTTTAAAAATTATTATTATTTATATTTTCGGGGATTATTGATTCAAGGATTATTGATATTTTCAAGTTATTATGCAATTATTTTATTATGACAAAAATTGTTTAAACTCATATATTGTATGTTGTACGAATCTTCTACAAATACACGTGTATATCTTTTAATCTACGAGAATATAAGTAGTACAGGTATATTGACATATGTTTTGATATATATTGGCATATATCGGAATCAATTACGACCTTCTGATATAACGAGTACGGATATTATTGATGTTTTCAATTTATTACGTCATCTCTTTTATTTTGGCAAATATTTTTGAGACGCATATTGTAATACGGGTAATCTTCTACTAACACATTGGCATATTTTCTGATCTGCGACAATATAATTAGCACGGGGTTGCATATATTCATTCAATTCCTATTTTTTCTTCTGTAAATTTGCTTACAAAAGGGGGCAGGATGTTTTATTTTTCAGATCTGATCGTGAAGATAATTTTGCATAGTGAGAACATATATTCTTAAACTTCTCTTTAGGAGCAATAAATTTAATATTTTAACAGAATTTGCACATGATTGCGAACTATAAGTTTCTTTAAATTATACACTCCGTACGAATAACGGATTAAATTAAATGTGTTTGTTAATGTTTTTATTATTTTTTTTCGATTTAAATAATAAATAAATGGATATAAAAGTATATCTTATGAATGGACGGTTTGATTTTTCTTTTAATTATATTAATTGCTGACTGCGGACATCAATTTCATTTATTTTGGCAGTTTTCAAGCTTATATCGTATTTAGCTACTAAACTCATATATTGTGTTTAGCCAATAAATTCATATAGCCGATTGTTGAAACAGAAAAAGAGTAGAGCGGGTATATCTTCTAATACAATTGTAGTGTTTTCATTTAGTATATTGAAACGAGATAAGAATGTTTCATTCAGATCTGCAAATTCAAAGCTACGAATTTGGAGGGATATCGCTAATTTGACAACTTTTCTTAAACTTTGCCAAATTGACGGAAATGTCGCCAAATTGATATAAACGACACATAAACAGCTGCCATAAACCTTCGGGTTGGTCGTGTGGCTTGGGTCTTCTACATATCAATGAAATTTTTTTTTGTTTTGTTAGAAGAGAGTACTGAAATGATGTTTGGTTAGCATTTCTCTGTCAGACCAACCATCCTACTTAGTAATACATTTAGCGAATTTTTAAAATGTCACCAAATTGATAAAAATGTTTTCAAATCTATAAAAATATCTTGAAATTGATAAAATTGCGCTACATAAATGATATTAATTGTTTTTTGTTAAGGGATAGTATTGTGATGATATTTCGTCAATTTGTCGCAAAGTGGAACTGTCAGTTCTACAGTCCCACTTGGCGATAAATTTGGCGATTTCTTAAAATGTCGCTAATTTGACGAAACTGTCGCCAAATGTTCCATAGAAATATAACTATTTAGACGATATTTTTTCTACCAATTTATTTGAAGCAAATGATATCATGTCGCTTAGCAACGGATTTAAATCCAATGTGTTTATGCGGCAGACGATTTTTATTAAATCCTTTCCGATTTGAATAATGAAGATATGTATATAAAATAAATTTCATTGCCATTTCATTTTGGACTGGATAATATCAATTATACTCTTCAGGTTTAAACATTATTATTATTGATATTTTCCGGAATTATTGATTCAGGGATTATTGATATTTTTAAGTTATTACGCCATTGTTTTATTGCGGCAAAAATTGCTGACACACGCATATTGTACGTTGTACGAGTAATCTTGCAATATGTACGGGTATATCTTCTAACCTACGAGAATATAAGTAGTACAGGTATATTGGCATATATTTTGACATATATTGGCATATATATTGGAATCAAGTACAGTCTTCTGGTATGAAGATTAAGGGGATTAATTATATATTCAATTTATTACGTCGTCTGTTGTATTTTACCAAAAAACATTTGTGACTCATATTGCAAAACGGGTAATCTTCTACTAATAATCGGACATTATAAGTAGTACGTGTATATCTTCCCATATAATTTTAGCACTTTAATTTTGACATATATTGGAATAAATGACTGTCTTCAGATTTAAAGATTACGGGTTTATTGGTATTTTCAATTTATACATGTAATCTACTAATACAGGTTATATTTTCTAATATTCGCGTATATAATTAGTACGGGTCCCATACAATTTTAACGCTTTTATTTTGCATATATTGATTCAATTCCATATTTTTTTTATATTTGCTTACATAAGGGGTCCAAGATGTTTTATTCTTCAGATATGTCCATGAAGATAATTTTATATAGCGAGAACAGAGATTCTTAAACTTCTTTTTAGGAGCATTATATTAAATATTTTAACAGAATATTTTGATTAAACATGTCATTTAGTATACTATAAGAATTTGGGCATGATTATGAATTTCAAGTTTCTTTATATTATATACTCCGTACGAAGAACGGGTATGCTGCTAGTGTGATATATAAATAGTTTTACACACATAGATCTTACATATAGAGATGTAGAAGGATCTCGGAAAGAGAGGGAGTCGATAATCAAAAGAAGCAGTTTATATTATTAAATCAATGTTAAACCAATGCAAGACTTTGTAAATTTTACATCTTGTCTCAATTTTACAAAATAAAACTTATTTAATATATGCTGTAATGATTTAGATATTTTTTCATGTTTATTTTTAATTAAAAATGTATGAGCCTAATTTGTTTGATTTCTTTGTTTAATAATAGTTAATATTTGAATCTGAACTTGCATGTCAGTTTTAGGATCTTTATTCTTTGTATTTTCATATATTTTGTGTTTGTGATGAAATACATGGTTATGTAAATATCAATATGTTACTGTAAATTTAATTTGTTTCTTTAATTTCATCTATGCAATTAAATGATGCTTACGCTGTGTGATTCAATGCATATGCAATGGAGAATCGAGAAATATCCATTTGTGGGAGATATTCGATATTCAGAAATGCATATCCTACAAAAATTTTCTGTCGACATTCGATATACCAAAATATAGACCAACGCACAAAATGTAAGTCAAGCTCGGCGATTAATTCGCCAACCTGGAAAGCCAACTTACCGTTTTACGGCCATTTTCTTAAAATTACTACGCAAAAAGAGGGGTTGTGAATTAACAGTCTTTGGCCAAGATCTTATTCTTTTCGACTGTGCGATCTTCCCGTATGAGTTCTTATCGGAAATCTCCTGTGAAAAAACGAGCCATTGCCGGGAAAAAAAGGGGATTGTGCTAGAATTTACTGAAATTTTTAAGAGTGTGACGAAGTTTCTGAATTTAGAGATTTCTGGACTCCACCAACGGAAATTAAAATTTTTTGTTGATTTTTTCTTTCTAATAAATTTGAAAGCACATTCCTGTGTTTTTTTGATAAAAGATTCAGTGAGGGTGTCCAGAGAGGGAGTATCATTTATAGAGTCAATCTGAGAGGTAAAAGTTTTAACGTGAGATTTAAAATTATAAAGGAATTTGCCTAAACTGTAATTTGTTTTCAAGAAAAAGAAATCGTTAAAAGAAAGGTCGACATTAATTGCAAATTTAATATACTTATGATCACTGAGAGAGTCGTCTGAGAGGACCTCCCAATTTTGAATACTGTCAAATATGCCAAAAGTAGCCAGAGTCAAATACGGGAAGCCCTTGCCTGAGTGTGAGACAAATGTAGGACCCCGCTTCGGATCATTTACGACAGTTAAGTTATTTTCTAAACAAAAATCTATCAATCTGTAACCCCGTCGGTCAATGAAGTCATAGCCCCACATCTGCGCCCTGGAATTAAAGTCACCAAGAATTATATACTCAGATGATAAAATTTGAAGATCTGAAAATTTCAAGAGGAGCTCATTAATATTGTTGCGCGGGGGAAAATAGGTAGAAACTAAATTAAGAGATGTGTTATTGGGAAGTGTGATTTCTAGTAAAACAAATGAAAGGGATTGTAATTTTAAGTGAACAGTTAAATTTGGGTTGAAAATGACAATCGCTGCTTTTTTGGAAGAAGAGTGGTATTGTTGAAGGCCAAAAGGAGGTTTGAGAACATTCTCTTTGTTTAGGTATGGTTCTTGTAAGCAGGCAATATCGATTTTACTTTCTAGGGCAAATTGAAAAAGGTTGTTATGCACTGCTAATGAGTGGTTTAGATTAATTTGAATAATATTAAGAACCATACCGGGAAGAACAGTTCCAGGACACAGAGTGAGGCAAACATATGATCAGAACAAAAACAAAACAAATATAAGAATTCAAGCAATAACAAGAGATAAAAGACACAAAAGAAATAAAACAAACACAGTGGTGAGATACCAACCAAAAGACAAAGAGCAAGAGTTTCATCTCTGTTCTTTTTGAAGTTTTTTGATATGCTCAATTGCTCTTTTGTAAGCGCTGCACGAGGCGTGGTCCCGGGCGCTGTGGTTAAAGTTCCAATTCAAACCGGGATTGGCATCGATAGCGGTACAACAGTTTACACACCTAGGAGTTCGTGCTCTACAGTCACGATGTGTATGATCGCTAGCAGTGCAACGACTGCAGTTGCCTGTGGGAAATGAGCAGTAGTTAGCTGTATGCCCATTATCTTGGAATTTATAGCAAATTTTTAAAGATATGTATTTTTGACAAGAAAGTAAGTAAAATTGTGGAAGAGTTTCTTTGCATCTAACAAGAGGTTAGCTTGTGGAAGTTTCACCAAGAGAACCCAGTTGGCATTCCCCCTCCGGTTCCGAAAGTTTCGAATGAAGCTGATATCTGCAGGTCTGATTGAAGGGATGTTGTTGCAGATGAGAGATCTGACATTGTCTTCTGTGAAAGCAGGCGGAACATTGAACACAATGAGGGGTTGCTTTTTCGGAGGTTCCGGTTTGATGTTGAACTTGTTGCTGAGGGCAGAATTCAAAAAGGTTGGAAGGAGGTTATCGTCGAGTTTATTTTCACAAGTGATTTTAAGGGTACGATTTGGGAGGGCGGCGATGTTTTTAACATTGACGTCCTTCGGGCAAGGAAAGGAGAAAAGATCTTCATCGAGTTGGGCGTTATTCTTCAGTCTATCCTTGCCCTGTAGGAGAACAGAAGAGTAACTAGGTTTAGAGGTTTCAGGAGTGAAAGAAGGAGCAGGCGTTCTTGGTAGAAGAGTTGGTAAAGACTCAGCAAGTTGCTCTTTAACTGTATTGTTGATCAAACCAGGGAGGTTATCGTTGAGACTATTAGTAAATGTCTGTAAACTCTGAGATATTGAATTTTTCATTATTTGGAGATCTTCAGTAAGAGAGTTTTTGAGGTCTGTAATGGAGGCCTCAGAGGAAGAGATGGTAGGCAGAGTTGAACACTTATACTGGTTTTCGAACAGAACCGAGGCAGCCTTTAAGTCTAAAAATTTTTGATCCAAGTAATAGGAATGGGTTTGATTGAGTCTTACGTATCGATGTAAATAGTTTTGGATTTGGTCAACTCTCTTGAGAACTTTAGAAAGATATTGGTTACAAAAATCTGAAGTGTCGTCAATGGTTTCTACTGTGTTTGTCGCAGAAAGCGTTTCTTCAGAGTCTGCGGCAGAATGCGTTGGAGAGGAGATTGAAGACGTTTTTTGGAAGGAAGTAGTCGGGATGACAGGAACAGGGCTGGTACTGGACACTTTGTGAAGAGGAGTGGTCAGGTTAGCAGGAACGGGACTGGCGTTTCTAGAAGATTCGAAGTATGATCCTTGAGAACGTGAACCAGAGGGAGAGATGCGAGAGCTGGAGGCCAAACCATATGAAGCTCTAGTACCGACAGTCTTAGTAGTAGTAGCCTCAGAGTAGGAAGGTCTCAGCATTGCCGAGATTCTGCTGTCCTTGATATCGACAAGTTTTAAAATGGGTTGGCTGAGAGTGGAAGTGTTAATATCACCAGAGTTTGTGAAGGCAGGAGCATCTGTAACACAAGTTGTAGCACCAGGGGGGAAGTGAGGAGGGAGGAAGAGGGGGGAATTTAGCATCAGACACGTTAATAGTATTTGTGGAAGACATAATAGAGCGAGGTATTACAATAATACAAAAGTGAAGAATTTTTTAAATATATGTAAGATATATATCATAAAATGCACTGGAAAGGAATAAAAGCATAATAATATAACAAAATACAAGGGGGGAAACCTATACCAAAAAAAAAAAAAGAAAAAAAAATTGTAGTTTAAGATAAATTCAGAAATTTTCAAAAATAAAACCCAGGGTTGGTGAGCAACATCGAGCGGGAAAAGAAAAAGGATGGTATCATTGCATAGGTAATTACATTGCATAGGTATTACATAGTTTGGGTCCAGAAAATGCTTGTCAAAATGGAACTAGGAGGCTTAGTTTCTGAGTTATGGACGTTTAAAGTTTTGTTTTAAATTTTTTCGAAATTTAAGAAATTAAAATAACCCCGGGACATGACCCCTTAAAATGATCAGCAGGACAGGAGCGGGGGAAAACTATAAAAAACTCGAATGTTTGCATCTTTAAATTTTAGAAAGTTGCAAAAAAAAAAAAAGAAAATCAAAAAGTGACAGGGACGGAAAATGAAAAACGAATAAAAAAATTTGAGCCTAAAGGGAAGAAGACAACTAAAGGTAGAGGGAAAGGTGCAGGGACAACACATTATCAGAAAAAGGGGAGATACGTGGAACTGACGACATTGTGCTAGAAGGGAGGAGGTTTATTACATATAAAGGGGGGATTCGCATACATGAAAATGGAAAATATGTAAAACAGCATGTACAAAATGACAATTTAAATATATATACACTGTTCCAGGCGGGAAAACAAGGTTCAATTAACATTAAGGACATTTCAAAGATATTAAATATACAAATCAATAACAATCTATATAAATAAAAATGAAAATCTGTCTGTCTGTCTGTCTGTCTGTCTGTCTGTCTGTCTGTCTGTCTGTCTGTTTGTCACACCATCACGGGAGAACGGCTGAACCGAATTTGATGAAATTTTGTGGGTAGCCCAGAAATAGCCCCACTTAAAATTATATCCGTGTTTTGAGTTTCTACGACCAGTGGTTCTCGAGATATTAGTAAAAAACGAAATTTTCGTTTGTCCCATCATCACGGAAAAACGGCTGAACCGAATTTAATAAAATTTGGTGAATAGCCTTGAAATATCCCCCCATAAATTTTGTCCAAGTTTCGAGTCTCTAAGACCTGGGGTTGTCGAGATATTAATGAAAAACGGAACTTTTTCCTAGGAGTTCTACTCCCTAACTCCGTGGTTTATCCAAACGAAAAGCTTGAAAATCGTTTGAAAGTGAATTAAAATTTAATCTCTGAGTTTGATGGGAGATTTTTTGCGTTAATTAGTCACTTTCTGAAAACATGAATTGTTTGAAACATGATTTAAAGGGGAAATCTATCTCCATGGTTCATGGTTTATTTAAAACAAGCTTTTACGGAACAATGAGAAGTATAGAGAAATCAAAATCGTTATTTAATTTCGCAGTTTATGTTATAAGACATGACATATTTAACATGTTATAAGATTCTATCTTATATCATGTTACTCAGAAACGCAATTAAATTAAATCTGTCTGTTAATTTTAATAATTATTTTTTCGATTTGAATAATAAATAAATGGATATAAAAATATATTTTAGAAAAGAACGATTTGATTTTTCTTATAGCATTTTTGACTGGATAATATCAATTACGGTCTTGAGGTTTAAAAATTATTATTATTTATATTTTCGGGGATTATTGATTCAAGGATTATTGATATTTTCAAGTTATTATGCAATTATGGCAAAAATTGTTTAAACTCATATATTGTATGTTGTACGAATCTTCTACAAATACACGTGTATATCTTTTAATCTACGAGAATATAAGTAGTACAGGTATATTGACATATGTTTTGATATATATTGGCATATATTGGAATCAATTGCGACCTTCTGGTATAAAGAGTACGGATATTATTGATGTTTTCAATTTATTACGTCATCTCTTTTATTTTGGCAAATATTTTTGAGACGCATATTGTAATACGGGTAATCTTCTACTAACACATTGGCATATTTTCTGATCTGCGACAATATAATTAGTACGGGGTTGCACATATTCATTCAATTCCTATTTTTTCTTCTGTAAATTTGCTTACAAAAGGGGGCAGGATGTTTTATTCTTCAGATCTGTTCGTGAAGATAATTTTGCATAGTGAGAACATATATTCTTAAACTTCTCTTTAGGAGCAATAAATTTAATATTTTAACAGAATTTGCACATGATTGTGAACTTTAAGTTTCTTTAAATTATACACTCCGTACGAATAACGGGTGTGCTGTTAGTGGTTAATAAATTTTAACATTTTAGGAGGATATATCATGTTGCTCGGCATCGCAATTAAATTAAATGTGTTTGTTAATGTTTTTATTATTTTTTTTCGATTTAAATAATAAATAAATGGATAAATGGATATAAAAGTATATCTTATGAATGGACGGTTGGATTTTTCTTTTAATTATATTAATTGCTGACTGCGTACATCAATTTCATTTATTTTGGCAAAGAGTTTTCAAGCTTATATCGTATTTAGCTACTAAACTCATATATTGTGTTTAGCCAATAAATTCATATAGCCGATTGTTGAAACAGAAAAAGAGTAGAGCGGGTATATCTTCTAATACAATTGTAGTGTTTTCATTTAGTATATTGAAACGGGATAAGAAAGTTTCATTCAGATCTGCAAATTCAAAGCTACGAATTTGGAGGGATATCGCTAATTTGACAATTTTTCTTAAACTTTGCTAAATTGACGGAAATGTCGCCAAATTGATATAAACGACACACAAACAGCTGCCATAAACCTTCGGGTTGGTCGTGTGGCTTGGGTCTTCTACATATCAATGAAATTTTTTTTTGTTTTGTTAGAAGAGAGTACTGAAATTATGTTTGGTTAGCATTTATCTGTCAGACCAACCATCCTACTTAGTAATACATTTAGCGAATTTTTAAAATGTCACCAAATTGATAAAAATGTTTTTAAATCCATAAAAATATCTTGAAATTGATAAAATTGCGCTACATAAATGATATTAATTGTTTTTTGTTAGGGGATAGTATTGTGATGATATTTCGTCAATTTGTCGCAAAGTGGAACTGTCAGTTCTACAGTCCCACTTGGCGATAAATTTGGCGATTTTTTAAAATGTCGCTAATTTGACGAAACTGTCGCCAAATGTTCCATAGAAATATAACTATTTAGACGATATTTTTTCTACCAATTTATTTGAAGCAAATGATATCATGTCGCTTAGCAACGGATTTAAATCCAATGTGTTAATGCGGCAGACGATTTTTATTAAATCCTTTCCGATTTGAATAATGAAGATATGTATATAAAATAAATTTCATTGCCATTTCATTTTGGACTGGATAATATCAATTATACTCTTCAGGTTTAAACATTATTATTATTGATATTTTCCGGAATTATTGATTCAGAGATTATTGATATTTTTAAGTTATTACGCCATTGTTTTATTGCGCCAAAAATTGCTGACACACGCATATTGTACGTTGTACGAGTAATCTTCTAGGAATGCACGGGTATATCTTCTAACCTACGAGAATATAAGTAGTACAGGTATATTGGCATATATTTTGACATATATTGGCATATATATTGGAATCAAGTACAGTCTTCTGGTATGAAGATTAAGGGGATTAATTATATATTCAATTTATTACGTCGTCTGTTGTATTTTACCAAAAAACATTTGTGACTCATATTGCAAAACGGGTAATTTTCTACTAATAATCGGACATTATAAGTAGTACGTGTATATCTTCCCATATAATTTTAGCACTTTAATTTTGACATATATTGGAATAAATGACTGTCTTCAGATTTAAAGATTACGGGTTTATTGGTATTTTCAATTTATACATGTAATCTACTAATACAGGTTATATTTTCTAATATTCGCGTATATAATTAGTACGGGTCCCATACAATTTTAACGCTTTTATTTTGCATATATTGATTCAATTCCATATTTTTTTTTTATATTTGCTTACATATGGGGTCCAAGATGTTTTATTCTTCAGATATGTCCATGAAGATAATTTTATATAGCGAGAACAGAGATTCTTAAATTTCTTTTTAGGAGCATTATATTAAATATTTTAACAGAATATTTTGATTAAACATGTCATTTAGTATACTATAAGAATTTGGGCATGATTATGAATTTCAAGTTTCTTTATATTATATACTCCGTACGAAGAACGGGTATGCTGCTAGTTAAAGATAAAATTTAAGTGGTTTTACAGATGGAACAAAAGGTCAAAGTTTGACGCTTTTGCGAAGAATTCTCCCATTACAATGGCTTGTGGCAGAGGAACAATGAAATAGAACTTTTTAAAATATATGTAAACAGGTATCTCACCACACAAACGTCGTAGAAAGAAACCCAAGACACCGTTGGAAAGCTAGCAAGAAGGGGCACACGAAGATATAAAACACATACACAAGCAACGAAGATTCACGCGCCCAAGGCGCAAGAAAGACGGAGCAGAACAACATGCGTATTCACTCAGGGGTCCGGGTGTGTGCCCCAATGCTATTGGTGTGTGAAGACAAAAAATATTTCTTAAATATATTTCTATAATTTTAAAGAATCAAGGGTACTTCCTTATTATAGCGGCCCCCGAGGATGAATCACCAAGCGTCCGAGATTTATCGCCAAGGCAGGTTGTAAAATCTCACCAAATGTTTGCAGTCCTAAAGAAACAGCACGTGTTTATATTATTGTCATATTGCTTTTTCGTTAATGAAAACCTTGGCGAAATCTTAACTGCGACCTTGGCTCATTATAGTGGCTCTCATAAATCCGATGATATATGGGACCCACTATAATAACATAGTACTATATCAAGCTATATATACAATTTTTTTCTAATAGTACAATGATTCTAGCTAAAACTAAATCTGCTTTTCAATTTCTTCATCTACAGTTACAATTGCAATATATAGATATCAGTTTATTAAATGGGATGTTTTTATTTACTTTTGAAATTTATTTTTAGCTTTACTCTAAGGAATTTACTTTTATGCATCAAAATTCTATTATCTGTACTACTGATGGGAAAAAATCAGTACAAATAAGATAACCATATGCATTACCTAAAAAACATATTTTAGTTCATCCGGTGAACAATATCTTGAAAAATTATAAATATTTAATCAACTGAACCTGATTGACTAGTACCTACTTAATCAAATTTAAAACATTATAATTTTTATTACATAGTGTTTATGTTAATCCATGTCTAGCCAATCCGAATTTCTTATAGAAAGCTGAAGGTTAATTAGGTCCTTGTAAATTGATCATCATTCAATGAATCGTGAGTACAGTTAACCAAATTTAAAAGGTAGTTGCAAAGTTTACAGTTAGTAAATTACAAGGGCAGATGCGGGCAGAAATAAAAAGGGATTTACTTCGACGTGTTTCTTTTATTGAACATTTGTTTTTGTAGTATATCAGTAAATAGTTATCGAAACTGATAAAATTTTTTTGATTAATCATAAAATGAAGCAAACTAGCCTGATAAAATGAATTTTATGTCATTTTGGGATTTATGACATTGCAATAAACTTTTATAAGTGAATCTATAGAATCACAAGAAATTACACATATATCTGAAAAGGGGGGGGGGGATAATTGCCACAATGACCCATACCTGGATCTACATTAAGTTTCTTGTTACCATTATAGATATCAGATATTCTATATTGACGAATGCATAATAAACATGAAACCAATCCAAGAATGCTCATGCTGGTATCTGTAATAGGACTATCATCCATATTTTTTAGAATGCCTCTTATAGATGGGCTTTGTGTTTATAAACTTTGCCTTTGCAGCTTCATGTGGCCTGAGCTAAATTGTATATGAATTTTGAGCCGGCCACGTGGAAGAAATGAAAATGTTAGTTCCCATAGAAGTTCTAAAAAATTGTGGTGCATGCTAACTTTCATGCTACCACTGCAATTTTTGATTATTCCATGCTAACGAGCATATAATAAGTGAGAAACTAGTCTATGGATGCTAGTATCTGCAATAGGAGTGTCTTCTCCATCATATCCTATTCACAAATTGATATATTAGAATGTTGTAAAACTATAAGAGCAAAACAGTTTTATCAAGCTATTTTCACAAAAATTATTATGGCTGGAGAAACAAATATGAGCAAAATAAATAGCAGATCTATTTTGAAGTTGAAATCGGGGCTGCAGCTAATATATTTCACATGACTTCTTTGATGAACAAGTATTTTAGCTATATTTCAGGCATTTAAACTAACTTGAATGTACTCGGAAAGCTGTATCTATTTATTCCTATTTGTTTCCATTCACCTATTACGTGTACATATATTACGTAGATCGTTATCATAGAGATAAAATATCAATTTGGAATGTTCTGATATTAAAATATGGAATTATATGAGGGTTTTGCTGTCTAAGAAAAGTTGAAACCACTTTATGTGAAATATCAGTTAGCACGAACTGCAGGCTAGGCACTATCAGTGCCTATTATATATTTATTTGTTACATATAAAGTAGTTAACATGAAATTTGAATTAATGTAAAAAAAAGGCTATTCCTCTGAAAGTCAAATTTTTCAGGAAACACACACTAAGTTAGAGTGCAAATCTCAACCAACTTGTTTATTTCTGGTGATATCAATTCAAATCCATAGCATCTATTCTATTGGTATATAACTTTTTAATACTTTTGTAAAGAAACCAGACATAAGAAAATTAGGTGACAAATCAAATTCTTTACGAAAGTATTACAAATTTATATTCTCAAAAGCAGCAGTTTATTTATTTTGATCTATTGGTATCTTTTATTCACATAGAAACAAGGAGCGAGCATTAAAGGAGAACTAGAGTCAGTATGTACGTACTGATTGTCAAAATTTTCAACGTTCAAGTATCAGTTGTTACATTGAAAATATTTGAAGTAAATAAAAGTTTAATAAAGAATGCCAAGAAATTAACTTATATATTTAAAAGTATGCACTGGTTGTGACTGATGGACTTACCTGTTTAAAGATACCCCCACCCCCCAACTACAGGAAAAATGTATTCGAATTTTTTTTTAATTACACTAAATCAAGACACAAATCATATTGTAATTGCTAATGTGTGTAAAATATTCCTCAAAATCTAGAAGAAGGTGTATTGAAGTACTTTAATTGTAAATCCATTGATGCAGTTTTATAAAAATATAGGTATGTCATTCTTTTGGTTTTGCCACTTTGTTTTCTTTCAGTTAGTGACTGTGACATAGCATTAGCATTGCTCACAACTATTGAAATGGTAAAGAAACCAATATGCATATCTATTTGTTTATAATTTAATGTGAACAGCAAACAAATGATATATATATAATTTTCGAAGCATATCAGTTATTAAAAATTTTTAGCATAGAAAATTATTAGCACATCACTGGGTATATAGAGTGGGATGGATTACCCACCCTCTACACTAAATATTTTACCCAGGATTACATTTTAAGCCTGCATTTTTATTAATTTTAAATTAATTTTTTCAAAAACTTTCCACATTTTTTGTCCAAAATATTCCATTGTATGGCTTTTTCTTTTAAATCAAACACTTAGTTTTATTTACAAACTTGCATAAATATTTGAAACTGACTTCTAAAAAGTTTATGGTAACCCACATTTAAACGGTTATATATTTTGCTTTGGATACGGAATACAATATAAAATGGGCATAAGGTGCCTTTAATAAACATAATACATATAATACAAGCATTTTAAACTGTATGCTGTATATAAATTTTTCCCGTAAATGGAGCATTTTTATCATTGATCAAGTAGTAATAATAATAATATATTTTATTTAATTCTTCAGTTTAAAATCATATCAAAAGCAAATAAATATGTGTGTATGAAGTAAAATACATGACGAAATGTATCTAAGGAAAATGTAAACACGTATAATCTCGAAAACGACAGATTTTGTCTTAAACTGTCAAACTACAAAGTGCATACTAGGCTCCGCCCATGACGTCATTTAACTTAGCCAATAGCGAAGAATCGGCCTCAAAGCAGGGGATATAGCGGGTACGTTTTCGGAATATGCGCGCGGGAGAAATTTATGCTGACTCTCTTCTCTTGAAAACTTGTGGTGTGTGAAGGTGGTGTTACATGTGAGAGCCCCTTTTGGGGGCGTCTCTTTGCCATTTTTTTAGATGTAGTTTTTTTGCAAACTTCCTTGGGCTGAATGATGCTACAGTATTTCGTTTGTGAATATGTAATTTTTTATATATGTCAAAGTTGATTTGAAGACTTATATTTTTTTTTTGGAATCCAGAACAAACTTGCATAATATGTTTCTTTATGCTAGAGTGATTCCTCAATCTTGAGATTACATTTTATGAATACTGCATTATAATCTTGCATGCTCAGTGCAACACCTCTTTTTCAAAGATGCCATAACATAAGAAAATTCATCTTGAGTGTGGTATGTTGAAGACCCAAACCGTCCGACTCATCCAAGGACTTGAACAACCATTTGGACGGCCGGGAAAGTGAGTGTGCTATATGTAATTGTAATTCAATACTGCGTCCAAATTTTGATCTTACACAGATTTTGTGATTTTGATTCTAAAGGAAATTTTGCTTTTGCAACAATAAGTATTTTGCATCATATTGATAACATTTTGCTGATTTTGTGCTTCTGAGTAAGCTTGAGTGATAGTGATGGTGGTAGAAGATAAAATGATTCTAAGTGATGGTGGCAAAATAACTCATGATGGATCTACATTTTTATTATTAAAATTGAATTTCATGCCAATATAGCTATTAACATTAATATATATATATATATATAAAAACAGAGAACTCAAATAAAGATCTTATTAATGCTATTTTTGGGACTTCTTTGTCTTGAAAAACATTTCTTACGTATCATGTTTTAAGACTTAAGAGCAATCTGGATTTTTTTATGGTTCAAGAACAAAATATCTTTTGGTATAACAACTTAATACAGGCTATGGAATGAATTGTCGCAACACTATAAAATTTTGGATTGCTTTTCAGGTTGAAGACAAGGTATGTAAAATTATAATGAACTCATAATTTTAATTCTATAATAAAATTTGATTTAATTCTTAGGCGCTCATATGCAAAGATGGATTTTAATATAATTTATAAAATTACACAACACATTGTTTCTTTTTATTCAAAATTCTTATTTCCCACTATACGGTCCCATTCCATTAAAGTAATTAACCATTAATTAAATAATTTCCCCCTTTTAATTGCATTGGATTGTCCGACCCAGTTAGATGTTAAGTGGGGGTTGTGAATTGGATTTATATCATTTTATTAAATTCCCTTTGCAGCCCTTATCACAACACATACAATGGACCATTCCACCATCTTTTTTTATATTTTTATTCCATTCGAAATGTTGCAAAATGAAGAAAAGTATAAAACATTTTATTCTCTGAGCTATATTTCATGTTTTATTAGTAGTGAAAGTTCTCCTTTCTGAGTGTCAGATTTTGGCGCGCATGGTATGTGATGTTAGAAGGCTTGGCCGTGGCTCGTGTCGTTGAGAATTGGTGAATAAGTTTGGTTACATTTGGAAAGTTCCAATAATTATAATTGTTTCTTCTGTCCCAAACTGCCTAATAATTATAAGTATTGTATCGCTCCAATGTGCATGACTACTAGGTTTACATTATCTGATAAAATATTTATATCTGTGCCAAAAAATTATGTTTTTCGTAAAAAATAATGTGAACCGCAGAAAGCCAGATTATAAACAAAATTCACCAATGTCATTAATAAGTGTTCATTACGTATGTTATGGTAATAAATCAGTGACTGTGGAATCCAATTTTCAAAGCTTTTTTAAGAGAAGTTATTTCTTTATGATTTACTAAACTTTGAAAATCCTTAAGGGTTGACTCCTGGTACGGCACTCTATTTATAGTTTTGCTATTACGGATGAATTTAAAGCCAGATTCAAAGTGGATTATTGACTTTGTACCCAGTTTAATGTATGATGTTCGCAGTTAATTTAGAGAATATAAAAAATTCTGTGCATGAAAATTTTTTATGCCAGTATACTGTAGTGAGCAGTTGCAATTTAGTATTTTCATTAAATACATGTGCTTTTGAAAAGTTATAAAATATATTTTATCTAAAAATATAAATCACAAATTTAAAACATTGCACAAAAGGGATAGAAATTAAATGGAAAATAATTTAAAATGGCTTCACCTATTCAGAATCATAAATGATTTACTTATTATTATAGGTTTTAAAATATAATATTATAAGAGACAATTAAAAACTGCTTTTAATTTGAAAATAAATTATTAAATATTATGTTTAGAATCCTCACAAATCATATGAATGTAATAAAAAATATCAAATAAAAAATATATGCAATATATATACATATGAACGTAAATACATAAATATTATTTTTAATTCCCAGAAGAAATACACCTTTCAATTTAAACTTTCTGTTTAAATTTACTGTATAACAAACTTAACTATAAAAGGCTATTTGCACTCAAAAAATTATGGAGCACATTACAAAAAAACAAAAAAACAAAAAACAAAAAAATATCAGCAGTGGGTTGTCGAGTCCGATGGAGCCGAAATGGTTTTGTGTAAATAATATTTTGTAAAATAAACCATCAGTAAGGTTCAATAAATTGGTTCGATTTTTTTCAGACTCATTTGTTTCGTTTACAGGCTTTCAAAGTACTGCAAATTACTTGCTAACTGTTTATAGCTAGCTTGAATTTTTAGTTTTCATCCCGATTTCATCTGAATACTCCGACTCTAGATATGCAATTTTCTCAAAATATGCAATTTTTTTATTAACTTACTTTGCGGTATATATTAAACTTAACAATATATCTTACGAGATTTTATATTCAAGTTAATCTATAAACTTGTCTGGCGACATAATTACGTACTTGATTACGTATATTTCCATGTATTATGTTCAAACCTCACAAATCATTGAACATCTTTAGAATCCCCAAGTTTATGTAACCTCCTAATTTTTTTAAACAAAATAAAATATCTCGTGCTTGTGCACCCATATTTCACCAAGGAGTAAGTTATGACATTGAGCTGCAACAAACGTGATATTTTAAATATTGCAGCTTTCCCAGCTATTAGAAAATCCAGGTTAAAAACTAAGCTATCGAAATTATAACCACTCGATCCAAAACCTCATTGTATACACTTGCAAGACTTTAAAAGAGCTACGAAGTCTTGCTTATTGTTCATAGCTAGCACTTTTAGTTTTTGAGATATAAGCATTACAAACTTGTAAAATGAAAATTTTCCAATCTTCTTCAACTTGACAAGACGATTACTCGAAAACTAAGTCAGTAAGGTTCAATAAATTAGCTCTTTTTTTTTTCAAAATATAGATTCAGAAACTAAATAATTTGCTAATACATATTTTTGTCGCTTACTATTTGTATCTATCTTTGAAGTTTGAGTGAAAGTAAGAAAAATTAAAAAATCACTCACTCGGACAGATGCTTTAAGTGTTGTCTAAAAAAGTTCAAGGTATTAAAATTATGTTTATATATCCATAATCTGGACCAACAAACTAAAAAAAAATATGTACATTTTTTTCTATCAGGTTCGGAGAAATTGGCATCCAAAGTGTTTGCATTTTTCATAATGCTCCGATTTCTATCACAGATACCCCAAACGTAGATGTAATTTACATTATAATAATAATAATAATAATAATAAAGCTTCAAGAAAAGGGTATCAAGTTTACACTTCGAATTTCAGCTGTCACAAAATATTTACTGTTTCTGAAATAGAGTGCCATCACAGTAAAATCGATTTTAAGCAAATTGTCTGATTCCCCTTCAAGAACTATGATCAAAACCAGGATCCATGTTTTCAATAAAATAAAATAATCAGCAAATGATCTAAATTCAAACAAACCAAGTACAAATGTAAAAATTCAATTGTACACAAAATTAAACCCCAAGTACCCTGTAAATATCTCAAGGCAAAGCGTGATAGAATGTTGCATCTCAGGTTGAATGGGGAATATTATGTCACAGCCAATCACGGGGTGTTTTGTGTTTGCTCAGATTTTGCATTTTTGTTTTTGATATTTAAATAAATAATTGTTTTAGGAGATTTTCGCTTGGATATTTGGAATCAGAAAAAATTCTCTTTACATATGAATTGGTTTTAAGAGTTTTTTTTTTTAAATCGGAATTTCCATTGTATCACATATTAAATATATTAATAGAACATATACAAAATAAATAAATAAATGAAGTTCATTACTCTTTTCAGTAACATACTTAGCAATAAGCTCTGCCATATTCATTTATCTGGCATCAGTATTTTGTTTTCAATTCAAGGGCGTATGCAGGGGGGAGGCTGATGGGGCTAAAGCCCCTCTTCCCCAAATTTGTAAAAGAAACTGAAATGGTAAATGAAAACTAACATAAGTTTCAAAATAAAAATTATATATATTCCTTTAAAGATTAAAGTGATAAATTTTAATAGATTTTTTTTTACATGTACATGCTACAAAGTGTTTCATTTACATTAGAATTTGTAATAAAATGATGGACAGTGTACATAGAATTCAAGAAAAGATCTTCTCCTCATGTTCTTTGGCCATAATAATTCATGCCGCGCTGTGTTAGCTGCCATCAAAAATGACATGCATGTGCATTTTTCACCAATTCTGGTAAGCCGACTTGTTTAATGACAGACATACTCTTCATGATGCTTGCTTTTTTCACCACTTCTGGTAAATTAGCAACCCTTCAAAAGGAATGAGACAATGTTTTTTTTCTGAAAAATGTTCGGTTTTTGAAGGCATCACATGCTTCAATGTGGCATTACATACATTTGTTTCATATTATTGGCAGATATTACAGAAAAAAATTGTGTCCTAGATAAATTTCCTGAAATTAAGTAATAAATATTTTTCTTTTTGCAAATTTCTCTTTCAAATAGTGAGGAAATGGCTAATCCTATAAAATGCTTCAGTGATATTTAAAAAATAGAACAAGAAAGATCAATCATGCACAAAGAATTGATTATGAAACACTTTCCAACTGTAATTTTATTTAAACATCTCTAAATTACAATATATTGAGCGGCAATATTTTTTTAATTAGCACAAAACTACAATAATTTATTTTGCTTGGAAAATTAAAACCACAGAGGTAAAAGTACATTCTAACTGCATGCTTAAAACTTCAACCAAACTTTATTCAAATGGCGTTATCGAAATATGTACAATAAGCATATTTCATACATATGATGTATGTAAAATCAATGAATATTTCATTCATTCATATATCACTTATATTCCAGACTTCAGAGCCAAATAATATTGCGTGAAAAAAAATCAGCAATTCCTATACAACTCATCTTACAATTAATTTGTTTATATTCTGCATCCATTAAAAGTAGACTTTGTTGTAGAAATAATCAAAGTTTGATGATTATTTAAACACAAAAATATTGAATTGCTTAGGCACGGAATTTAGATACACAGATAATACGCAAAAATAAAGCGGTTTTAGGATGGATGCAACATTAAATATAAATTTAAAGGGTTTTTAAAAATCACAATCTTGACTCAAAATGGATGTCATATTTTATTTTGCAACGAGTCACGTGATCTCTTTATATATCATAGGTGTAATTACTATTTTAATTTTTATTTAAAAAATTACCGAACATATTTTGCTGAAATTTTTTTTATACATTTCAATGGATAATTTGAATATTTCCTAAAATTTTTTAAGCAATTTGTGAATTTTAACTTCATTTAAAATATGTTTGAAAAATTAAGTCTCAACCCGGGTTCAGTCCAAAAGTAATTGGGTGATATTATTCATTTACATACCCATATGTCCCACAGATCGTCTCAACAACATACTAAAATTTCAATTTGATAAAGTCATTTTTATGGCAGTTATCATGCGAATGGACAGACAGACAGACAGGATGACCAAAGTCACAAACACTTTACAACTATGTTGGAAAGTGTTAAAAATGTATCGAATTGAATTCTAAGTTAATTTTATTCATTTTTTTCTCCATAGTAAATTTCTATATATATATTATTTAAATTATCTTAATAAACGTGTATTTAAACTTATGTTTTTTTCAACAAAATGAAAGAATAAATATATTATTACATTTACTTTGGAATGGATTATGCCCCTCCCCAACAAGTCCCATGATATGCGGCTGCATGAAAAGGGAATGTGCTCCCTCCATCCACATACTTTACTCCTCATCACATGGTACATTGGCATGGTATGCTTTAAAATCACCTAAAAGAACACGAGGGTACTGGTTGCCGAGGTGCACATTTCGAGTTTTAGTATGGGAAGGATCAATTAATTCTACGACCCACGTGTGATCCATATATTTTATTAGGCAGTCGTGAGTTTTGCCACTACTTGTGAGAATTAACCTTATTTTTTCTCATTTTTGAGATGAAGAGAACTGTTGTTTCTTATTTTGCAACTGATAAAAAACAGAAAGCACCTGACCCTGTTACTTCCTCCTTAACTAGTGTTGAAACTTTGGAAGAATTGACAAACTGCAAGGAGACTTGTACAGCCAGGAGTGCTGAAAGACCAAGAAACAGTGAAATATTTAAGAATGAGTCTATTAAAGAATGATTTTTAACAAATGTGAATATTGTAAATGATATTTTGCTGCTTGTTGGAGCTGAACTTACCAACACTCAAAAAGTAAAAGCATTTAAACGATTGTGGAACCCCCCTCCCACCAAATGATCACTTTCCTTTTGAAACCAGAAAATGCTTCAAACGACATTTCCAGTGCAAATGGCTTGAAGATTATAACTGGCTAGCCTTTTCTAAAATTGAAAATGGTCTTTATTGTTCTTCCTGTGTACTTTTCTTGGATGTAAAAGAGGTCGGTATGGGCTCTCGCCAAAGGACCATGAGCTTTATATTGAAATCTTTCTACAAGTTGAGGAAAGCAATTGAATGCCTCAAAAACGCAAATCAACAATATATCATAAACATACAGTTTTAGCTCAAACCGACATTCTAGCTATTGTTGGGAAAGAAAAGGAAAGTATCGAGAAGCAATTAGATAGCAAAAGGAAGAAAGACACAGAAAATAACAGATTGATATTGGATGGAATCGTTGACCTATTCGATTATGTGGCATTCAAAATATCCCTGTAAGAAGCCATTCTGACTGAAGGCGCATTTCTCTGTCAAACCCTCTGACAAATGATGGCAATTTTTGTAGTCTTCTCAGGTATCATGCCCATGGAGGGGATCTTGTGCTTCAGGATCATCTCAAAAATAGTTCACGGAATTCTATGTACACCAGCCCATGAATTCTGAATGCTCTTATTGATTATTTTCCCACATTATTCAAAAAAATATTGCAGAACAAGTTCAAGGCAGTTGCTTTTATACAATTTTAGGGGATGAAACAACAGATATATATCAAATTGAGCAGTTCTCGCTGTGTGTACGATACATTACAGATGTAGAACTTTTCACCAAGGAAGATTTGTTTCATTTGTTCCTGTCTATGATCTAACTGGCAAAGCACTGGTGGCAGTCATAGAAGAAACTCTTATTAAATACAGTTTAGAGACTTGATTAATTTGAGAGGGCAAGATTGCGATAGTGTTTCATCAATGAGAGGTCAATTTAGAGGTGTTCAAGCCTTTTAAAGAAAGAAGTATACCTAAGCTATCTATACTTACTGCATTTCTCACTGTTTAAATTTATGCCTTATGGATTCCTTTGAAGTTCAAAGTGCCAGGAACGCGATGGGTGTAATATCAGAAACTTGGACCTTTTCTAGAGTTAGTGAAAAACATATTAAAGTCTTGGAAGATAAAAATCAAAGATCTCGAACCAAATTGCAATAGTAGCAGTATTAAGACCCTTTATGAAACCAGGTGGTGTGAATGTCACGAAACTGTGATGCTTTTTAAAAATGCTTTTGTCAATCATTTCAGCGCTGGAGCATCTCAGTGCGATCATTCCAAAAAAGCTTTACTTATTTTGAATAATATATGCACCACATCATTCCTCTGAACTTTAGTTGCAACATCAAACTTGTTGGAATTAACCTATAACTACTTAGAGGAACTGGATCTTTTCAGTGCTGTCATCCAAGTTAATAGGATGAAGACAGTCATCGAAGATTTTCGAAACAATGTTGATGTCGAATTCCATCGATTGTTCATAGATGTACAGAATATGGCCTCTAGTTTCAACGTCGACATCAATTTTCAAATAAATGCTAGACCAAGAATTGCCAGAAACACCACCCAAACCCACAATCAACTGATCCCGAGACTTATTACAAATAACTGCCTCCATTCCTTGCACTCAGGACATGATTTCCTCATTAACTGAGCGTTTTTTGACTCATCAAGAGACTATCGTCATTTCACTTTGTCATTGCAGCATTTTGTGATGTATCGTTTTGAAAAAATTAAGAAAGCTTTTGACTTTTAGAGAACTTGATAGAGAAGTACGAAGATGCTTTTGCAAGGGAATGGGAATTATGGAAGCAAAGAGAAACCTACTTGTGCAATAGACAGTTTAGCTCAATTTTTCTCAAATATACATATCCTGTTGAGAATGTTGGCTGTGTTTCCGGTTTCTACGGCTTCTCTGGAAAGAAACTTTTCAAACCTGAAGTTAATAAAATCATATTTAAGAAACACGATCAGTGAGAATAGACTTAATGGTCTCGCATTATTATCTATCCATAGAGACCTGACTTTACAAATAACTAATGGTGAAGTAATCGACCACTTTGCTGAATCTGGTAGTGCGAAGTGCCTTCAGCTTATTTTATAGAAACACACAATAAAACCAGGGTTCTTTATAAGTAGTGTATATTTGTATGTTCTGCCCCATTTATATCACAGATGTACAATATCTTTAAAAACAGAGCATTTTTAACTAATTCTAAACATTTTTTATAAAATTGACATGAAAAAATAAGTTAAAAAAATATAGATTTTAATTAAAAATGCCCTGTTTTAAAGGGGTTGGGACCTCCCTTTTAAATCCCATGTATTTCACAGATGTATATATCTTTAAAAACAGAGCATTTTTAACTAATTCTAAACATTTTTTATAAAATTGACATGAATAAATAAGTTAAAAAATATGGATTTTAATTAAAAATGCCCTGTTTTAAAGGGGTTGGGACCTCCCTTTTAAATCCCATGTATTTCACAGATGTACATATCTTTAAAAACAGAGCATTTTTAACTAATTCTAAATATTTTTTATAAAATTGACATGAATAAATAAGTTAAAAAAATATAGATTTTAATTAAAAATGCCCTGTTTTAAAGGGGTTGAGACCTCCCTTTTAAATCCCATGTATTTCATAGATGTACATATCTTTAAAAACAGAGCATTTTTAACTAATTCTAAACATTTTTTATAAAATTGACATGAATAAATAAGTTAAAAAATATAGATTTTAATTAAAAATGCCCTGTTTTAAAGGGGTTGGGACCTCCCTTTTAAATCCCATGTATTTCACAGATGTACATATCTTTAAAAACAGAGCATTTTTAACTAATTCTAAACATTTTTTATAAAATTGACATGAATAAATAAGTTAAAAAATATAGATTTTAATTAAAAATGCCCTGTTTTAAAGGGGTTGGGACCTCCCTTTTAAATCCCATGTATTTCACAGATGTACATATCTTTAAAAACAGAGCATTTTTAAATAATTCTAAATATTTTTTATAAAATTGACATGAATAAATAAGTTAAAAAAATATAGATTTTAATTAAAAATGCCCTGTTTTAAAGGGGTTGGGACCTCCCTTTTAAATCCCATGTATTTCACAGATGTACATATCTTTAAAAACAGAGCATTTTTAACTAATTCTAAACATTTTTTATAAAATTGACATGAATAAATAAGTTAAAAAATATAGATTTTATTTACAAATACCCTGTTTTAAAGGGGTTGGGACATCCCTTTTAAATCCCATGTATTTCACAGATGTACATATCTTTAAAAACAGAGCATTTTTAACTAATTTTAAACATTTTTTATAAAATTGACATGAATAAATAAGTTAAAAAAATATAGATTTTAATTAAAAATGCCCTGTTTTAAAGGGGTTGGGACCTCCCTTTTTAATCCCATGTGTTTCACAGATGTGCATATCTTTAAAAACAGTGCATTTTTAACTAATTCTAAACATTTTTTACAAAATTGACATGAATAAATAAGTTAAAAAATATAGATTTTATTAAAAATGCCCTGTTTTAAAGGGGTTGGGACCTCCCTTTTAAATCCCATGTATTTCACAGATGTACATATCTTTAAAAACAGAGCATTTTTAACTAATTCTAAACATTTTTTATAAAATTGACATGAATAAATAAGTTAAAAAAATATAGATTTTAATTAAAAATGCTCTGTTTTAAAGGGGTTGGGACCTCCCTTTTAAATCCCATGTATTTCACAGATGTACATATCTTTAAAAACAGAGCATTTTTAACTAATTCTAAACATTTTTTATAAAATTGACATGAATAAATAAGTTAAAAAATATAGATTTTAATTACAAATGCCCTGTTTTAAAGGGGTTGGGACCTCCCTTTTAAATCCCATGTATTTCATAGATGTACATATCTTTAAAAACAGAGCATTTTTAACTAATTCTAAATATTTTTTATAAAATTGTCATGAATAAATAAGTAAAAAAAAATATAGATTTTAATTAAAAATGCCCTGTTTTAAAGGGGTTGGGACCTCCCTTTTAAATCCCATGTATTTCACAGATGTACATATCTTTAAAAACAGAGCATTTTTAACTAATTCTAAACATTTTTTATAAAATTGACATGAATAAATAAGTTAAAAAATATAGATTTTAATTAAAAATGCCCTGTTTTAAAGGGGTTGGGACCTCCCTTTTAAATCCCATGTATTTCACAGATGTTACATATCTTTAAAAACAGAGCATTTTTAACTAATTCTAAACATTTTTTATAAAATTGACATGAATAAATAAGTTAAGAAATATAGATTTTAATTACAAATGCCCTGTTTTAAAGGGGTTGGGACCTCCCTTTTAAATCCCATGTATTTCATAGATGTACATATCTTTAAAAACAGAGCATTTTTAACTAATTCTAAATATTTTTTATAAAATTGACATGAATAAATAAGTAAAAAAAAATATAGATTTTAATTAAAAATGCCCTGTTTTAAAGGGGTTGGGACCTCCCTTTTAAATCCCATGTATTTCACAGATGTACATATCTTTAAAAACAGAGCATTTTTAACTAATTCCAAACATTTTTTATAAAATTGACATGAATAAATAAGTTAAAAAATATAGATTTTAATTAAAAATGCTCTGTTTTTAAAGGGTGGGACCCCCCTTTGGAATGATGCCCAATTATTTAATCTTATCACATAGTTTCACCTAATTTTAAATGTCTTATTTCTCTCACATTTGGAAATCATTTATATATAATTTATAAAGTGTTTTTATAATGACCCAATGCTCTAGTATTCATTCCATCTTCTAAAATGTAACGTTTATCATCTTTTGCTGATAAAGATATCATATTTATTTGAATTGAATACAATTCATGTGTTATACTTTTAATTAGATTCATACTTCTATAGTGGTCATTTTTATTGAATAAACAGTCTTTATAATCTTCAAATCTTATTCTGTTTTTAACAACGTCTTTTTTAACTCCTTTTGATTTTTTAGATTCAATTTTTTTATGTTTTTCTACATCTTTTTCATTATAATTATAGTCTTTAACACTTTGGTTTCCTAGTTTTATAGCATACGTTTTTACTTCTTAGACCTGCGAATTCTTCCATAATCACACCAGTATTTTCATCTTTCATTTTACCCAATACTTTTTTATTATATCTAGATATATTATAAGGATTATTTTCTTGATACTCTGAAGTATCGAAATAGTCAATCATCGATTTCATATCTTCATAAAAGTCATCCGTTTTAATATCATATATAAATCTGTCAGTATCCATATATAATAACTTAATATTATCGTCATATGTAGGTTTCATAACATTATAATGAAAATCATACATTAAATGTTTTGATAAATCTAATATGCTCATTCCAACATAAATCGGTTTATTAAAACATACTTTAGTTTTATTCATATGAACAACTACCAAATTCTCATCAAAAATAGTTCTACTTTCAAAATTAGGTTTTGCAATTAATTTCTCAACTGTTTTATAATCATTACATAATCGTATATATACTCTTTTTCTAATATTTTCCATAGTTTTTCCAAATATAGAATTATTCATTAATTTATAAAAATCTTTCTCAAAATCATTAGTAGCCTTTGTTCTCATTTCAGTGTTTAAATCTATATATTTCTTTAACCAATCTGATTGCTTAAATCTCAATGCCCTATGAATCGTCCCCATTTTCATCCCCATTCTAACACACTGTTTTAAATTTCTATAATGGATAACATATTTATTTTTATCGTATAAGGTTGTTAACAGCTTACTCTGTTTAGAATTTTCAGGAATTCTATTTTCAGGACATAATGGTAAATCGGTATGATAATCATGTAAGTTTTCAGAATATGTTAAATCAATTTCAAATATATAACCAAACTCTGAATCATCTGGTATTTGTTGTATTCTTCCACCTTGTTCCAAAAATCCTAGTTCCAAGTAATCAAGCCATCTAAATTCACCATAGGGTAAATATTGACTCATTGCCCAAGCGTACAAATTATTTGCGTCTAAATACATTAAATAATTAGATTCCTTATTTTTATCATAATTTTTCATATATTTATTATTTGCTTTCCCATATCTATTACAACATTGAGACATGCCTCCCCTAGTTCCTTTTTCCAACATTAAAATCATATCATAATTATTTAATAAATCTAATTTAACTTTTGTTATTTTTAACATAGCATCCCAAGATAAACCAGGATCTGTAAAATACCAAGCGGGGTCTAATCCATAGGTTTTTAAACACACATCTCTAAAATTTTCAAAAACGTCTGCTAAAATTAATACATCTGATTTTACATATAAATCAGTATATTCACCTAAATTTGCAATATCAAATGTTTTCCATACATTTTGAACGTGTTTATAGTCTTCATTTCTTATGTTACTTTCATTTAATTTGTTATAAAAATATTTCTGAGGAGGTAATTTTTTCTCTTTAAAACGTTCTTCCGAATTCGTATAATCATAAGGATATACATCTTTTCGCGTTATTAGATCTAATTTGTTTCCAGAATAATATTTGCTTGTTTCCTTGAACATTTCTTTGGTTAAATTTTTTGATAAATTATCTAAACTACTACTCATAAATTTATAAGAGTCAAGAAACCTCAATTTTAAATTACCTGCTATCTGATTAAAGGAAATATATTTCTCTTCAGTATTGGGAATAATTTCAATTTTTCTTTACATTTTCCCAATGCTTTAATAAACAAATGAGAATCATATCCAGACAAGTTATGAATAAAAACAGGAACGAAATTAGGATTTTTATAATTTAAATTACAATCTTCATGAGCTGGTCCTCTATATTTTCCTGTTAAATGATCATGATCTCTTACTTTTTTACCTAACAGGATTTCTTTTTCACATATATGACAAATATTAGTTCTTTTATAATGATTTTCATTAAATTCTGTCATTTCTAATGGTTTAATATCTTTATAAATTTCATAAATTTCTTTTGATTCTTGTCTTAACATTTCCATAAATTTATAAATTACATCTTTTCCTCTATACATAACAGGCGGTTTATAATCACCGTGTACATATTTTATATAATAACAAAAACTTATAGGTATATGTTTCTGATATGGAAGAGTATAAGAATTTTTGTTTAATTTTAATTCTATTATATTAATTTTTTCATCACTAAGATTATATCTATCTTTTAAAATTGATTTATACAATCCATTATCTATTTCGTCTTCTGTTAAAATACTATAAATACTTAATAATATATATTTATAAGCTAATCTAGGATTCTGTTTACAAGAGATTATTGGTTTTAATAAACATTCAAAATCTGCATAAATAGTAAATGGAACTCTTAATTTTCTTCCATAATTTTAAAATGATATTGATTCTCCTTTTATAGGCATTTGAATGCTTACAGATTTTTTAGTTCGACAATCTTCTTCGTGTATTTTCAATCTAACATCCTCATAAAAAATGTTAAACACATATCACATATAAATTTTTTCCGTGTATTTTCATATTTTTGTGAATTGACTAATCTACATAAATCTTTAATTAAACAGTAATGAGACTTATCTTCTTCTTGAATATATAGTAAATTCACATGTCTATCAAGTTTTTCTTTCGTTATTCTTAAGGGATATATATAGCCCCTATAACCATAAACATTAACGGATATACCACTATTTTTTTCAAATTTAACAATATTATTTAACGATACTGGCGCCGGTATGTCCTTCATCCATTTCATAACCTTATCAATGTTATAATTACTTGTTCTTCCAGGATTATGGATTTTTCTACCGACGGGGGTTAAAAAAGCAGAAATACACCAGACAAAACAATTATTATCTTTATTTTTAATATTTAATACAGCTTTTTTCTCTTTGATTATATCTGGTAGTTCAATATATGATGAACCTTTAAGGGGGTTATATTTATTTATTGCTAAATATAAATATTTAATTTCGACGAGTGCCCATCCAGATCCTCTTGACATGAAATCATCTGATTCACTAAGTATTTTATCTATAGCACAATCGTAAAATTCATCTAAATCAGAAGACTGTAAAATTACTCGATTTGGTGTTTTAAATGTGTTCTTGAAAAATATCTTCATTTCGAACATAGGTACAATGTAATTTTATATTCACTTTTAATTCCACATTACATACAAGTTGTCTTATTAACGGAATTACTTTTTTCTTTTATCTTCTAGATAATCTGAGATAGTTATTGAATTTGTAAAATTTTTAAATTTATATGTTTTTAATCTACTATTAAAAGCTTCTTCAATTTTTTCATTTTCATCATCACAAACCACATCAGCATCTCTATGTTTCTGACTTCTCAAAGGGTTTTTAGAATATGATTTTTTATAATACCCACCACATTTTTTACACTTTATTTGTTTTTCTCTAGATTTCTTTTCTTTAGGAAATAACTCATTTTCAAATTGAAATAATGATGTAAAATTTCTTCTTTCAATTTCATCAATGATATGACTAATGAGATCAGAATTTTCTCCATAATCTGAATATTTGTTAAAATTATATCTCTTACAAATTTCAACAAGTTTTGGTATAGATATTCTTTAGATTTAATTTGATTAATTCAGCATTCTCGTGTATGATTGATTTTAAATGTTTATCTACTAAAGAAGGATTATAAAATTCTTTACAAATTTTACATTTAACTACAGCTTCAGAAAATAAATCATCTGCAAAATCAAATACTTTTAACAAACATTTTCTTTCTGCTTGATCAATTATATGTTGAATAAGTTCAGATTTTTTTAATTTTTAATATATACGAATATTGTGAGTTTTACAGTAATTTTGTAATTCTAACACATTCTTCGAAAACAAATTTGTTTTAATATTTATCTTTTTAAAATCTTTTTTCATGATTAATTATATGTTGAACGAGTTCAGATTTTTTCAATCTTGAATAATTTTTTATATTGTGATATTTACAGTATTCTTTTAACTCAGTCTTTAATGGTACCACTTCCATTTATTAGGAAATATTTTTTAAACACTTTTCATAACTCGCTTGATATGATAATTACTTCGCAAATGTCTTTGTTTATGAAGATATGTATACTGTTTTCCACATTCACAATTATATTTCGTATAACTAATCTTAGATTTACAAATTTTACAAATACTGTCATGATTAAATTTACCATAATAACAATGTTTATAGAAATCATCTATTGGTTTTATAATCTTACAGTGTGCGCATATTCTTGTCACTTCCATTTATTACGATTTATTTTTTATAAGGCAAATCATAATTTCTTCATAAGATATTTTTGCTGAAATCATTCCATATTTTTTCATATTTCTTTTTGGCTTTATAACAAAGTCTTTGGACCTTTATATTATTTTCAATTTAAAAAGTATTACAAATCTTTTTCATAAAATAATACTAATTAACGGATTTTTCATAATACATGAAATCTAAAAATTTTAAAAACATTTCCTCAACTTCTTGAGTAATATTATACCTCCTTTTTATTCGATTAAAATGACTAATTCTACTCTTATTTCTTTGGTTTAAACTCTCATAATCTATAACATAAAAATATTCATCATCAGAAGACATTAATTTCATCTTTAAATTATGCGCTACTTCATTATCTGAATCTGGAATATCAATCGATTCATTATCTGAATCTGGAATAGCAGTCGATTCAATCATTTCAACACCGTCAAAGAAGTTAACATTCATTTATTTACTACGAAATCTTCTTTTATACCATGTTCTAATTTTGTGAAATCTAGGGTCTTTTATACCCCCATGTAGCCATCTAGATGGCTCCACAAGGGGTCTTAAAGGCCCTGCTAATGACTGTAAAAAACATTGGGAGTTTCGATCCCTCAACCTAGAGAATGCAAACCCAACACCATAACCACTATACAACGGATGTCTTACACTCCGTTGTCATTGAATGTCTTATAAACAGATGTCTCCGTTGTGAATGAATACTGTGTGCTTCACTGATTGGTGCTGACATCTCGTGATAATATCCAAGAATTAAATTCGTTTGGATAGCCTAGCCATTTAACGTAGATTTTATTTCCTTTTTTGTTTAATATTTTCTCAATTTTATATACATCATCTTTTTTATTATATTTTACCATTTCATATTCATAAGTTCCTTTTATTTCTTCATCAATTAAATCGTTGATCCGATAAGTTATCGGATCAGTTTTTAATACTTCAGATACTATAAAAATCTCTTCAGTAAAGGTAGGGTCATATCCTCTCATAAAAGTTGTTTTATATTTAGATATTCTAACTTTATCTCCAAAAATTTTGGTTTTCTAATTATTTTTTCTTTATATAAATTTTTATAAACTTGAGATTCGTTTTCTCTAGCTTCTACAGGAGACATTTTAATGTATGATAAGAATTGTTATAATTTTTAAGTAATTTAGGTAATACATCAAGATATCTTTTTGTGTTATTATCATACAAGTATTTCATTATTTTTTCTTTGATAGTTCTTTTAATTCTTTCGGCTATTGCAGATTTTATTTCTTTATTTTTAGTTGTAAACCAATGTATATTATTATATTTGAATAATTTTCGTGTCTGTTTTCCTGTAAATTCAGTTCCTTCATCTGTCAAAATGAATTTTGGCTTTCTTTAAATATGTTTTTAAAAGCTTGTACTACTTCTTTAGTTGTTTTTCTTTTTATAGGGAAAATCCAACCATATTTACTAAAAACATCAATAACTGTCAACAAATAGTTTGTTCCATCATTATATTTACTAAATTTTCTAATAAATAATAAATCAGCATCATATTGATTATCTATACCAGGTACATATACTCTCCTTCTTTTAAATTTACGAATGACAGATTTATATCTAGTATATACATCTTGTTCATGTAAAAATTCTTCAACATCTTTTTTAGGTAATCCTGTTTTTCTTTTCAATTCATGAATTCCACAATATCCTGTTTCTGGATTATAATATGCTTCTTTTAAAATTTTCTCTTTGATCCTAAAAAAGTATTCTTTTTACTTCCACAAATTATACAAGTACCTTTACCCATTGGTTTATTATTTTTAGAAGTAGTTTCATGATAATTTTTAGTTTCGGTTTTCTTTTTACCCTTGACACAATACATATTTATAGAAGGACCTAACCCAAAAGTGTTTTTAGCTTTAATATTAGGTTTAATAATTCCTCTATCTAATCTTTCTCGAAATGTTGGATCTTCTATTGCATTTAAATCATCTATTAATTCTTGATCAGCAACATGTCTCTGTTTTGTATCTTTTGTTTTATTGTATTCAATATCGTGTTTTTTACAAGCTTTATCAACTCTATTTATTCCTGGATCACCACGTTGTAATATTTTTTCTAATTTTGTAAAGGGACCGCAATATTGATATCCTGGTAAAGGCATTTCCGGAGGATTTATTTTATCTTGTATCCATCCAGCAATATCACCACCACTAATTAAACCACCTTTTGTTTCCTTAAAAATATTCCTTTTACAAACCATTTATTTAGGATGAATAAATTTATATCCATTCAATTGCATTTGTTTTACATATTTTTCAACTGGATTAAATTTTAAAATTTTTATGAAATCCTTTTCCCGCATATAAATTTCTTCTTCTGTCATTTCCTTAGCTTTAAACGAATTGATGAGTTCTTTATAAAATTTATAACAATGTCTATATTCTTCTTTTCTTTCTACTATTTTTAATGCAAGATCAACGGCTTCTAATATTCCAACCGATAAACTTAAACAAGCAAGTGTAATAAAAGCAATAGCTGATAAACCCGTTCCACTTAGGATGACTTTGCTTATTGATAATGAAATACTTATCTTGTTATACAAATTTTTACTTTTTCTGTAAACATAAAGCTTTTTTTCTAAATATTCTTCCATTTCATTTATATAGGATCAAATTTTTTTCTATATCTCATTTTTATATTTACTAAATCTAACATTAAAAAATCGTATTGTTTTTGAACACTTTTATTATACATTTGTTTGAATTCTTCAGTACTTAATTTCCCATCTATCTCTCTTATAATCTGTTGAATTTCTTTTGGTTGTAGATTGAAAAATATAAAGTAATTACAGTTCTTTCTTATATTGATAGGAGTTGAATAACAAGACTGTGATAAATAAATAATGGATGCGTTTTTCTTTCTACCTCTGATAAATAATTCCTGAACGGTTTTTTGATCTTTTTCGGTCACACAATCATCGAAAATAACTAAATTCTTTAATGTAGGATTTAAATCATCTACAGTAATAAAATCATCTGAAGAAAAGAATACTTCTTTTTTGTATTTATAATATAATTCTAATAATGTTTTCTTATTCTTTATATTCTTACATTTCAAAATATCTTCTCTTTCTATATCTTCAAACATTGTATATTTTTCTTGTAATTTAGAATATTTAGGTTCGTATAAATCTTTTGCGCATATATATAGTGCATCAAAATTTAAAAAATCATAAATCATATTTAACAGTAAATTTGTTTTACCTGAACCGGAAGGTCCTGTTATAAGCAATCTAAATGGATGTTTAGGTAACAAAGGATGTTGTTTAGGATCAGGTAACGCATCTGGTTCCGTGTAATTTTTAATTTTTATCATTTATATAACAGTAAAATAATTTACTCGCTGTAAAAAATAATTTACTCGCTGTAAAAAATAATTTACTTGCTGTAAAAAATAATTTACTCGCTGTAAAAATAATTTACTCCTATATAAATGAACAAATTAGAAAAAGAACGAGAAGAAAAGCTTATAATGCAAATAAAAGATTCAATTAAATTAGTAAAATTAGAAAAAGAAATTAGAAAGAATAGTGAAGATCAACTAAAAGAAAAATTAGGTATTCAAAAAACCTTAGAGGAATTTCATAAACCAGTCACTCAAGAAATTGAAAAATATGAAAAATCAAATAAAGAGGTTGTAAAAAGTATTCAAAATGCTGTAGAAAATATTTCATTTCCACCTCTTGAGTTTGATTACACATCAGATGTTGGACAATTGATGGATAGAACAGAAGGAAAATTTAGATTTTACAGTGATACACTTTTGGATATTCCGTTTATCAAAAAAAAAATTTAGAATTACCTCCTGATCTTATAAGTAAATCTAAAAAAGATCTTGTTGAAATAATAGCAAGGGCTAAAGAAAAGCGAGATACACATAAAAGAATAAAAGGAACTAATACAAATTATAAGTTATCTAAAGCCGAAAGTGATCAAGAAAAAATTAAGGAATCAGATTATAAAATGGATATGATGAAAAAATATATCGACGTCTTACAGATTATGAAAGAGGGTAAACCTTATTTAGGTGAAGGTATAGATAAAAAGGATGTATTATTAAAATTAACAGATAAATATGTAATGGAAGTAAATCAAAGAAATTGGGTTATCAAGTAGTTTTATTGTTAGATATGTTATTAAAAAATGGAGAAATGACTTACAATGATGTACAACGATATCATAAACAATTTCTCTATTAATAAATGATAAAAAGAAAATTCATTTGAGTGAAGGTCAGAAAAATAAACTTAATCAGCTTTTAGAAATAAAGAAGAACTAGCATTACAAATAGATAAATCTAAAACTCCTAATCATGAGATGTATTTAACTAAAACTCAAATTAATCATATTAATGATGGAAAAAGAATTACTATCAGTAAAACGCAATTAGATAAAAATGGAGGATTTTTACCATTTCTAGCAGCACTTATACCCTCTTTAATAACAGCTGCTAAATTTGCAGTTCCTGCATTAGCAACAGGTGCTTTATCTGGATTAGCTAGTTCAGCTGTACAAAAAAAGATGAAAGGATCTGGAGAACAAAAAAAAAATCCCGTGGAAAGGGAATATATCAACCTTGGGAATTAGTAACAAAATGATTGAAGAAAATATGAAAAATGAAAAAGGATTTAGAGGTGTATTTACCTCCGATTTATTACCTAAAACGATAGGAAAATTTGAAAATGGAATCATTAATTTAGATGTATCAACAGGTCCCGGAACTCATTGGGTTTGTTATTATAATGATCCTAAATATAAATATGTGGAATATTTTGATCCGTTTGGTGAATATAACAAGCTCAAGGAAGATTATATTCCTGAAAATATTAAAACATTTCTTGATACATCCAATAAAAAACCAAAAATAGGTCATAATGATAGTTTTTTACAGAAACCTACATCTGTGAAATGTGGTTTATTTTGTACGAAATATATAAGAGAAAGGAATAAAGGTAAATCACCTAAAAATGTTCTCAAATCATTTCCTACACAAAAACCCACTGACTGTAATGAAAATTTTGTTCTGTATAAATGTTAATATTAAAATCTGAAGGTCATGAGAATTCAGAGGAATTTACTGTAAATTTTATCATACCTCTTAAACTAAAGAAATTAGCTTTACAGTCGTTTTCTATGGAAGTTTCCTGGTTTAATATAAGTGAGAATTATGGAAATAACATATTTAGAATGTATAAATTAGGCACAGATAGAACAATTACTATCTCAAATGGTAATTATACTGTAAGAGGTTTAAATGAGTATTTGATGAAAATATTCGGTAAGGATCCGTCTGTGAAATTTAGTATTATTGAAGCAAGACAAAGAATATCTATTAAACTGAAAAAAGATTGGGTAATTGATTTTACAAAAAGTAACTTTCATAAAATTATAGGCTTTTTAAAAGCGATATATGGAAGTTATGATGAAGAAACAGAGGTAGAAATTAAACATATAGCTGATATATCCAATGGAAATGATATTATTTATATTAACTGTGATGTTGTAAAAGGATCTTTAATAAATCAATCTAATTCAGAAGTCATTTATTCTTTCACTAATAAAAATCCACCAGGTAGTATAATTTCAAAAGAATTTAATAATTGGATATATTTTCCTGTTAAAACGGATCCTGTTGAAAGAATAAAAATGAGGATTACTAATCAAAAAGGTGAATTAATTGATTTAAATAAAGGACCTGTAGAATTTAATTGTATTCCTATTTATGACGATAACTAACTTAAAAAAATATATCAATTGTTAAGTCAGGTTCTTCTTCATAAATAAACGAATAAACATAGATTATATAGAAAAAGTAAAAAAATTCAAGGATTTTTTATGGATTTGTTGAATACTGAACCTATTATTGAAGCACAGAATAAATTAAATGAAATATTTTTAATGAAAAAGAAAGGAGGTGGTTTGAAAATTCTTCCTAAATAAATGCAAAAGATTTATGATTTGCGTGATACTCATTATTATCATAATGATCATATTAAAAGTCATGAATTAAGATAAATTCATCCAAAAGAACATAGTTCAGATGAGAATGCCACTATGTTTTTCATATTAATGATACTAAAGCAAAAATTTTATATTCTAGAGGGTATCTTAAACAAAAATTTTATATTCTAGAGGGTATCTTAAACAAAAATTAAAAATTACAAAAAATGATAAAACTTCCATTGGAAACGAAAATGTGAGTCTGGTAAACGGGGGAGGTTTTATCAAAACTTTAAAAGTACATATAGGAGATACCGAAATTGAATCAAATACACAGTCAAATTTTTCAATCATGAATCATGCTTTAAGATTAACTCATTATACTCCTGATTATACAACATCACAAGCTCAAGATGAATTTTTTTATCTAGATACAGCTGATTCAGCTGACCGAAAAGAGTTAAAATATGAGGGTACTTTACAAGATACTACTAAAATAACTGAATTTTTTAATAATTTGAAAATGGATAAATATTATCACGAAGGATTCGCAAAGAGATGGGAACTAACGAAAGATAGCAATGTCATTAAAATATGGATACCTTTAAAATATATAATCGCTTTCTTTAGAGAATATGAAAAGGTAATTTCTGGTTTTGAAGTGAAAATAGAAATTCAAAGAAATGAAAATAAGAATATGATATGTACTAATATCGAAAATGTTAATTATAAGGTAGTAGTTGAAGGTTTAACCTTGCATTTACCTTATATAGAATTTAAAAATTCTGCAGAAAGCGTATTTATGGTATCATTTTTAACTGATAAAGATATAGAGGTAAATTGGGATCGATATAGATTTAAGATGGTAGATCCTTATAAAAGTAATAGAGGATCCGTCACAGCTACAACAACCTCTGATGAAGTTTAAGTGTCTATGTTATTCGTCAGTACGTTGAAAGAGATGATAATTATGAAAAAAATAATATGATATTTGATAATATAGATATGACTGAATGCTGGTTGATGATTAATAATAAACAAATTCCTCTTATGCGTTACAAAACGAATTTTACCAATAAAGATTATAATAGAGTGTATGAGGCTCTTTTACATGCAGGATTAAATGATATTAATACAGAAACAGGATGTTTGATAAATAAGAAGAATTTTGGAAAATTGTATACTATTTTTTATTTTGACTTATCAAATCATGAAAACTATACCGATTCAAATAATTTAGATATTGAATTTAATTGGGAGAGATTAATGAATACTCAAAAGGAATATAAGTTTTATATTATTTTTAAAGAAAGAAAGAGATGTTTTATAAATTTGAAAAATAAAACTATAACAATGGTTAAGAGTTTAAAATCATAAAATTAATGCTATAATAAATGACTGCTTATTATTCACCTTATGATAATCAAATGTAAAAAGGACCTATTGGCCCCCCTGGTATAGGTTTTAAATTAACGGATGATGGAAATTACTATATGGAAAATAGAATTTTAAAACTTTGTGAAAATCCTATAGATGATTTAGATTTAACCACTAAAAGTTTCGTTTTGAATAAAATAGAGAATAATCATTTTGAATTGAGAGATCTTATAGAAACTAAATATGATGAGGGTTTTTTATCCTTTGCTGAAGAAACAGGCAAGAGAATAAAAGAATTAGATGAAACAACTTTACATTCTTTAGCAGGCTACCGAAAACCCTTGGGTTGGTCGTGTGGTCTGGGCCTTCAACATTCTTTAGCAGGAAAACATTACGATTCAAAAGGAAAAAGAATAGGAAATGTAGCAGATCCTAAAGATGATAAAAATGTCGTGAATAAAAGATATTTTGACAATAGAGATATCTGGGTCATCGTAGAAGATGATTTTCTTATTTTTACAGATGGAGAATTTACAAAAGTAAATTTCAACATGATGAGTTCTAAATTACTGGATCTGGAGATGCGATTATCTACAGATATGTATATGAAAATTTCCATATATTTAATAATTATAGATATAGATGATCCAATAGGAAGATATAATAAAAGTCAAGATCCAGTGATAATACTAGAAATTGGTGGTAATGCAATTATACAAACAGGGATGTACCATAAAGATTCAGTAACTTGTTTTGCCTATGGAAAACGTGACGATATTATTTCGTTATTTATATTACCTGAGGGTTTTTCAAACAAAATGAAACCTTATATGCATATTGAAAAAATCCCTTTTTAAAATACGTTCATCATTAAATGGATATCGATTAGAATGAATTTTCCAGAAATAATTTATCTGAAGATGTAATTAGAAATCTGAAAGATCATGTAAATTGGGATTTAATTTTTCAATATTCATCACTGTCTGAATCTTTTATTGAAGAATTTGCTCAACCTGATGATTGGCCTAAAATTTCTAAATATCAAAAATTATCAGAAGATTTTATAGAAAAATGTAAAGATAAAGTAGATTAGGTAAACATTTCTCAATATCAAACTTTAAGTAACGAATTTATCATAAAATGTTCTGATAATTTAGATTTATATAAAGTATCAATGTTTCAAAACCTTTCAGAAGATACCATGAGAGAGTTAAAAGATGATTTAAATTGGATGTATATAGCTAGATATCAGACATTCAGTGAAAAATTTATAGAAGAATATATGGATAAATTAGATTTTTGTTATTTGATTAAATACAAATTTGATCTATTACCTGAACACTTTTTTAATGTTCATTGGAAAAAAATACAAGCAATACAGATGAGTGAATTAAATCAAAAGTTTGGTCATTATGAAGAAGAACCTTCTAGAGAAAAAATTGTTGAAGAGATTTGTGAAGTTAAAAAAGCCTTGAAAGAATGTGTTTATTTTTTGAGACAATTAACTAATAAAGATGAAAAAATAAATATTTTATAAAAATGTTTCTAAATAAATGTATGTTAATGGTATAAAAAAAGAATTTATATCTTTCTTAAATATAGAGAATCCTACTGAAGTGAAATCGATTTCTTTATTATATTATAATTCACTTGATAGAATAGAAAATATAATAAATTTAAAAGAATTAGATTGTGGAGGAAATAAATTAACTTCATCTGAAGGAATAGAAAATTTAATAAATTTAAAGGAATTAAATTGTGTAGGAAATAAATTAACGTCACTTGAAGGAATAGAAAATTTAATAAATTTAGAAAAATTATATTGTGGAGGAAATAAATTAACGTCACTTGAAGAAATGGAAAATTTACCAAATTTAAAAGAATTATATTGTGGAGGAAATAAATTAACGTCTCTTGAAGGAATAGAAAATTTAACGAATTTAAAAAAAATTATATTGTGGAGGAAATAAATTAACGTCACTTGAAGGAATAGAAAATTTAACGAATTTAGAAGAATTAGATTGTGGAGAAAATAAATTAACTTCACTTGAAGGAATGAAAAATTTAACAAATTTAAAAGGATTAGATTGTGGAGGAAATAAATTAACTTCACTTGAAGGAATAGAAAATTTAACGAATTTAAAAGGATTAGATTGTAGAGAAAATGATATTACATCCCTAAATGAATTAACATTTTTGCCTAGAATAAATGAAGTATTGTATGATGAAGATAAAATAAATTTGTCTCCGATTTTAAGAAGACGATTATTTCATAATAATGTATATAATGACTCTCAAAATGTGCATAATACATATATTCAAAAATCTTTGAGAAACACAATCATAAAATTATTTAATACAGAAATTAAATATGATTTAGATGAATGCTTTAAAGAATTAGGTATAGAAATTAAAAGACACTTACTAGAGGAATATTTCCATAATATTAAATTTAGAGAAATATTAGTTGTTATGTTTAATAGAATTTTAAAATATGAGAATAAAAACGAAATAATAAAAGTGTTAAAAGATGAACTAAAAGCGGGAGATGATAAATGTTTTGTTGGGAAAGTAACTAGCATAATTAATGTACTAAATGGATTTGATCCTGATTTTTCTATTACAATTTCTGATAATGAACAAAAAAATATTGTAGCTGAAAAAATATTTAGAGAGTCAAAGTCTGATGAAGAATACAGAGAAAAACTCATAAAAGAGATGGTAGAAAGAGGTTTTACAGATTATGAAGAATGGATGTATTTATAAAAAATGCTGCCGCCTGTATAATACGAAAAGATATTTTTATAACTAACAATTTGTTATTATTAAGAATTATAATAAGATTTCTTTTAATTTTTCCAAAATTTTTGGTGGCTATGTCCGTAGCTACCTCATCTTCAGTTAATCCACTATGTATAAAATTTAATATTTTATTAGTAATTAATACATTTTCATTTTTATATAACGGAATCCACATATCTGAGAACCAATTTCCTAAATTTAATTGATAAAAAAAGATATTATTATTGCAAATAATATATTGAATTTTATATATAATAATAAATTTTCAGGTGGGGAAACATTTCCCCACCTAAATATGATACAATTAAAGAAAGATTTTAGAAAGTTATTATTGAAAAATGGAAAATTAATTCTAAATAAATGGGGGGTAATCAAACAAAGATATTAACAGATACAACTGATAGAATAAATGTCAGTTTCACCGAAACATTTAGAGTTCATCCTTCAATTATAGTGACACCTATCTGTAAATATGGAGATTATTTTAATGTTAAAATAACAGAAGTTGATCGATTTGGATTTAGATTTCAATGCATAAAATTAAATGGTGAGCCTTTAGAAAATCATAAAGATTTTTTCCAATGGAGTGCTATTAGTATTTTTGAGTAATTTTATTTATAAAAAAATGTTTACTAATAAATGGAAGAATTTAATAGACCCAGAGGTTATCCTAAAACGTTTAAATTAAAAGAATTAAATCCTGGGAAATATGATCTGATGTCATTGAGAAAAATTATTACTAAATATGGAGATTCAGTAATCGTAAAGTTAGATGTAGAAAATGAAGAAAAAGAGTATTACCTTGCGAAAAAACATGTGAAACTTTCTGATGAATCATTAAATAAAATCAATAAAGGAAGATACATATTTAAGTATTCGGGTATGATTGATGATAAATACGAATATGAATTGGAGAAAGCTTAATCATTTTATTTCATTTTTAAATAAATTAGAGGGTTTCCATTCATTTGGAGGTCCTCTTTTTTCGTGCATTTTTTAATTTTGACATTTTGAAAAATATCCAATTTTGATAGATTCGGTCTCATTTTCTGGACCATGATATTTTCGTCTCAGAGACAGCGGCGAAACATCACTATTTCTTTAATATATTATATTCATAATTCTTTTTAATATATTAGAGAACATTTTTAATTAAAATCTATAACTTATTTATTCATGTCAATTTTATAAAAAATGTTTAGAATTAGTTAAAAATGCTCTGTTTTTAAAGATATGTACATCTGTGAAATACATGGGATTTAAAAGGGAGGTCCCAACCCCTTTAAAACAGGGCATTTTTAATTAAAATCTATATTTTTTTAAACTTATTTATTTATGTCAATTTTATAAAAAATGTTTAGAATTAGTTAAAAATGCTCTGTTTTTAAAGATATTGTACATCTGTGATATAAGTGGGGCAGAACATACATATATACACTACTTTTATACTTGTATGTATCTACTAATACATATTTAAAGTAAGTGTAGAAATGATTATATAATTTTTCACCGAATGCACTTAAAGCAGCAATATTTTTACTTCCATTCATTTATGATAATAAATAATTCTATCAATTCAAAGATTTTAGTCATGCCTCTAATTCGGTGAAATTCAAAACATTTTAATATCAAATATAGTGATATTGGTTTTATGGAACTCAGTACATTTTAATATCAATTATTCAAGTATGTGTATTTTGTTAGATACTTTGTCTTACTATTGCAGAATATTCCACCGAACTACTATTGCAGATAACTTTTTCAGATCTATTATTTTCCTCAGCCTAAAATGTTTTTATGTACATTTAAACTCAAATGATTATAAATGATATCATTCCCGATTAATTTTTTTCATCATTACCAATAATTTTTCATTAATTAATTACCATTTTGCAATTTGCTTAAACTATTGAAAGCGAAAAAAAAATTCTATTTTCTATATGTTTATACTAAATTCCAATTACAAAATGGAACACCAGATTTGAAAGGGGTAATCACAAGTTTCAGCTCCCCCCCCCCCCCAAAACAAAATCCTGCTTACGCCACTGCTTCAATTGTTTGTAGGGGTAAATCACTTAACATAATTAATTGTATGATAGAATTTCTTTTGTAGTCTTTTGTAGTAAGTTTTAATTTGTTGAATGGTCAGTCAACAGAAGCTACAGTGACTGACAGAGTGACAAACAACAATAATATAAAATACACTTCTAAAAAATTGATTTTGATTGATTTATATTTATAAATTAACATTTCTACAAAATGTTTAATCGTCATCTGTGGTTTCAGACTATTTTATCAATGTTTTAATTGTAAATTGAATTCTGGTCGGTTGCGATGAGTTTACCGTCTGTCAGGGAGGTGAAAAGCTTATTATTTTATGATGGTGATAGTTCTGTCATTCTTCCTGAGGTACCTTCCAGTCCTAAGGCCCTTAAGCATTTCTTGTTTTTGTTCCCAATTTTTACATCCCTGGACAAATCTTACTTTTATTTTTAAAATTCCCTTACAAATTCCTAACCGATGATACTCTAATCTTGGAAAAAAAATTTCAGTGTGAACAATCGAATTGTATTTTACAGATAACACTTGAAAAATAAAGTAAAAGTTATTAAGCAGAAATAGTTTTGGAAAAAGAAATAGCATGCATACAATACTTCAAGTTTGTTTTTAGGTCAATGTTGTACTCTTTGTTTTAAAGTAATTAAATAAGCAGGAGATTATAGAAATTACTGTTTTGTATATATTAATTTCAAAATCATTTGAATTTTGTTCATTTAGTGCTAAACAAATTTCAGAATTAAGCGAGATTATTATGAACTCAATAGTTCTTTACCCAGTAGTTTACAAAGGTTTTTCTTTGTTATTTCAAAATGATATTGCTTATCTTTTGTTGGTTGAGTTCAAATATGATTTCGATTTACTTTCACAAAGAATTCTATGATTTTTTTATTCCATATTTCATTATACTATTTATGTAGCTAATTCATACTTTTATATTTCAGGGAACAGCGCAGACTTTCGCCTAGTTAGAACATATTTAGAACTAGGCTTGCCTACAGTAAATTTTGAGTTTCTTATGTCAGAAAGAAATCAGGTCTAAAACTTTCTTGATTAAATTGCTAACATTTATTCTTTGTTTCAAAATTTTTCTTATGATAAATTAATTTTATAGGGAGACACATTTGATGATTTTGATGCCATGACCGATCGTTTAGTTTCTGAAATAAGTTATTATATTGAGGTCTATGGATTAAAACCAACTAAAATTAGGTAAATTTTAATGAATTTATATGTTAACTCACATTGTGTTTATTGAATTGAAAATGTGTATTTCTTGTGACGTTAACAATTAAGTGTTGAAGAATTTGAAAGAAAATATCAATAAACAGTTTGGATGAATTATTTTTTAATGATTTTTAAGAAATTTCTTTTGGGTAATCACTATTTTAAATGTAATAACAGGTAAATTTAAGTTTATTGGATAATCTGAGAATTTTAAAGAATCTTGCCTGTTCTATCCTAATGAGAAGCAGAAACAGAACTCGGAATATTAGTCATTATTTTGTAGAATTCTAAAAGAAAGTTATCAGCACTTAAATAATTTTTGATGTTTGACTAAGTGTAATGTAGTACAATCGAACCTGCCTTAAATGGAATTTCAGGGGACCGGAAGAATTTTCTATCTTGAAAAAGTTTTCGCTTCATGCAGGTCATTTTAGGAAAAGAGAAGTTTAAGGTTTAACTGGAAATGCAGATAGCCCATATGTAATTGCTCACTTATACATCAGACTTTAAAAATTCTGAAAAGTATATTTAGATAAGCTTATTTATACTATATTATACCATAATAGCTAATTTAATTACATTATATATATATATATATATATATATATATATATATATATATATATATATATATATATAAATACATTTTTGCATACTGCAATCACAGGAGTATATATAAATAAAAAATATAGTGTACCCCATGTTTTTGACTTCTAGCCTATTACCTTACCATGAAACAAGCAAAAATAAATTAAATGGTTTATTGAGAAAATAAAAAACATAGTTTATTGAGATGAACTTTAAAAATAATCCAACATGGTTTCTTGGGCATATGTCTTACAAATGATGTGACTCTTAGTTTAAAACCCTGAATTAATTAATATTTATAGCATTTCAGAATCTCCCTGATTAACTGAAAATTCTTCTAAAACAGCTTTCAGAAATTCGTGATATAATTTGATAGAAAGTTCTGTGAAAAATGGTTCTTTTGGAAATAAATGGCTAAAATAGTTGGATGATTTTTCCATTCTTTGTTCATTACAGCAGGAGCATTTAATAATAAATTATTTTAAATTTTCTGTCCGTTTTTGCAATGTGCAGGTTCCATTTCACGCAGGGGAAAATAGCATAAATTTCCTATATTTTTGGACGGAGCTAAAATATTTTCCGCTTATTAAAGTATTTCGTTTCAAATATAAGTTTGACTGTATTATGCTTATTTTCTTTTAAATATATTGTACATGTAATTTAGAATGACTGTAAAGTTCATTTTCCCACTAGTTAATTGAACTTGCTGCTTTATAAAGGGAAAGAGATCTTGTACAAACATAATTTAATTAAGTTGCAGCTACTGTATTTCTATTTGTTATATATAGATACAAAATGAGAAATTGCTTTGATAACTTGTAATAGTGAATTGCTAAAATGCACACAGTAAAATATTTAACTTATTTTTGAACTTAAAATATGTTTTGTCTGTTATGTAGTTTTCAGAATATATTTTAATTATTCATGATTATTTAGATTTCTTTCTTTTGATTTTATCTTTAGAATTATTAAGTTCCACTAAATAGTTAGTCTAATTAAATTATGACAAATTAAGTTATTTGCTGTTAATAGTTAGATTTTATTACCTTTACAGATTTACTTCTGTTGTACCTTTCTATGTATTATTTATGATTATTTATTATTAAAATTTAAGATTATTTTTAATTAAGTTTAATAAAGATTTTTATCATTAATTATTTTACTCATTAACTTTAATAACCTGATCGTATAGGGAATATTTAACTTCCAAAATAGTTCCAATTGCAAATAAGCTGAATAAAGTTTTTTATTACTTTTATTATATTGTTTGGCCTGTGCTCATTTCTCTAGTGTTTACTTTCCAAAACTATGCATACCAACCGAAACAAACAATTCAATAAATTCCGATGATTCATTTACCTTTAAGGGGGTAAATGACTCCCTATGCCATCAATGTAATTTTATAAAGATGAGTATTAATAAAAAATACTGAATATGAAAGCCTAAAATTTACTTTAGTTGTAAAATACACTTTTCTGAATCTTCTAATACAATTAAAACACTCTTTATACTTAGTAAATATATCAAATTAATTTTTTAAAAAGGCATCTTTCCTATTTTGGGCTTATTGTCTAGATTTAAATTAAAATAGTCTCATCTATATTTAAAATGAGTTACTATGTTTTAGAAATCGCAATTATTTAACTAAGGTATAGCAACCCTCTAGACCATAGGTTCTCAACCTTTTTTTGCCCACCGCCCACTTTGAGAATATTTTTTTCCTGATGCCCCCCCCATTTTTTTTACTTGCGAATCTGACACAGCTAATGCCACGATTATATTTAAACGTGTAATATTATATACCATAGTCATAAGATAGGATATGGCCCTATCCTATTTCTGAGTTTAAAGAAGACTATTTCAATGAGAACAATTAAAACGCATACTTAATTATATTGAAAAGTATTTTTATTAACATTCAAAAGACATTTAATTTATAACTTATCTAATGAGAAGGTTGAATTTGATGCATTTTAAGGAGTTTGTTAATATCAGGCTCGATTTTACTTAAAAATAACCGTAAGTCGCCGCGTTCAGTAACATGGAGCCGATTTCTCTTTTTAGTTACCAACGTTGCTACAGCACCAAATCCACGTTCAGCTAAATAGGAAGATGGGAATTCTATCAGAAATCGTTGAACAATCAACCATAATCCTGGGTACAGTTGCAAAATCGGCTTCTGCAGACAAAATTCTTGGTAGCCATTCTTGAATTTAATTTTTAATTCCTCATTTGTCGTCAGTTCTATTAGTTCTTCTAACTTGGATGATCCTGCTGTGTTGACATTTGAAAAAGGATCCAAAACCCAGTCTAGTATGTCCATGTTTAAAATGTTCTGGAATCGTTCCTTGAAATCACTGTGGAGGTTTTCCAAGTGATGACAGTAAACAATCAAGTTGTCGTGCTTGAATGATACTGCTGATAAATTTGGGAAGTTATTGAATTCGCGTCTGCCGATATTTCTTTTGTATAATAGCAGTTTGGACACGAAAGCAGCAACGCTATTTTTTGTCTTAATCAAGTTTAAGTCGTCGCCTTGAAGTTGGAGATGAACATCATTAAACAATTTATACAGGTCTGTCAAGTACGCAATATCGTTCTTTGAGGAGATAAGGTTGTCGCGCAATTCCGTGTCTTTGTTTCCTAGGAACTCTATCACAGACCCAAACAGATTGTAAAACCGAGTCAAACAACTACCTTTTGACAGCCAGCGCACCTCTTTGTGAAGCAGCAATCGGTTGAAATCTTCATCATTGGCAATGCAAAGCTGACTAAATAAACTGTCATTCAACGAGTTACGTCTGATTTTATTAACGGCTCTGATAACATATTGCAGTGATGTATGGAGGCGTTCACTCAAATTTTTCGCAACCAAATACTGGCGACTAATTACGCAATGCACAGTAAGCACGTCAGGAACTTTATTTTTTAAGCACGCTATGAAGCCTTTGTGACGCCCTGTCATAGCCGGTGTGCCATCCGTAGCAACTGACAAAATATTATTAAAAGGAATTTCCTTTTCGTCACAAAACTTTTCCAGTGTATTAAATATGGTTTCTCCTTTTGTATCTGTTTCCAAATTCGTAGCAAACAATAGTTCTTGACATATTTTCTCATCTTTGATAAACCTCACGTATGACAAAAACAATGCTTCATTGGTTGGTAAAGTGGACTCATCCAGCTGAATTGAAAATTGACTAGTCTGCAGATGATTGCACAATGATTCGCAATGTTTTCAGCCATCTCATCAATTCGCCTTTGCACAGAACTATTGCTCAAAGGAATTTTTCGGATAATATCTGCAGCTGGTTTATGGAGCACAGTGGTTATTACTTAATTTACTGATGGTAAAATTAAATCTTCCCCAATAGTATGTGGTTTGCATGTTTTAGCAATCAACAATGAGATATTGTACGAAGCTCGAAGTCCGTCATCGTCTTGCTTAGAAGCTGATGAAAAAAGTTTTGATACAGTTGGCTGAATTTCGTACTTCTTTTTCATGTCTTGAAAATAGGTCACATCTTTGTCTTTCTTATCCGGGTGTATTTTATTAAAATGATTTTGAAGCCTAGAAGGCTTCATCGCTTCATTTGAAAATGATTTTTGACAAATAAGGTACATTGGCGATGATGGATTTGTGGGATTTTCGATAAATCCGTACTTAATATAATCCACACTATACTGCCGCCTCTTCTTTTTTGCTTCTGACATGGTTTTTACTTTACAGATACGTGAGTAGTATTAGTGTACTTTTAAATTGCGCGCGATAATGCTAATGAAAATAAAATGAACAATCACTGCCTTTATATAGGTTGGAGACATATAAGACGCATCGACAGGAATAAGATCAACATGCAGTGACTCGTTTATAACACCCGGCGCCGAAGTGAAGCGCGGGGGCAAGGGTGATGCGGGAGCAGAGTGCGGGTTAGAACAAGCACAGATAATATTGTCAATTCTTGCAGGATTGCAAAAATCACGTTATTTAACAAAAACTTGTTATAACTGAATTGCTAAAAGCATATTTTTTGCTATTTTTTATTAACAGGCTTTTGTTAACTTTACCTGTATTTATATATGAGATATTTCACGTGAAATTGGAAGATTTGAAAATTTTTAATTCAAATCTAAAATTAAAAATTTTTATATCATCCAATTTAATGTACATCTGAATGTAATGGAATCTTTAAGTTCAATTTTCATCCACTTCCCGAACTACCGAAATATGTGAATTTTCGCACACGTGATAAAAATGATTAAAATACATACAATAACAAAAATTAACCAATATTAAAGTTTACTTTAGTTAGTCCGTAATTAGCGTGTTTTTTGTCTTTTTTAAACTATATTTTTTTAATCTGTCCATCGCCCCTCCGTACCATCTCAACGCCTCCTAATTTTCTCTGGGTCTTCTACTGCCCCCTGAAAGTCTCAAACGCCCACAAGGGGGCGTTATCGCCTACGTTGAGAACCTATGCTTTAGACCATCAACGTAGTAATGCACTGGCGAGTGCATTACTACATTGAGGTTGATAACGTCCTGAGGTAATGGGTATGGTAAGAAGAGAGTCAGGCCATTTTCGTCTTGTTCCATTCATTCTGCAAATCGGAAGCTTCAGGGAACTTGTGTTTCTGCTGTCTGCGGTATCTTGGGGGCTTTATTCTTGCACTAGCCTACGGTACTAGGATCTGGATAAACACATTCATTTGGTATATTTTTAAACGATAATAACATGACAGATATTTTCCTATAGCAAACTTTCTATACATAAAGTATTCTTCATATATTTATAGATTAAAAAAATGTTTCTGTAGTCTCAAATTAAAAATATTCATTAGTAACAGCATAAATATTTGATTAAATATATCAATCTTTTCAGAAGCAAAAAAAAACCCTCCTTCATTCAAGAAATTCTTTGCTGGTGTGGTTGCTCTTTTTATTTTGACAAAGGAAGCCTCAGAAATTGATTAATATATTCAACCAAATGTTTATGCTGTAACTAATAACGAAGTATTTTTAATTTCAGATTACTTAAGATAGCAGGTTCAGCGAATATATAGTATTACAGTGCTATATCATCAGTTTTAGCAGTCAATCTCTAAATGTCAACAGTATCAAATAATATAATATTCAGTATTAAATTTCTTTTGATCATTTAATCCATTTAATAAGTCAGACATTTAACAGTTAGTAAGTGAATATTAAATAAAATTTTAAAATATATTACTTTCCTTATATACATAGTATAATGTATAAGCAAAGTATTGTGATGGGATCGAAAATTTGAATTCGAGTTTTCGACGGGAGAGCACGTTTCAAGCATCCCTGAATACGAATCAAACATTTTTGATGTGATGCTTGTGTGAATGATGCTCATGAATGAATGGAGAGATTCGAACGAAATTTTGTAAAAAATTACAATCTGTGAATACTGGAAGCCTATTGTTTTTAAACGCAGTCGAATGTTCAGAACCCCGCTAAATTCTCGAAGGAAATTTTGAAAAAATCATCAAAATCTTAAATAAAGTTATGCAAATATTCATTTCTTATGAAATTGTTTATTAGAAAACAATTGAAACAAACTTTAGATCGTTAGCATAAACCGTTCTCGAGATATTGCACATTTTTAAAATAAAGTTACTAAAACATCACATAAAATAAAAGAAATATTAACTATTGTGAAATATGTTCACTTTTCATATGTAATATCATGCAATAAATTTGGTGACATCATTCTCGCGGATCTAGCTCGTTCTATTCATGAGAAAATATACTTTGGGTAATACTTTTACTACTTATTTGAACGTCAGTAGTCATTTATCTGCTGTACGAATAACTCATTTCTCCGTCCATAATGTTTGGCGAGATTTTGGCGACGAAGTTGGCGTAATGTCGCGAACTTGGCGACTTTTCTAAATATTGCCAAATTAACGAAAATGTTGCTAAATTGATTAAAATGACACTACAATCACGTGAAAAGCATACGTACTCCTGAACACATTTCATATGAAAGCTCATAGAAAGCGAATGCGGTTCCCTTGGGACTAGGGACTCTTCATAAATTGGCTTGGCTTCCCTATCTTTGAATTTAGATTGATCTTCTTGAATTTAGAGATCTGTCATTGTTTTCCATAGAAAATAACACTTTAATCGAATTCTTTAAAATTTGAAATATTTATTTGCAAATTATATGAAATTAATATTTTTAATTATGGATTGAATATCAAAATATATAGAATTGCATATTTCGCATTTTAATTACACGCATTACTGTATTCTTCAGTAAGCAACATCGCTAGAAATAACGAGCTCGTAGCGCAACGTAAGAAGCTGGACAGAATCGTAAGTTATTTATTAACAAAGGAGCTTATCTATCCTGAACACATTTCCTCTGCAAGCTCATAGAAAGCGAATGCGGTCGCCTTGTGGCTAGGGACTCTCCATAAATTGGCTTGGCGTCCCTCTCTTCTTGAATTTAGATTGATTTTCTTGAATTTATATAATTATCATTGTTTTCCATAGAAAATAACACTTTAATCGAATTCTTTAAAATTTGAAATATTTATTTGCAAATTATATTAAATTAATATTTTTAATTATGGATTGAATATCAAAATATATAGAGTTGCATATTTCACATTTTAATTACACGCATTACTCTATTCTTTAGTAAGCAACATCGCTAGAAATAACGAGCTCGTAGCGCAACGTAAGAAGCTGGACAGAATCATAAGTTATTTATTAACAAAGGATCGTATCTATCCTGAACACATTTCATATGCAAGCTCATAGAAAGCGAATGCGGTCGCCTTGGGTTAGGGACTCTCCTTAAATTGGCTTTGCTTCCCTCTCTTCTTGAATTTAGGTTGAACTTCTTGAATTTAGAGAATTATCATTGTTTTCCATAGAAAATAACACTTTAATCGAATTCTTTAAAATTGAAATATTTATTTGCAAATTATATTAAATTAATATTTTTAAATATGAATTGAATATCAAAATATATAGAATTGCATATTTCACATTTTAATTCACGCATTACTATATTCTTCAGTAAGCAACATCGCAAGAAATAACGAGCTCGTAGTGCAACGTATGAAGCTGGACAGAATTCTAAGTTATTTATTAACAAAGGATCGTATCTATCCTGAACACATTTCATATGCAAGCTCATAGAAAGCGAATGCGGTCGCCTTGGGACTTGGGACTCTCCATAAATTGGCTTGGCTTCCCTCTCTTCTTGAATTTAGATTGATCTCCTTGAATTTAGGGAATTATCATTGTTTTCCATAGAAAATAACACTTTAATCGAATTCTTTAAATGTTTAAATATTTATTTTCAAATTATATTAAATATTTTTAATTATGGATTGAATATCAAAATATGTGGAATTGCATATTTCACATTTTAATTACACGCATTACTATATTCTTTAGTAAGCAACACCGCTTGAAATAACGAGTTCGTAGCGCAACGTAAGAAGCTGGACAGAATCCAAAGTTATTTATTGACAAAGGATCTTATCTATCCTGAACACATTTCATATGCAAGCTTATAGAAATTGAATGCGGTCGCCTTGGGGCTAGGGACTCTCCATAAATTTGCTTGGCTTCCTTTTCTTCTTGAATTTAGATTGATCTTCTTGAATTTAGTGAATTATTGTTTTCCATAGAAAATAACACTTTAATCGAATTCTTTAGAATTTGAAATATTTATTTGCAAATTATATTAAATTAATATTTTTAATTATGGATTGAATATCAAAATATATTTCTTTAGTAAGCAACATCGCTAGAAATAACGAGCTCGTAGCGCAACGTAAGAAGCTGGACAGAATCCAAAGTTATTTATTGACAAAGGATCTTATCTATCCTGAACACATTTCATATGCAAGCTCATAGAAAGCGAATGCGGTCGCCTTGGGGCTAGGGACTCTCCAAAAATTGGCTTGGCTTCCCTCACTTCTTGAATTTAGATTGATCTTCTTGAATTTAGAGAATTATTGTTTTCCCATAGAAAATAACACTTTAATCGAGTTCTTTAAAATTTGAAATATTTATTTGCAAATTATATTAAATTAATATTTTTAATTATGGATTGAATACCAAAATATATAGAATTGCATATTTCACATTTTAATTACACGCATTACTATATTCTTTAGTAAGCAACATCGCTAGAAATAACGAGCTCGTAGCGCAACATAAGAAGCTGGACAGAATCATAAGTTATTTAGTAACAAAGGATCTTAGCTATCCTGAACACATTTAAAATTAATATCCATATTTAGAATAATTATTTAGAATAATTTATGATTTGACAAGATTTGAAATAAACATGCATGCACGGAAGAAATTACTTTGAAAAGATTGTAGAACCAACAAGTGGCCAAAATCGTATAGGCAGAAATACATTTCTGCAAATAACATCGAATTAATTATAAAAAATTTATACTTTAAGTGAATAAAATAATTTCAAAATTTAACACTGTCTAAACATAAAATGAAAACTTGTGGAATAGCATAGAATAAATAAAAATGTGGTCCGAGATTGCATGTTGTTTAAGTTTTCTAAATATTATTTTATACTAATAGTAGTATCTAATTCCAAAATTAATATATAAATACACTAACACTAGGAAGATATATTGCCTAAATATATGGCTAAATATAGTTGAATATATGGCTAAATAAATGACTTAAATAAATGGCTAAATATAGTTAAATATAAGATAAAATATATGAATTAAACAACGTATAGTTACTTCACGCATGATGCTGCCACACAAGTAGCAACCATAAGCCTTCGGGTTGGTCGTGTGGTCTGGGCTTTCTACATATGATGCTGGCCGGCCGCCCATTTTGTTGGTCCCTGTCCTCGGACGAGTCGGACGGCCTGGGCTTTCGACACATGATGCTGGGCATTGCATATCATTTTGTTCGTCCGCCGAAGCAGAGATGAGTTGAGGAAATTGATCTGTGTTTGAGAAAACACGGAATGGAATTTCAAAGAAACCTTGCTGGCAGAGATACGTAATGTCACATTTAATCCCCGAAGTCAAACAGTATTGGGCTTGGTTAGTACTTGGAAGTTTACCACCTGGGAAGGGTGAAAGGGGTTAGAGAACAAAGCCAAACAGGGATTAGCAAGAAACTCCAAGGGGATTAAAAGTAGGGACATGGAAGGGTTATTTTTATGTATGAAAAACGGTATTTTTAACATAATATAAATGGTATTTTCAATGGAATAAAAACAGTATATTTAACATATGATAAACGGTAATCCATGAAATTTCCATGGGAAAAGGGGTTCGGGTACAAAACTGAAAGAGGTTTAAAGCAAAACACTGAAAGAGGGTTAAAAGCAGCAAGAAAAAATGGTAATTTTTACGTATAAAAAATGGTATTTTTAACTTAATAAAAATGGTATGTTCAATGTATGATACATACTTTTACACACGGTATTGTCATAAACTGTCATTCCTACATATGAAATACACTATTTTTAAATTCCGTTTACTCATAACTGTATTATAATCAATGCATTACCATTTTTCGTATAACACATACGAAAATATAACGTAAAAACAGTTTAACATCGGTTATAATACCATATGTGTGTTATTTGGGTGACCTCAACAAGGGAGTAAGTTCAGGAGCCCAAGAGCTCAAGTTGTATAGCTGGTAAACTAGAATAGTGCAGCTCTAAAAAGACTTTTGCATAACTTTATTGTACAATAAATAAAGCTGCTGCTTGTATGACAATAACTTACCTTGAAGAAGGCAGGCATATGTCAGTTAGGTGATTATAATTGTTTTGAGGACATGAGCCCCTTCTTCAGACCCATATGCACCCTTAACAATCACTAAGGACGAACTGCCATTCATTGGTAGTTCATTCTTAGTGGTTGTTTAGGGCGCATGCTGTTCTTCTGGCTTATAATGCCCTCAAAACAATTATAGTCACCTAACTGACATGTATTTTATCTTCAAACAAGTATTGTAAGTTATTATAACTTTATCGAATTCAATTTTGTGAATCTTTTGTATAACTTTATTGGATATTCAATATAATATAAACAGTACCCCCCCCCCTGATATTTTGAAAACTCGGCATCTATGTAATAAAACCATTTTGCACAACCTCAGATGATTTGATGATTCACTGGAATCCCCATATACCAAGGTTAACAATCGGAAAAATATGTTTGGACCATTAGAATGAACCTCTAGCACCATCTAGTATTAAAATAAATTAAAATAAAAACATTCCAGTTGAAAATGCACATTTGTGTCTTTCATCCTTTAGGGTTAAAATCTCATCGACGCAAATGCACGAGTATCATCTTTTTGTATAATTTCACAATTGAAGCACATATGTGTTTGCCATCTTGAAAGAGTTAAAGAACATGATTTAAAATTTGGCTTAAAAAATGTATTAATGAGAAAAATGTGACTTGATATTCAATGGGGGCTTGAACCACTAGAACCAAGGATTGTACTACTATACTCATGCATAGATTGAGAACTTTTCATTGATGTATAATAGCACTACTTTTATTTTGTATGTTACAGGCAAAAAATCTTGAAAAGTTTATGTTTTTGATATTTTTATTTTAATAAGATAAAAAAGCTATAGCAGAGTTGCACGGTCCTTATAAACTCCTTAAGAACTTCTTAAATTCACATTTCATTTTCAAGGGCCCTTAAAACTCCTTAATTTTGCCAAATTCTCCTTAAAAACTCTTTAAAATGTTTGCTGTTCGAATTCCGAAATTGAAAAGTAAACCGGACAAACGACTGACACTTCGAAATTGGCACTGCAAGGAATATTATCAAAATAGAGGTTACGATTGTTTTTGTTGTTTTATAATTTCTTTTGCCTCAGAATCTGAACTTCATTAGCAAGATAAAATGTAGAAAAAAAAGAAGCAAAACTCTGTTATGGTGGTTTCTGTAGGTGGTTCTCCTCAGAAGGAACGGAAACATCTATCATAAATGGCTGTGCCTTGAGTCTTTAAGCTTTTTCTCTCCCACGTTTTTTTAAAGGACATGACACCCTCCTCATCAAATTACCCAGTGATGGTTCTTGCACTATTTTAAGCACCTTTTTTAAGGACAGGACTCTCTTTTTGAAACACATAGCTGGGTGGCTGGGACGTCTTTCTAACTGTTTACATTGGTGACTGCAATGCCATCCTCTATACTGCTACCAATCGGTGGGTTGATGTCCAGACGGCTTATCTAATACCAGCAGACTCCGGGACGCCCACGCCCCTGCTCCCGCACCACCTGGGATGCGTGCATTACAGCACATTCTCTCTTCATAATTCCTTGCAATCACCCAAGCCCACTAGCTGATGACCGCTCATGCTCCAGCTAGACCGTTCCTACCTAACATCAGTTTCGGACCATTCCATCCGGGATGCCCTAAGTTGGCCACCTTTCTCCATCATTTGCAGCCCTTACGCTTGTCTGAAGAGAAGGCACACTGAACCAATCCCAGCCATCCAAGACGATCTAATGCTGCCCAAGTCTACCTGTACCATTTGAATCTTCGTCCTGCTTGACCGTGGCATTTGGCGCCTAGCTTCATCATTTGTGGCGTCACGGGAGAGGCAGAAGATCCTCTGGTGTATGTTTGCATGCGAGTTTGTGGCCTCCGCTAAGAGGCGAAGAATGTTTTTGTGATGAAGTCTATTTTATCTGGAAACAACCATGCCTAAAGGTATTTCAAGTGTTTACGCGCTCAAGTGTTGTTTCACAATTTAATGTTTATTTATTTATTTTTCATATACACATATTCTAATATAATCAGACATAGCTTTCAATACCCCCTCCCCCTTTTTTCTTGTGAGCCCTGGGTGAATTTTTAAATATTTTTGCTTATTGAATTTTTAATATGTTTCTAATAAATTCTTTTTTTTTAATTTTAAATCTTGTTTTCATTTTGAATTTTAATCACCATGTCTCTAAATAATTTATTAGTTAATTAACCTTTTTTTCTTACACAACTCAAAAGGTTTAGTTTTCTCCTTTTCCTCGCTTTCGGCCTTCGTTAGTTAAAAGTAAGTTTTAACTCTTTCTTTTTTTAACTTTATTATTATTATTTGTTTTTTATTTTTATGCTGATATTGAAAAATGTGCAGCAGCACCACTATCACCTCTCCTGAGAAAAATAAAAATAAAGTAGAAAAAGACTGGAAGATTGTTGATTAGTATAGTGCACACCTTTCTACCTGATAAATTACCTAAGTTTTGCTTTCTTTATAAAGGCAAAATTTTGTTCAATTATTCTTTGTTTGGTGTGAATTTAGAGTAAAAAGTTCTGAAAATTTGAACTGTTTAAGGATCTTTTCTCTAAAACTAATATTTCTAAATATAATTGTTGGGACTAGGATTCCATAATGTTCTTCATTAGCAAGAACGATATTTTCACTGTTTGCTGTTTACATTGAGTCAGTGAAGTGAAACAGGGAAGGGTAGCCACTGTGAGTTATGTGTTTGGTTAGTGATATCAGCTAAGAATTAATGGGATTAAAGGGGTGAAGCATTTTAATGAGAATGAAATATATAAATATTTTTCGAAAATAATGTTTATTTTTAAACATTTGCCTGATATCTCTTAAATTTTAATATACAACTTTCAATCACTATCTGTTTTCATCTATTTCAATTTTTCTTTAGGCATGTTAGAATCAATAAAAAATGGATTCAAAATCAAGTCTAACTTTATAGATAAGTATTTGTTTCACAAAAAATCTGATGTGGATAGCTCATGACTTTTTTTCCAAACACAAATATTTAAGCCTTCAGGGCTCTTGCATATGTGCTTTATATGAGTCATTTTCTGTAAACGGGAGTTTTTCGTGACCCAAGTGTTTTAATAAAAGTTTGCATGACTTGGGACAGATTTTGGACCCTGATCAATTTTACTATATTGTAGTTCATATTTTTCACCCATTAGCTAAAAAACCCAAATTATATTTTTAATAATTAAAAATTTCGTTTTTTTATTAAATGTCGTTCCCTTGTGCTTCCCAACAGCCAAATAATAAAATCAGAACTTCATTTACAAGCCTTCATTTTCTAGTTTTCTTTTAATTTAATGTTTTATATTAAATTTGATAATTTAAAATAAAATCAGTAATAAAAAATCCACTATGCATTAGAGCAATATTTAAAATTAATTTTTTACAACTGTACCCTAGTGCTTTTTGTCATTCACTTGTCTTTAAATTTCAACACCTCATTCTGTACATAGATGACAACACAATGTAATTAAAGTATAATTTTTTTTTACTAAAATCCATATTCACCATTTTAAGAGTTTGGCTATGTTTTAGCAATCATTCTGCAGGGAAATATTATAAAACTGAACAATTTTGGGTAAGTATTTTTATTCCTTGTCATTCATCTGTCTTTAAATATTCTCAGAATAAAAAGTAAATAATTTTTTTAAACATATATGTGCGCCTAGTTAGTGTAGTAAACTTAATATAAAGTTAGGCTTAAATGCAAATAAAACTCATATACTGAGAAAGTAAAATCACATGATTTGTCACTCCCCTATCGCCATTTACCTGTCTTCTTGGTAGACAAGACTTTAGAACAGGTGAATTACATTTAAATTAGATTTTCTTTTTAGAAGATAAAACAAATAAGTTAGTTCTAAATATAAGATTGCAATTAAAACAAAACATATGATTTATTTTTCTAATGATATATAGTATATATACTCGTTATATATATATATATATACACATACACTGCTGGACAATTGCTAAGGACAATTGCTAGCACAACATTAAGAGGGGGTGGAGGCCCAGCAGGATAAAATATTGTTGCCATACTGTGCGGACATTAGAATAAAGATCATTTATTGTTCTGGAAAATACAGAAGGTTTTGAAACATCTGAAAGGAAAAAAGTGTTCATTTGATGCTGTGTACGGAGAACTGGAAAACTGGAAAACTTCCCAAGGCATGGAAAACTTCGATCATTGTCCCCATACTTAAGCCTGGGAAATTGGCCACCGAGTGTAAACATTACAGATCGATAGCACTCACTAGTATTCTCTGTAAAATTACAGAACTTGATACACTTGAGAATCATGGGTGAACTTATAAAAACAAAAAAAACTCAATATCTACCAAACAGCATACAGGAAACAACATGCCACAGAAGACCAGCTTTTCTATCTATGTCAATCGGTCATAGATGGATTACAAGAAAGACCTACAAAAAAGACTACTGCTGTCTTCCTGGATATGACATCGGCTTTCGATACTGTTTGGAGACAAAAACTAATTGAAATTGCATATAGGCATGGTATAAGGGGTAAAGCCCTAATATGGATAGCAGATTTTTTGAAAGATAGAAAGTTCAGAGTAAGATATAATGGGGCCTACTCCAAAAATAGAAGAACATGGGCAGGAGTCCCCCCAGGGCTCGGTCCTCAGCCTCTTGCTGTTCCTGATATACGTCAAAAACATCCATCAGCACATAGACGGAAATACCAGGATTGTATGCTATGCAGATGATATAGCAGTCTGGCACACTTGTGAAGATATCGAAAAGTCAGAAATCTCCATTAATCGATCACTAAAAGGTATTATGGGTTGGTCGAGAGATCTGAAACTACAGATAAATACACATAAAACTAACTATACTGTCTTCACTACAGACAGAAACAGAAGAAAATCCTTTAATCCATCCATAACTATGAGCGGCTTGCCAATTATCAAAATGGATAACCCAAAATATTTGGGTGTGAATCTAGATGCGGATTACCAAACACGCTTTACCAAACATATAGAAAAATGTTCCCATAGAGCACTTAAAAAATTAAACATTTTAAAAAGCTTACGTGGCACAAACTGAGGTGCAAACCCGAAAACTTTAAGAACAACCTGCACTACACTTGTTAGACCCAGTCTAGAATATGCAGCGCCAATATGGACTCATGCTTCCGAGTCCGCACTAGGAAAACTGGATAGAATTTAGGCAAGAGCAGCCAAATTAATTATCGGTGCTGTCTCGTCCACCAACAACACAAAAGCATTGCAGGAGTGTGGCCTTCAGACACTTGATCAAAGAAGGAGATATCATACGATTAAGTTCACAAACAAGGCTAATAATCGACACACTGAACACATCTCCCGCAGGACCTTTTTGAACTGGAATGGAAAGTCAAGACTCAAAAGGTATTCAACTATGAAATATGACAAGGAAATCAGAGAAAGTCTTGGCCTTGAGCACGAAAAATATGATATAGATCAAGAGCCTATTTTACCATCCTGCATCCCCCAAAACACCACTATTAATTTGGATCTCGTAGAACTTTGTTCAAAAGAGGAAAAGGAAACTATTGTCAAGGCTAAAGGAATAGAAACAATTAAAACCTATCTGGGGTGTGATTTAGTACAGATGCACACCGATGGATCCTCAGACGAGACTATCCTCAAGGAAGGAGCTGGCATTCACATTACTATGCCAAATGGTACCAAAAGACTCCAGAGCTTTGGAGCAGGTAATATTGCTTCCAGCTTTACATGCGAACTAAGAGTAATTCATGAGGCCTTGGGCATTTATATTTCTTTCGAAGATGTAGACAGAGCTAGCGGACTTGTAATTTTCTGCGATTCTAGAGCTGCCCCTCAGGCAATACAACATGGACGCTCAGGGCTCTCGCAATGGATTCACAAACACATGGATACAATTAATAAAATGGGAAAGTGTTGCATTCTACAGTGGATGCCTGCACATGTAGGAATTGACGGCAATGAGGCTGCCGATGAATTGGCCAAGGAGGCAAGGAACTTAAATAAAGACACCTCAGGCAACCTCACTCTTGACGATGCTAATGCTATCGCTAAATACAGACTTAGAGTGAAACCTATAGGATTGGACCACCATGTCTGTGTAATAAATGCGAACAGGGAGATCACCAAGACAATTGCCAGACTAAGAACTAGACACCTAGGTGGTATGAAAATTTATACGGATGGCACCAGAACCTACAAATACTGTAGAAACTGTCCAGATGAAGAGCTTACACTGGAACCCATATTTGTCTGTCCAGCAATACTTGCAGCTTTGCAATGCATTGGCGAATTCCTTTTCCAGGGAAATCTTTATAATGAGAAGATTGTGGATCTCGCTAAGACAGTAATATCTGCACATGGTTCAATCTGACCTCTTATGGACACGACACCAACCACCAACCAGCTGGAAAAATGAATATGAACGACAGCAGGCACCTTTGAGAAAGGTGCCAGCATGGGATATGTCCACCGTGGAGTGCGATGCAACATTCCACACGTCATGTCATGCTTTGCACAACATTATCCAGCAGCTGTTGAGGCAAGTTATCCCACTCCTATGTCAGTGCACTGATGAGGGTGTTCTTGTTTGTTGGAGGATATTTTCGACCAGCAAGTCACCTCCCCAAAGCATCCCAAATATTTTCAATGGGGTTTAGATCTGGGGAACGTGCTGGCCATATGAGGCATTGAATACCCTCGCTGACTAGACAATCCTAAACAGCGAGTGTTTGAGGACATGGTGCGTTGTCGTCCATGAAAACAAATTTATCAGCAATAACACCATGGAAAAGGCGAACATGAGGCAGTAGAACTTCATCAATGTATTGTTGGCCGGTCATAGTCCCAGTTGCAACCACATGTAAGGGCGTGCGGCCATTGATCATGATTCCGGCCAATACCATGATACTGCATGTCGGATATCAGTCCCTTTCCTGGATATTTTCTGGACTATAAGCAGTACCGCTCTCACGCCAGATCAGTTGGCGTCTACAATCCTATGACAGACTGAACCTACTCTCATCTGAGAATAGTACGCAAGCCCAGTCCTGTTCGGTCCCATTGCGATGTCACGACACCATTGCAAATGGGCGGTATGGTGTAGTCTGGACAATGGGACACACACAACAGGTTTTCTTGCATATAGTCCTCCTTCTCCCAAATGTCTGGCTACAGTTTTTTGGGAGATCCGCTGTCCTGTGGCAGCAAGAAACTAATTAGCCACCTACTAATTTGTGGTGCGCTGGTTCCTTTTTGCCGATAGAACAATGTACCTGTCTCCTGCAAGTGTTGTACTTCTAACACGACCTCTCCCGTGACGCTTGCTACACATTCCAGTTGTTTTAAATGCTTGCCATAGCCTTGAAACAACGCTGTGGGCGATGTCGAAATCCCTGGCAACATCTGTTATTTTTCACTCTTCTTCGATCTTTCCAATAATATGGCCAGGCGTAAAATCATCTAAGTGATATCGGGAAGACATACCGAAAATTTCAGGTTCGTAAATTAAATCTTTTCCATAAAACTTTCACTTGGAACAACATCTGTCAACATGCGTCAAATCCTTTAAATCTGTTATTAACGCTAACATGTGACGAACAGGCGTGGAAATGAAAATTTTGCATACGCACACCTCTTCTTACTGTATCCCGCATTTATTCGAATTTTCCACATTTTGCTTCCTTTCATTTTGTGGTTGCTATGGGTGATAGTGTCATCCGTCCGTAGCAATTGTCCAGAAGTATAATATATATAAATATATATATATATATGCTAAAAGAGTTTGATGCTAAAAGAATTAAGGATATTTTGCAAATATGAATAGTTGAACATAATAAAGATATTAAGTAATAAAGAATGACGATGCAAAATACGTTTAATTTTTTGCGCAAATGCAGCTTATAAATAAAATTATTTCAATAATAATAATAGTTTTAAAATCCAATGATAGAATAGAGAGAAGTTGCAACTCAAAGACCCCAACGTTAAAAAATGCCTAACAAATATTAAAGTATCAAACAGAGAATCATCAATCAAGTGGAAAATAAAATGCAAACCTCTAGTCATCAAGCTGAAGACAAACAACAAACATCTATGGAAAGGAATCGATAATAGAAAATCAAATAAAATCCAATCATTAAAGCATTACACGTGGACCATTCCTAGATCTAAACAAATGAATTGTTCATTTCGATAAAACTCTTCTTCAAGTCCAAGTATTTCATCAAAATGAAGACAAAATCCATGTTTCTGTTATCAGTGATAGATTATATCTATAAACACTGATAACTTGGGCTACACGCATAAAGATTGAAAAATTATAGGAAAAAAGAGTACCTGAAAAAACACTGCATATGTCTGATCCATTGGAGCCTTGAATAAAGAGACCAATGTTGTAACATTGGTCTCTTCAGCAATTCATTTGTTTAGGCCTAGGGCTTGTCCATGTGTAAAGCTTTAATGCTTGGATTTTATTTGATTTTCTATTATCGATTCCTTCCCATTGATGCTTGTTGTTTGTCTTCAGCTTGATGACTAGAGGTATGCATTTTATTTTCCACTTGATTGATGATTCTCTGTTTGATGCTTTTTTATTTGTTAGGCATTTTTTAATGTTGGGGTTTTTCGAGTTGCAACTTCTCTATTCTAACTTCTCTAGCTGTGTCATATTATTCTATCATTGGATTTTTAAACTATTATTATTATTATATATATATATATACAGGGTCTTTCAAAAGTCCGTATAAACTTTAAAAATTCTTTAAAGATCGAAAAATCGCATTGAGATACGGTTTGTACCATAAGTATTGTCAGGACAGGGGGGGGGGGGGGTGACGTGAAAAAATTTTGTGGTTTAAAAAATCACCTATGGGTGGCGCTGAAAGCATTGGAAAGACAAAGAAAATAACTTACTGTACGTTCAGTACCTTTATTATGTGTTATTAGCATCATGTGTTCGACATGTCGTCCTCCACAAGTTATGGCACAATTCAGGCGGGTGAAAACACCCGTAACTGCAGAATGCAGCATGTCTGGATGGATGAAACTCACTTTACGACGAATGGAATCTTTTAGTTCCGACAATGTGGAAGGGCCTGATTGATGAACTCGTGACTTTAAATACCCCCACAACCAAAAATCAACTGGTGTCAAATCTGGAGACCGAGGAGGCCATTGGATCTTACAATGCCTACTAATAAGTCCATCTTCCCCGAAGGTGTCAATTAGAAATTTCTTTACTGAAGTTGCGATGTGAGATGGTGCTCCATCTTGCATAAATGTTACAGTAGATATCACATTTCGTTTTCACAAAGACGGTACGACTTGCTCATGCAGAAGAGTCAAATAACGCTGTGATTTACTGTGCAAGTTTTCTAACCAGTACTTCATCTAAAATCCTCGAATAAAACGGGTCACAGAATATAAGAGCCAGTGAAGCCACATCAAACTGTCGCTCGTGGTGAATGAAGTGGCTGCTCTATGTACTCACGTGGATTAGAAGTCGCCCATATACGACAGTTGTGTGTGTTTACATTTCCATACAGTGAAAAGTGGGCTTCGTCTGTCCACAACATATTAAATAACCACTGTGATTCCTGTGCGATTTTTGACATAGCCCATTTGGCAAAAGTTTCTCGCTGTGTGGTATCTACAGGTAAAATCTGGTGGTGTGATTGTAATTTGTAAGGATACAGATTCAAGATACCGTGAAGGATACGCCGGAATATCCAATCGCCTTGCAGCTTCAGAAGCGCTGCTAGTCCCAGCCGCTGTTTCAGTTGCTAGGTTTTCAATTTCAGATGCCACAGCACTGGCACGGGAGTCCGTTAACGATGGTCTTCCACTTCTTGGACGATCCTCCAAACATCCAGTTTCTTCAAATCGTGTGACAAGCTTCAGTAACCCAGAACAGGTGATAGGACCTTTTCCTTTCTTTAGATTTTTTCCTAAATCGGAATTTTCGCAAAGCATTTGATGCTGATTCTCCGCTCACGTAATACAGCTTCACTAACAATGCTTTATTGATCAAAGTTACCATTCTCGCAAAAATTTCTTCTTTGCATCGTTTACTAATGAATCAAATGAAGAATCTTCAGAGCACTACAGCTCTTTTATAACAGCCTCATTTACATACTTCTGAAAGATGTATTCGGGGATGCGCCACCTATAGGTTATTTTTTAAACTACAATTTTTTTTCAAATAACAAAAAAACCTCATTCTGACAATAATTATGGTACAAATCGTATCTCAATGCGATGATTTTTCGATTTTTAATGAATTTTTTAAGTTTATACGGACTTTTGAGAGACCCTGTATATATTGATAACATGTTAAACAATAAATAAAAAATAAAAATTAATGAATAAAATGTTTGTGAGCATTTGTTTTTTCTTGTGCAGAATTTTTATATATGTAAATTTGTGATAAAAAAATCTTTGAACAAATTCCCACTGCTACAAATGATATGAATTGTGCATTGGTCTGCTCTCAAACTGACACTAAACTTGGATTGGATTTATCTGCTACAAAACGGATACTAATCTTAGTTTTACCTGAAACTTATTTATGTTATTAATATATAGTACTTGATTGCATATAGGTATTATTTAAATAAATTTGTAATTTAAGCAGCTGCAATTAATAATGGTGTTAATTAATTTTTTTTAGCATATTTTTCTTTGAAAATAATGCAGATATAAAGTAGAGGGTTTGAGCTTGTAATCTATAAACTCCTTAAATTTTTTTACATTATAATCTACTCTTAATAATTATTTGAAATTTTTGATAACTAAAAAGAAGAAAGTAAACAGTTAAACAGTTCTGCAAGTCTCCATTAATCATTATAATATTTTACTCTCTATAAGTGGAAAATTTCTCAGACTTTTCTAAATTAATTTGAAAAATATCTTCCCCAAGATTACAAAATTACCACTTTTAACTTCTCTCAAAAGAATAAAAAACATACTTCAACAAATGATGGAGGAGTAATAAACTTTCTAGATTTTTTCCTTTATCCGTAAGATTGCTTTACCCTTTTTTCTTTCTTGTAACATGACTTATTGCTGCTCAGCAATAAATTAAAGCATTACATGATTAATCACTTGAAAAGTTTGAAGACGTGAATGGTGGTGTCATTGAATGTTGGTAGTTTTCTATCTGTAAAGTGTAAAATGATATCATTTAAATGACCTCTAGCATGAATGTCACTCTCATCATGTCACTTGTATAATGCTAAATTTTAATTTTTATTAAAGCAGTGTCATGTTAAAAGCTTTATCAGTTTCTGAAATTTTTTGTTGTTGTTAATTTTGAGTACAAAAATTTAAAATACTGATTTTTACTGATTTTATAATGAAGGGAAAGAGGAAATACAAAAGCAAGAAATTTCTACTCCTTAACGAATTAAGTTTTTTTTCCAAATCCTGTTATATGCGTAATCCTGTTAAATGCTGTTAAATATGTAGCAGCATTCAAATAAATTTTTATTATCTCTAAATTTTGAGACACTAAATACTTTAGACACTCCTCTTGGATTTAACTTATTGAGAGTTGACTATAGATCTTTTAAAGTGCAAAATTCATATTATTTAACAATTTTGTATAAATGAAGTGTTTGGTTATATCATATTTTACTTTATTAATAATTTTGAATGCCATGGAAGTAAAACAAAGAAAATTCAGCTAGTTGTTGAAGCTTGTATGAAATAAAAGAACGAACTACATGATTTAAAATATTGCTCTTTCATAGTCAAAATGTCTAGAATTTTATTGAAATTTTATATTTTAAACTATTCTCCATAATTTCAGTGGTTGACATTAGAGAAGTGTGCAATAATTCCAAACTAGAGTTTAAGCCAGTGATTCCTAACCAAGGTTCTGCGAGCCTATACCCAGGGTTCTGCAAGAATTTGCAAAAGCTTGCCCAAAAAAAAGGACCTTTCCACCTTTTTAAATTTTGAGTAAGAAATTAAGGTTTTAACAAGATATTTTAATAAAACAATTCATTTTAAGATATTTTACAAGATATTTTAATAAAACAATGAAGCATATTAATATTATAATGTGGTTAGATATGCACTGGATAGTTAAAATTTAAATAGCAAGAGTGTTATTCGATAGGAGAAATTTTGCTGAAGCGAGGATTTTTTGTAACAGCAAGAAATTCAGATGGCAGTATATTATGAATATTCCCAGCACTTCTACCAACTAAAGTGCCTGTATTGCTAGATACTCATAGGGTTAAAATTTTAAAATAAACACGCCAAGCAATAACATTAAAATAGTTATACCCATTAAAAATATATACACGGTAAAATTACATTATTGTGACCACAAGCTAATATCTGGAGTAACCGCCGTGTGCAGTGCGGACAGCAGCTAGATGGCTAGAAGTGGCTCAAAAAGGTGCTAGAAGGTGTTCACAGGTATGTAGAGCCATGCTGACTGCAGTGCATATGACAGCTGCTAGAGGGAGAGGGTGCATGGTGGAGAATCTACAGAATGAATAACCCAATTGAGGGGTCCCATAGATGCTCAATTGGGTTAAGTCTGGGGAATTAGGGGACCAGGGAAGTACTTTGAAGTCTTCATCTTGCTTATCCTACCACTCTTGTACGGTTCTCGCTGTGTGATACATTGCATTGTCGTTCTGGTAGATCCCATCTGCCCTATGGAAGACAATCAGCATATGCAGGTGTACATGGTCTTCAAGGATAGATTCATAATGAATTCGGTTCATAGTGCCTTCCACAGGTATAAGTAAATCCAGAGAATGCCACGAAAATATTCCCCAGACCATAATGCTGCTTCCACGGCCTTGTGTTCCTCCAGTAAAGGTTGATGGGTGTTTGTTCTCCGCTCTTTGAAGGCCGACGTCCATCCATTCAATGAAGTAAAAAACATTACTTATCGGCGATGGCAATCTTTGTCAGTCAGCGGAAGTTCATTTCCGATACTGCCATGTAAATGTAAGCCTTTTCTGCCAATGTACCTTCGTTAGCATAGGTGCAATGACCATCTATCTATTTTGGAAGCCCATATGCAGCAAGGTTTGCTGAACCCTCATTTGAGACACACTTCCGGTAACCCCCTGGTTCATTCAACTCCGTTGTAGCATGGCGATCGGTCCTTACGAACCTATGAAGTTGACGTTCACTTTTTACATTAATGGCACGTGGTGCTCCGCAGCTCCCATGTCATTTACTCACAATAATATCATTTCTCTAGTAACAATACACTTTAATCACAGCAGCACGCGAACAGTTCAAAAGCTGTGCTGTTTCGGAAATACTGCAACCCTTGGTCCGAAACCTGATAATCATACCATTTTCCAAATCTGATAAATTGCTCCTTTTAACCATGACAGCAACGAGTGATATGTTTTCAGAATTCCAAAACCACACTTTATACACCTACCAAGCCCCGGCTACCCAAACTGCTGCTGTAAACCTTTGGGTCAGTCGGGTGGTCTGGGTTTTCGACACCTGTCAAGCCAACTCACGACATGTGCCTTCTTTTATTGGCTACATGCTGTTAACATCAAAAGTAGGAGGTAGTCTCAATAATGTGACTCAACCATGTATTTTTTAATAACTTTCTATGAAAATGTGAATGCATTCTAAAAAAATAGATATAACATGTATTTTGTGAATGATTTTATGAAAAATAAATATATTAACACAAAATAATTACAAAATATAACACAATGCTTGTAACTAGTAAGTCATATGTAAAGCAGAAATTACTGTCCTTTTTATGAATAATCATTAATAAATTGAAATAGGCAATCAATACTCTTATAATATTCTATTTAAAAGTATGAGTTAGTTATTATTTATGGACTCTACTGTTTTGCACGTCTATTTTGTGATTTATTCCTATTGAACCTAATATTTGTCTGAGAATTAGGGGCGCCACGAAATTTTGTGAATTATTGCAAGGGTTATTCCAAACAGAAAAGGTAGGGAATCACTGGTTTAAGTTATTGAAATGTGCATTATGAATTGTTATGTAATAATATACCGAATCCTCGATTTAAGTGGTAGATTGGTTCTGCAAAAATACATGTGAATGAAAATTATTTAAATTCAACTATGTTTACTCATGTAAGTATATGGTTTTACTATGTAAGTACATGGTTTTAAACAATTGACACTACGGCTGTATTTTATCAAATTGTGTATTTATAATGTTTTATTGTTTAATTTGTAGTTCTTCTTTAGTGTTATATAATAAATCATTAATATACCTGATGATTCTATCTTCTTCACTAGTTATTTGTTATCTTCTTTTTCAGTTTCATAGGTCATTCTTTAGGAAATATAATCATTCGTTCAGCCGTTTCAAGACCAGAAATGAAACCGTATTTGAGCAAATTGCATACATTTCTCTCATTATCAGGACCTCACTTAGGAACATTATATAATAGTAGTGGATTAGTTAACATGGGTAAATTATTTTATTTTGATTATTGACTGCTTGCTTAAGGACTTGTGTTTTAATAGTAACAGAGTTATTTTTTAGGTATGTGGTTTGTTCAAAAATGGAAAAAATCTGGTTCTTTACTTCAACTTGCTATGAAAGATTCTTCAAATTTGAGGCAGACATTTTTGTATAAGCTAAGCCAAAAGTCAGGTAAGTTTTCTGTGTTGTAGATCCTATTTTCTAATATATTTTATTAGTGATCAACATGAATTAAATTAAAATGCATAATTTTTTTTTTGCTGCAGGTTTGGTTCATTTTCGTAACATATTGCTTTTTGGATCTTCTCAAGATCGTTATGTACCACTTCATTCTGCTCGAATTGAGCTATGTAAGCCTGCCCTTAAAGATACGTCCTTACAAGGTAAATTTTCTTAGAAACTATTAAACATCAAAGGATTTGGCTATTTATTCTTCCTTCCTCAAATTTCTACTTTTTCATCATGTTACTAAAAAAGTATTCGAATACTGCTGATTTTTCATGCTCCTTGGGTCATTCAGCCAAATCAAAAGTATTGTTAGACATAGAATAAATATCAACAATAAATAAATGTGTATCTTATTTGTATAAAGGGCTTTCTTTGTATTTACTTTTATATTATTTTCGAAATTCCAAATGATGACACTCATATTTTGTATAAGGCTTGTTACATCAGAATGATACTAAATATAAATTTTTGTGCAATTCTGATCATAATAATCGAAGATATACTATACAAACTATTTGGGGTTTTCTAAGGCTATCTCTAGTACAGGCTATAGTGATTCTTCCATCTTGGCTGGCGACATTATCACTGGGGTATTTTTTCTCTTAAGATGCATTGAAATGTATGGTGATTTTGTTCAGTTTTTGTGCTTCAGCAACAGGGCCAGCTGCAGACTAATTTGCGCCCTAGGCAAGGCGAACTATTTGCATCCCCTTATCCCTACACCCAAAGAAATATGAACTTCGATTTTTAAATGTGCAATTGATTATTGCAAATTCAAAAAATATTTTGGCATATAACTAATTTTGAACTGAACAACACACAGTATTATGCATAGGTCCACTATTGGCAATACAGCATTTAAACCGTTTACTTCATTCTTTTAAGAGGGCTGTTAAAGGTTACTTGGCATAACCAACTCATTATGTTACCACAATATTTTGCTTACAGTCAAACACAGAAAGAGATAGAGTTAAAGATGTGACATAAAAGTTTAAATTTCATGCACATCAAAATCTCACTTTGCAATCAACGAGCTTTAACTGAATCCATAAGCCAAATTTCTTCACACATAAAAAAATTTGAAAATTCACTGAAATATCCATAATTTGTAAAATTTCATACTTATATTGCCATATCCAAAAAAAGAAAAGTGGCACAATTCCAATTTTTGGCAGGTATATGGAGTGATATCTTTGCATTCTAATCGAAAAACTTTTTTAAATTACTCTTTCTAAATTTTAGTATCTTGCAGTAATTTGTAAGATTGATTTAAAAATGGATGATACATCATGTAACAAAGAATGCCACAAACTTGAACTTACTAATTGCACCAACAAGGGCTTCAATATTTGGTAAATATTTACAGACGAACCTATTATGCTTCTATCATCAAATATCTCTATCAAAGCATCGATATCTCAATAGCATCAAGAAATCTCAATGGTTTCAAAATGTCGATCCGACTCTCCCACCTTATTTTACTCCACTGGCGTAGCCAGGGGGGGCACACTGGGCCCGTGCCACCCCCGAAATCTTCATAATTGATATGAAAATACTATATCCCGAATATATTCTTTTTATTTTATAATATATTTCATCAATTATGTTTTTTTTTCATACAGAGTTGTCATTTCAAATTGTTTTATGTGCCTCCAAATGCGATTTTTGCCACCGTCGATTCTGATTGAAATAATCCAAATCCACGAAATTTTCGATCACTTAACTTCTAAAGCCCTGGTAGCCATCGTCTTTATTTAAAACCGATTATGACCTGTTTTTCCCAGACTATTCTCTCGGGAAAGTAGAAATTGAAAGCAGGTGTGGGGGATGGGTGTTGAGACATTACAGATTGATTTTCTTATGGCTCTACCGTTGATCCCTCAGGTTTTAAAGTGAATTTGTGTTTGGTTGACTCTGCTAAAGTTTCACCCATAAGGAATGCATTTGGGATGATAAAGAAATGTTGCATATTTTTCAGGAGTTCAGCACATCGAAGTGCAATCCTTAAGAAATAATTTGAAAATATCAGGAAATTCGTCTTTAAGTTTGAAAAAATACTGTGAAACGAGATGGGTGGAACACCATGAGAGTGTTTCTATATTTTGTGAAGCTGTTTCTGAAGTGATATCGTCACTGTAAGAAATGATAGAGGAAAATTCCGATGACAGTTCCAAAGCAGAGAAGCTACATTCTGCTTTGTGCCAGTTTTCCCTGTGTGTCAGCGACAGAATGTTGGGTTTAACGTACATTATTCTATCGCAGTACTTCCAAAGCACACACGTTGATATATCGATTGCCTTGGAGAAGATTGAGTTAGTTGTGAAGAAGTTAGAAAAAATGAGACAACAAGCAGAAAAAGAGTTTAAAGTACTTTTTCTGAAAGTGCATCAGATTTGGCTCTTTTGTTTCGACAATTGCCTCTATAGTGCCAAGAATAGTAGGAACACAACGACACTGATCGAATCTACCTGCCGCCACTCCTGAAGAATATTTCCGTCATACCGCTTTCATTCCCTTTCTTGATGAAATAATTTCATCTCCTCACGAAAGATTTTCTGAACATAAAGAAATATTTGTTGGGCTGCAATGCTCAGTCCGTAGTAGTGTTATCAAATCAAAATTCTCTAATTTGAAACCAGCGATTGAATTCTACTCTAATGATTTAGTGAACTCAAATGTTTCGATTTTGGAAGGAGAGCGTGGAAGATGAAATGGATGGAATCAGAAATTCTTCCAAGGTATGCCGTGAAAGTGTTAAATTGTGAAAAGGATGTTTTTCCTAACATTCACACTCTTCTTGTGATACTGGCTGTCTACAGCATCCGTTGAGAGAGCATTTTCGACGCTGAAAGGCATCAAGACATATTTACTAAACAGCACTAGCCAAGAGCGTCTAAATGGCCTTGCTTTGATGTCAATACACAGGGAAATCATAGTCTCTGATGCAGAAATAATTAATGTATTTTCGAAAGGCAACAGGCGTCTTAATTTGCAACATGTATAAATTAGTTTTGTGTTCGACTTAAAATAAATTACGAATCATCGATTAGATGCTTATAAAATATGATTTCATTGTTACCTTCAAATCAATTAATTGCTTTAATTATAATATTCATATGCAAATATTAAGATAATTTACCATTTTAAAATTATATAGATAAATCAACTAATTAGGATAATTAATAATATTTTGTAATTAGATAATTAATGATTTAGTGAGGATTATTTTTAGTATGATAGTCTTTTTGATAAAACTGCCTGTGCCACCCCTGAAACCAAATCCTTGCTACGCCACTGTTTTACTCAATGGTTTACCAGTTATGCCTGAATCTGATATATGCCCAGTTAGAAATTGCCAATGATATACAATGATCAATGCAGAGAAATAATTAGAAATATACTGAACCAAACTGAAGGAACTATTTCTTTCCAGGCAATACCTAGCAGCATCAGTGATTACCAAGTTTAAAGATCATGCATTGCAGGGTGTTGTTGTTGTTGAAACCAAGATCGTCCGACCTACCAGAATGGTGTAAGGTAACTGTTTGGACGGTCGGGAAGTGCCACCCAATTTAGACCGGAACCCAGTGGGGGAGGCATCCACAAGGACCGTAGCATTGCAGGGTGTAAAAAAGCACATACATTTATGTCCATTCTTTTGTTTGTCATTTTCCTTTTGCTAATCCTTTATCATAAACTTGACCATACAGACTTTTAATTGATAATCTCATTTTCTTACTCTGTTCAAGAATTTCTGCTATAAAGTCAAATGTAGTGTACTAATTCCAAGAAATCTCCTCTTAGGATAACTTCAGGTTCAGATCTAGTTCAAATTGACTAACATCAAGTATGGAGTCCAAAACGAAATGAATATTATTTGGCTGAGTTTGTATGTGTTAAAATTTGCTACTTTATAGCACCGGCTAAAAGCTGTATAAGCTTATTTTGGACATATTTTTCTAGGTTGTAAACCATTGTTTCTTGATCTTTAACTCTACGCAAATATTCATTCATGTTAGGATAAAAAAGCGCTAGATATCATATAGCTTTAAAAATGTTCCATTTGATGCTCTGTATAATTGTTCATTTGTACTACCGAAAGACAAGTTTTGTATATATATATATGCCATGAACATCAAACAGTAATGTAATTAAGTATTACAGTAATTAAGTAATCAAACATTACAAGATCTGTTCCTAATATTATTCTTTTTATCAATTGTTTTTCTTTTAAATAAGTGCTAGTTCTTGCCAAGTTAGATAGTTTGCGAAATGTTCATCACCTCTTGTAAAGTGCAGTGTCAGTATGTCAGACCACCAAATGCAACCCCAGGGGCTGAAAAAACAGAAGTATACTAATTCAACCATATTGAATCCATATCTGAAATCTGTTTTTTTTAAATTAATCCTTGGATCTGGGGAAATAGTCTCTCAAAATTTTGGCAATTTTACTATTTTTGTGCTTCTAATTTCCAATCGAAGGCATTGCCACAACGTGATGCAATTGCATGGTCATGAGATTTTAATGCTTGAAGGAAAACTGTATTCATCTCATGGATTTAGGGACGAGACCATCCTTATACTTCCATGATTCATTTGAATAGAAAAGTCAATATTAAGAGATCATCCCAATTAAAAAATTCAGAATATGAATATTTAAATCATATGGAGTATCCCAATTGCAACCCCGAGGGCTGAAAAAACTCATACGTATATGACCAGGTTGAAACCAAATATGAAATCCATTTTTCAAATTACTCCCTAGATCAGGAGAAATAGCCTCTCAAAATTTGGCTATTATTTGTTATTTTGTAAAAAATGCTATTTTTATATATCCACCCCTTAAATTGAATTATTTCCCATAGAAGCTAATAACAGTTCCCGAAATTTGACCCCGTCGAAGTGAATGGTCGACGGGAGTAGGTGTGTTCCTCATGCATGGGTGTGCATGAGGAACACACCTACTCCCGTCGACCCACCTACTCCCGTAGGTGTGTTCCTCATGCATGGTGTACTTCTTCCATAACAAGAAATGTTCCATTCTATCAAATGTACACAAACTTTCATAGTAAATTTGAAAACTCCAATATGTAGAGTGAGTTTACTCGGAAGAATCGAACCTGTTTAGTAGGATTTCATTATTAAAAGCTTGAGATAATTTTTAACCACAAGTGCCAAAGTTGTTTTATTGTTTATCACAATTACCAACTTGAACATATTTGATCCCAGTTTTACAGAGCCCAAACAAGAGCAAGCAGACTTAGTGGGCCAAGCACGCAAGTTCTGCTGGTGGAGAAATAATTACTCCAAATTTCTTGCAGTTTTTTTAACATATTTTCTATACAAATGATACACCATATTTTTCTAACAACGGAAACAAAAACCACATGTTTTGTAGTTGAATGGTGACTATTCTTCATCATTTGCTAAGTCATCTCCCGTAGTCTATAGGAAAATATGTCTTTTTTGAGTCTGAGAAAATCATATTACCATGTCTGCTGTGTTCCAGGGCAGGATAGCCAAGTGGTTAAGGCATGGGGTCTTAATTACTGGCACTTGGAAGACCCGAGTTCGATTTTCAGAACTACTTAAACTATCCCTGTGTCTATGTGGAGTATGGGCACATTAAATCTGTGGGTCTGAAAGGCCTTCCGAGAGGTTTACGGAATGGAAAGGAGGTGTCCGGTCCCTGTGGATGTTATCCCTATTGGATTCTGGTCTAAATTGAGTGGCTAAAAATCTCAATGCAAATTCAATCCCTGTGAAGAGCCGAGGCAACGTTAGATAATGGCCAAATGGTTCATGCTTTGGCCGGTATAGCCAAATGTTTTAATTCGAAATTGCCTGCCAATGGATAAAAAGGCCTGCTCTGTTCTATGTTGTGCTATAAGCTATTACAAATTATCTTTGCAACAGTAGGCCCACTACTGACCACTTTGACGGGGTTATTGTTATTCAATTCAGTCACAATTCCATCTTCTTTTGCAGATTTTGTAGCACTCTCATATTTCTTGACATACTATTTTTCTTCTGTGAGAGTTTTCAGAAAAGAATTCGCTAATTTGTGAAGTTCCTAAGTATATCATTTATAGTAGAAACACCACGCTCAGCCTCCCTGACTCTAATTTCAATATAGTCATATTCATGCTTATCATTTGCTTTCTGTCTACGAAGGTATTTCAGGGAAATTTCCTCTTGCTTTGCTTACTTCCTGTCTTTTTATGTTTTTCATGTGCCGCACTGGACTTCAGAAGGTCGTTTTTTATCAGCCAGAACTTCATTTAAAAATGAAATAAAAATATATGTGAAATCCAAATTGAATTAAATTTAACAGTATTTTTTTTGTTTAAAAATGTGTTTATGTGTTTAATTTTCGTGTGTTATGAATTAATAATCAACTATACATGATTATAAACGATGAACTATTATACAGTGTGTCCAGTGCTATCGGTGCCCAATGGCTATTTCCTCAACTGTTAGTCACAGAGATACACCTCCAATTGCAAAAATGTTTTAAATTTTAAAATCTATTATCCTAGAAACAGTTTAAATCAATAAATGCCATTTCTGAATGAAATACGAAATATAAATTTTTATACAGTCCCCTGGCCCTACCAATTATATTTAGGAAAATCATCCTCATACAATTTTATGCGAAATAAAAAAAATCATCCTTTTACGACCAAAATTGACCGACTTATAGCTATTTAAACTTGGAGCACTTTTTGTGCTGAGAAATGGTCAATACTGTCCCTGATTGGTTGGTTGCCTGGAGAAATGATCAATACGGTCCCTGATTGGTTGGTTGCCTGAAACGGGACATTTTTATGCGTGGAAAAGCGACTTAAGTCATAAAGTTTAATGCTTCATAACCCGGTGAATTTTGGTCGTAAAAGGAAGATTTTTTTTTATTTTGCATGAAATAGTATGAGGATGATTTTCCTAAATATAATTGGTAGGACCGGGGGACCGTATAAAAATGTATATTTCGTATTTCTTTCAGAAATGTATTTATTGATTTAAACTGTTTCTAAGATAATAGATTTTAAAATTTAAAACATTTTTGCAATTGGAAGTATATCTCTGTGACTAACTGTTGAGGAAATAGCAATTGGGCACCGATAGCACTGGACATCCTGTATATTCCTCATATTATGTTTTTTCTTAAACGTAATAAAAGGAAAATTTTCTGCTAATTCTAAGAATTTATGTACCCTAGAGTCAGTACTGCGCCTTAGGCGGTCACCTAGTTGGCCTAATGGTAGAGCCGTAGTTGTTCGCTCTGTTCGGCAGAACAAAATTTTTGAGCAAAAAAGCTCTTTGACCATATATACTTGGTCTACTAACTATAAAATACTTTATAATGTTGTCTCATATTTTTGATTGATTTTTTGTGTGAAAAGTAACATTTATATTGTTACCCCTTCATTCAAGTTAAGTTTTGCTCTCTGAAAAAAGGTGTCAAATAGAATGCTATTTAGAGTAAAATAAAACCACAAATATGATGATAAACTTAAATAGAGCTCTTAATAATATAATTGGGTAATTTGGAACCAGGGGTGTAGGGGAATGGAGATCTCAAAAGCGTTGCAGATTACCATGCAGGCCGCGAAGGAGACATTAAAAGTAGATGGCTACAACCCACAAGGCTGGAGCTCTCCAAATTGAAAAATCAAAGAGACTGATGCCCAGATGGTAACTGGATAAATGGCTCCTGCTACCAGAGAACTAAAAGTCCCCATGCATGAGACAACCCATCGTCTCGTATCAATTAAGCTCTTATCTGTCAGGCTCCTGCATTTAGGGTAGCATTTCATATGTCAGCACCTGCAGGTTGGGTAGCATTTCATATGTCAGCACCTGCAGGTTGGGTAGCATTTCATATGTCAGCACCTGCAGTTTGGGTAGCATTTCATATGTCAGCACCTGCAGGTTGGGTAGCCTTTCATATGTCAGCACCTGCAGGTTGGGTAGTTACCCATGACGTGGACGGCCCCAAGATTAGGAGGCTGCTTGCACCTTTCAACTTCTCAACTCGCTGTCAGCTCCAGAACTGTTTTTTTCCCACTCAAGATGTTTTTTAGCACATTCCCGGGAATCATCCAGGTAAATCACATTTCTCACCAATGAACCAAAAAGGTGCCCTTGCAACAGACCCAGACCGTGGCAACTAAAAATTGCAAGTTGCGTAAAAGTGGATCACCTGGATCCAGGGATAATAAGATATGAAGATCATCATGTGTGGCTTGTTGGCTGCATAGGGCCTCTAAAAATTGATGGTGACCTTTTGAGGGAACTGGGGCTCTCCAGAAGTAAAGTCAAAGAGTTGAGGGCCAGGAGGTGGCATTTCGAAGACAGAGTTTTAAAAGGGCAGTAGATGTAGAGATGAAAATAGTCAGGATGGAAATTGGCCAAGTGGTTGAAGTATGCGGTTAAATGGGTCTCACTACCCACTGAAGAATGCATGAGAGAGGGCCCATCACATTTTCTCTTATGAAAAACACAAAGAATCTGCCCTTGGATTTCGCCTCATCTTACACAGCATTGATGGGAAAAGGACCTGTTCATGCATGGCAAAGGAAAGTGGCAATGTGACCCGCAAGATCGGGGGAGATTCCTTATGTTCAAACCTCTGTCTTTATTTTTCACTTCGGAACTAACTTTTACCTACCCAAGATATTGGCAAGCATATTCCTAGGAGTCACTAAGGTGAGTTGCATTTCCTGCAAATGAGCATGAAATTGCATCACACGCACTAATGTAATGATAGGTGATAAATTGCCAAGATACCAACACATCTGCCAGATCTTCACAGGTTACACAATTTATGGCCTCGTGGGGAAGAACGCAGAGGAAGTTGAGATAAAATAAAACCGTTATTGGTGGTTTGAAAATTTTGTGCATGTATGCCAGCTATCTGCAGAAAATGGTACATGCACACACATGGTTTAAAATAGATAAAATTGCATTCACCAAAAAGTTGGGATTAATTCGGAACACTACGTTTCAATAATGGGTTTGCAAACAAAGCTTAATTGTCAAGAACAGGAAACAAAGTTTAACTACTAAAAAGCAGAAAACACATTAAAAGTTAAGAATTTTAAAAGGAAAATTAGGAAAAAACAAAAAGCAAAAACTACTAATTTTAAATGAAAAATTGAAAAATTTAGGAGTCAACATAAATTAAGAATTTTGAAGGGAAAATTTAAAAAATCAATATAAATTAAGAATTTTGAATGTAAATTGGGAAAGCTTAGAAAGCCAGCATAACTATTTGCTGCCTTTGAGTTCAACCTCCATGTGATAAAATATGAAAATTGGTTAAGCCAGTTATGAGTTAGACGCAGTGTTATTTCAGAATAATCCTTGGACCCAGACTTATTACTTGAAAAAATTGGATCAAAATCGATCGCATAATTCAAGACAATAACATAGGTAGAGTAAGATCATAACCCTTCTCCACCATTGGCTAAATAATTACATTAGTTCTTCATAGAGTCTATATTGGAACATGAAATACAGCATTGTAAACCCTCATTAGATCTGTGATGATCTTGAATATGCCTATGGTTCAGAATGAATAGTGTAGTATGATATTTTTGATTGAGGAAGCTGAGCAATTGGCTTTTTAACTTGGAAACGGTTTTGGTATTACAAGTGAAATTTATATTGGAATTTCCACTTTCAATAATTTTTATTTCCTTGGTGAGTAAAATAAAATAATTTAACATAAAAATGCAAAGAGTGGATGAAATGGATGAGATCTTAAAGTATGTTACCTATGCAAGATGAATACATACAAAATGAATCATTTTAAATGTTTCCTTATTTCTAAATTAGATGAACTTTTACAACCATTTTATTAAATATGAAGCCATGTTCTCCCATAGAGAAGGGCAAGGGGGGCCCACTCTCCTCTTGAACATTCAAGATAACAAAGGCAAGCATCAAGTTAGTATACAGTATTTGTTCATAAGAATTTTAAACTGAACAAAAATTAAAAATTCCCAAACTTAAATACTAGCGATTAAAATATTTTGGTGAGTAATATTTAACTCAAAACTTCAATGGAAGTAGGTGATTTTAATCTCTGAATGTAATTTTAATTAATTATTTTTTAATCTGTAAATGTAATAATTAATGTGTTTTTAGTCACAAAATCTTTGAACCTCTACACATATTTATTCATAAGAATTTTAAACTGGACAAAAAATAAAAATTCCCAATCTCAAGTACTAGCAATTAAAATATTTGTGAGTAATATTTAACTCAAAACCTGAATGGAATGTAGGACGAATCTATTCACAAACTGCTGTCAGTCAATGATGCATAAGAATATTTATTGCCTTAAATTCTAGAATAAAAAACAACAATGAATTAGAATGAATCTAGAATAAAACTCACAACAAAGCTCTCATTCGATAAACTTGTCAATTAAAAAACTTGTTTTTGCAGCTGCTTTTGATAAACAAGCATTCACTACGGTGAAGTTCAGTAGAGTAAACTGGTTTTTGATGTACTTGAGTGGACCCAATTTATACCATGTTTATATTGTTAAAGGGATTTTTTAACAAGTGATTGATTTTATTTTTTCCAGGTAAGTTTTTAATAAAATGTAACATTTAAAGTGAATGTGGTTCTTGAGGTTTTTCAAAAATAATTTTATATATGAGCTTATTGTCTTATGGATTCCATTCAAAGCTCATTGAAAAGTGCATTCTTCGATCTTTTCAGTTGTGTTAAAATGGAAACTTTATGATAATAATATTTTTGATTGCTAAAGAACTGATTTATGTGAAAATCAAAGTTCCAGTTCAACATTAAATAATTCAAAAAAAAATTATTTAATTAAAAAAATGCTCTCAAGTTCAACACCAGAGGACCCGAGCTATTCATTTACCAAATATTGTGGCTGTGCATGTTTTGGTTTTTTTATTATGCCACTAACAAACAGACATTTTTTATTGTTATAGATTTAAGAGAATATTAATATTATATTTTGTTCTTTTCCCAGGTATGGTGTATCGAGAAATGGTTACCAACCTTATACAGCCTATTATTCAGAATCCAAATATTGCCCTCCTTAGATATGATGTCCATCATGCTCTGCCAACTAGTGCCAATTCTCTGATAGGCAGAGCAGCCCATGTTGCCGTCTTAGATTCTGAGTTATTTATTGAGAAATTTTTAGCTGTTTGTGGATTACAGTTTTTTACCTAGTTTATATAAATATTTGAGGAACAAATACTGTTATTCTTATAACTTTGCTGTGATGTGCAATAACTATTGGTCGAAACTTGAAAAATTACAAGGTTTATGTTATTGTGTTTAGTTTTATTGGATGGATTATGAATGGCACACTGTTTGGAAGTAACTTCTGGAGAAGCCCAAATCTCATGTATGCTACTCATTTGTTACAGTCATTATATATTTTATGTGCTTCAGTGTCATCTTGAGTTATGGAGGAATATGCATACTTGACTCTTTGCTAGTTCTTTGTTATATTGGGATCAATACTTTACATACTGTACATTTTTTACATAGGGTAAGTTTACTTTTTAAAACAAGAGGGATGCTAATAGAAAAAAATGCTTTATAATTTGGAAATAAAACCTAAGAAGAAAAGACATTAATGTTTTGCATTTACGTTAATTACTATTACAGTTGGCACTTAATATCGCATTTGAAAGGGGCATAAAAAAGTTGACATATCGAAAATTTAAAAAAAAGGTCAGTGTTTCTAATTATATAGGGACATATATATGTACAGCTATGGAGAAAAAAATGCCTCACCTCTTGTTATTCTAACATTGTTCATCGTAGAGCAAATTTAGAGAGACCATTCGATTAGGAAAAGTGTTCTATATAAATTCTTGTGTATAAAATGTGTATAAGATTTGAATTTCCAATAGTAGCATCTAAGTTTGACATCATATTTCGAATCTAGAGCAAAATTGAATCTCCAATGCCAAATTTCAAGTCATTTGGATGAAGTGTTTCTGAGTTATAAGTATTTAAAGTTTTGAGCTCCTAATGTTAAATTAGTTTCCCGGATTCATATCTTCTGTAATAATTATTTTTTCACACCAATGTTTTTTATTTCATTACTACTAAGTAACCCAAACACAATTAAGTGATTTTTTTAAAAATAATTTTTTGTATGGAATATGAAATAATATTCAAAAGAAATATGAATAGGAACCTTGACATATTTTGATGAAAATCCATTCACAAAGACTTTTCTTATATTTCAGCTATTTCATTCCTGTAGTTCTTTCACTATGTTTGAATATTCAATATCACCATTTTAGGGGTCATAAATTAGTTGAAAAAAAATGACTAATTTGAAAAAGTTATATTAATTTTAATTTAATCTTTATTTAATACAACGAACATTTCTTTTTACCCAGTTTTAATAAAACTTTCTATAAAAAGTGTAGTATATATGCAACTTAATCAACGTAATTATGCTACTGTATTGAGGGGTTAAGGAAGGGGCGGAGGGTTGAAACTTGTCAAAAATAAAAACTTGTCAAATGTCTTGTTGAAATAAGTCATCTAATGAGGTATTATTTATTACTTTATGATTAATAGTCCAGGAGTCACGGGTTGAAATTGGTCATAAAATTATGTAATAATTTGTGGTAATAAAACAGTTATAAAAGATAATAATATGTAAGAAAATAATAAATAATCAAAATATGTGATAATTAGCTTTACGTCAAAAGACTAATTTGCATATTTTCAGTTTAGTATGATAGTTATTATAACAACCTAAGAATCGTTGGACATTGCTATCTATTCGATGAAATTATCTTATGACTTTGATTATTCGAATGTTATTGCAATGTGTTGATTCCATCATTCACGCAATTTGTCCATATAAAAAAATCCTATAAGATGATTGAAGATAATTTTACATTCTCAAACATAAGATGAGAAAATCTGATGTGGGCAGCACATTACTTTTCCTATATAATACATTGAAAAACTGATGTATAAGATCCACAGCACAATGTTTTTAACATTTGGCACTCTTCCGGATAACAACATGTAAAACTATTTCGAAGTACCCAATTAACTTATATTTCATGCAATTCTAAATTTGCAATTATCAGTATTGATAGCATCTCCAATAAGAGTCTATATATATTAAAATATTTTAATAATTAATTTATTAATTTTGATTCATTTTCATTAACTTAGCATCATTTTTGCAATGTTAACGATATTTTCATCAATCTGGAGCAAAATATCACAAATTTGGTGATATTTTGCTAAATTAGTTCCAAGTTGCCGAATTTATTGCCATATTGCCAAGCATTATAGATAAATGGAGAGAAGTGCATTTCTTATATATAAATGACTGTTGGCTAATTGTTAGGCATCAAAATACAAAACTATTACTTAAAATATCTTCTCTTGTAAATGGAAGAAATTAGATCTACGAGAATGATGTTGACAAATTTATTGCATAATATTACACATGAAAAGTGAACATATTTCACAATAGTTAATATTTTAAAAATTTTATATGATTTTCTGATAAATTTATTTGGAAGATGTGCAATATCTCGAAATTGTTTCCTAATGAAAAATTGCATAAGAAATGAGTATTTAAGTAGCATTATTGAAAGTTGTGATTTTTTCAAAGTTTCATTTGAAAATTGGGAAGGGGGTCTTCCAAATATCTGATTTTGCTTAAAATCAATAAGCTTCCAGTATTAACTGATTTTACTTTCTATATCAATTTTCATTCAAAACATTCTATTTGTTTGTGAGATATCACTTCTACAGACTCATAGACATACACACATGCTTACACACACCATATACACACCAACATCACCTCAAAATGTTCTATTTGAATTCAGTGATACTTGAAACATGCTCTTTTGTCAAAAACTCGAATTAAAATTTCCGACCCTGTCACAAAACTTATCCTATACACGATGTATATAGGAAAGTAATCAGAATAAAACAGAAATGATTTTTAGTAAAATTGCAAATGACCCACTTTTTAGAACAGTTGTGGTCAATCTTTGAAATCTTGCCCTTCAAATTGCTGTTTTCAATATGAAGTTGATGCCTGAAAATTGCACATTTCAGAATATTGAACATCTCTATATATAAAGATAGGAAGTGTGTGAAAATTTATATGTAGACAAATTTTGGGGTTCTAGAACTTGTTTATAGAAATGGACAGGATCCACATCGGAATGTGCCCGGCGCTGCGTGGAGCTTCTGAGGTGGAGAAGTATTGGAACGCTGGAGGCCAAATGATGAGATATTGACTTTTCATGTTATATGAGTTCTGTTCTGTCTGTAGAATGTATGTCTTATTCTCTGCCATTGGAAATAAGAAAAAAAAAGAACTTGTTTATGATGTCAAAATTGGGTGTTGTTATTGAAAATATCATGAGTTTGTGCACACTTAGATATGAAGACAGCTCCTTATGCAAATTCTATGCATATGAATTTATAAAAGATGTTATTCCTAATCAAATGGCATCTTTTAATTCTCTCTACAATGCTCGAATAACAAGGGATGAAGCATTTTTTTCTGCAGTTGTACATAGTATTTAAGTATAATTTACTTAAATACTATGCACTTATAAATTATATACACTATGCACGTATGTATATGTACTGCAGTACTTATATGTGCGTACAATACATTTGTACATCTCGAATTGATTGTATATGCAGAAATGTATGTATTGAAACAAAGTTTAAAATCTCCAAAACAGTTTGTTACCTGTTTTTGGCATTCTCATGCTCAATAGCAGTTTCCATGTGCACAATTACTTGAAAAGTTTCAAAAATCATATTCGATCTGAATTCGATAAATATTCATACAATGTTCATTGAAGATTGTGCTTCTTTAGTTGATACTGAAGGTGGTAAACAAACTTGGGTTTAATTTTTTAGCTATGCCTTTCCTTACAACATTTTGATGTATCTTCATTTTAAACTCTATATTACATCTTAGTACAAATGCTGCAATTTCGATATAGTGTTCGGAATCAAGAACTCAACTTTAATTGATTTCAAATTTAGCATGTAACAATAAGTAGTGCAGTTGTAGATGAAAAGAACAATCCTTTGTTTTGATATGTCATTTTACATTTAACTCCTTAAACATTCCAATTTTCAAAAATGTCTGAAATTATCCAAGAAAAAAAAAATTGTGTTATCAAAGTTAAGCAAGGAATTGACTTAATGAGGTTGTTTAAACATTATTTGAATAGTAAATGTACACAGAAAGAATTTTTTTTTTGAGATATCGAAAATTTCGAATTATTGAAGTTCGAGACATCACGTGCTGATTGTATTACAGTAATGGACCAATTATCTGGAATCTTCCAGACCAACAGCTTTCCGGATATCTTATCCTTCACCAAAATAGCTGCTAAACAGGGTATTATATTTATTTGGTGCCAATGTCTGTACTGCACTAAATAGACTATGAAATTATATATATTTTATACCTTCAAATTTTTTATATTTTATAACTTAAAAATTATATATATGTTATAACTTAAAATTCATAAATATTTTATTTATTTTCTAGCATCTATACATCATTATATTTTAAAAAGCTGATACCCCTGAAAAAAGGAAAAACTTCATTAGGAATAGTCAAATATGTGAAAAATACCACAGTAGATAAAATAAATACCATATATACTAGTGTATAAGTCGAGAAATTTGTGACAAAAAAAGAGCTTCAAAGTGTGTGTGTGTGTGGGGGGGGGGGGGGTGACTTATACGCGGAGTCTAAAAAAAAAAAGAAATCTAAGTCTAAAAGTTCTTTTCCCCGCGAGGCAATCCCTTTTCGATGCGGTAGTAATTACGCAATCTCGCATGCTGAATTTCTCTGCACTTCAAAATTCTGTGAGTCACTGCCCTCCCGAGGTTCCTGACCATGGAGGTAAAAGTAAGCAGTTAAATCTTCATATTAAGAAAACGCCAATATCGTTAGAGACAATAATTCAGGTGGCGCTGGGATAAGATAAGTCCTGTATTTTATGCATTTCTATGGCGAAATACCTAAAAGATTTATGTAAACTGTCAATTTTGTAAAAATAAATTATTAGTGCAATGAAAAGTAGAACTGAAGCAATAAAGAATATTCCCAGGTATTCAAAATAATTTTACCTTTCAATTAGTTTTTATCTCTCTATATTTTGTACTCTTTCCTACAACTATGCAAAAATACTGGTTAATTATACTCATAATAAGGCAGCCTTTAATTTAAAAATAATCAAAAATACACGTACTAAATACTACGCCTTTCTATAGTGTCAACTAGCAATAGCAACTACTTTACTAACACTAGCGACACCTAGATATAATTCTCAAAGCATTATGGCATTTTCAAGAGTTTCATCCATAGGAGTTTTATCTCTTCCTTTCTAACTCCATGTTCCTGACACAAGTGTCTGCTCTTTGCGCTGACTGGCTATGGCCGATATGAAAACATATACTGCGCATGCTCATGGAGTTAAAGAACTTTTGCAGGTTGGAAAACATATTTGGCACAAAATCGCTCATTTGGCGATGTATGTTTTGACTGCTACTTTACTGTAATGAAGAACACTAAGAAAAATTTTGAACTTTCCATAGTATGTGATTGTTCATCTTTCAAATATTCCAAACAAATATAAAAATGAATGCAATAAACAAAATTTCGAGAATCAGCTTCTGAAATTTTAATGTCGACTCCATGTTGCTTATTTCGAGATTGTATAAATGATATTTCCCGGATTGTAATGGATTTCTTTAATAAAAAAGTTTGTTCACAGAGTAGTTTATAATAGTTGCATGTAAATGTTTGTGTGTAGTGTAGTTTGAAATTTGTAATTTCTGTGTTTTACTTTCAAAATTATATTGCCTTTTATATTTTAATACGAATATATTTAATAAAGTGTTTAGTGGCGCCATCTATGATATGTAATTGAAAGATTCTTTCCAGTCCCTGTTTAAATCAGTTTAAAAATATTGATTTTTTTATGTATGATAGGATAGTACACCACCGAATTAAACAATTCTTTAGTTGTACTTGATCCATTAAAATTCTAAACTCAGAAATTAATGTTAAAGGATGTAATAAGATTATACAAAATGAGAAAACCCAGAAAATATTCAAAACCAACATTTTGGGACTTTCAAATCTATTCGAAGAATTATAATATTCCATATTTTTATTTATTTTAAAACATTTAAATATTTTATGGTGTTTAGTTATGCTCTAATAGCAGCACATTTTCAGTATCCAAAACTACACATTATTTGTCTGGTTTTTAAACATTATTATCATTAGCAAGTATCCAACACAAATACATTATATTGAAAATATATTTTGTATTTTAATTTGTTACAAGTGGGTAAATAAATGAGAAAATAATTTTCTATTTAAAAAAAAATATTTTCTATATAAGATGAAGTAGATGTGTTATTGTTTAGTTAAAAGACCAAAAAGATATATTCTATATATATATATTGCTATAAGTTTAGTAGTTCTATATGACACTATACTCTATGACCCCCTTAGTGTTGCTATATTAATACCTTAAGAAGAAGTCCAGAGGCGTAAGGTCGGGGCTTCGTGGAGGCCACGGAATTGGACCATCGCGTCCAAGCCATGAGTTTGGAAACCTCTAATTCAGCGCTTCACGCACAGATAGAGAGAAATGAGGAGGAGCTCCGTCCTGCATAAAAATTATCGTATTCCCAGTAGCAAATTCCAAATCATCAATTTGTGGAAAGACATAAATTTCCAGTAAATCTTGATAAATGTTTCCGGTTATGCTGCTCTCAGTGAAGAAGAAAGGCCCAACAACGCGATCGTACAGCAGGTCACACCAAACATTCACTTTTGGAGAACCACGAACGTACTGGTGGATTTCCGTTGTTTGCTGTGATCCCCAAATGAGGTAATTATGACGATTGACACACCCATTGGTATCCCGGCCGTCCAAATAGTAGCTCAAATCCTTCGGATGAGTCGGACGGTCTGGGTCTTCAACACCCATTGGTATGAAATGTCGACTCGTCTGTGAAAGGAATACGATTTAGGAAGGTTTCATCGTCTTCAATTTTGTTTAGCATCAAAGTTGCAAGATTAACTCGCTTACTTTTGTCATCAGGCCTAATCTCATGCCTAAGCTGAATCTTGTAGGCATGGAGTCGTAAACGCTTATGAAGGACGTTTTGAATGGTTGTTTTCGGAACACCTAATGCTAAACTTCGACGGGCAATGGACTTTTTAGGACTTCTAACACAGGATTGCCTTATGCGTTCGACAGTTTCTTCTGAAGTCCTAGGTCGTCCTGGAGATACGCCTTTTGTTATGCTTCCAGTTTCTTTGAATTGTTTCATCCATCGCTTCAAAGCTTTATGATCTGGAACGTTTTCTCCGGCATGTAACATACGCCATTTACGTTGCACTGCTACAATCGATTTAAGTTCTGCATACCACAAAACTAATTGCGCTTTTTGCTGCACAGTCCACATCTCTCGACGCACGAACTCAGACACTCAGACTGGAAGAATAACCGCAGAGAGAAAACACTAATGCGATACTAGAGAGGATTAGCAATGCCATCTAGTGAGCGGAGGAAAAACTTACATTCTTCCAGTATAATTTGACACAAGAATTATTTCCGTACCAATTAACAACTAATTTTTATAACGTTGCAAAATCCAGGCATTCTTTTTCGATTCCCGATTACAAATTTGTAATCCTGGATTTCTTTTTCGATTACCCGGTATTATATCTTCATGTAATAATTTAAAGATGAGATGTGAAAGATTAAAAGTAACGTGCACTATATTGGTATAGGCAATAGGCATAAACAACAAAGCTCCGTTCCAATACCAATTTACGACGGTCCAATGCCATAAAATATTGCCAAAGCGCTAAGTATTGGGGTTGCTAGAAAATATACTCTTATGACCCCCTTAGTGTTGCTATATTAATATTATATCTTCATGTAACAATTTAAAGATGCGATGTGAAAGATTTAAAGTAACGTGCACTATATTGGTATAGGCAATAGGCATAAACAACAAAGCTCCGTTCCAATACCAATTTACGACGGTCCAATGCCATAAAATATTGCCAAAGCGCTAAGTATTGGGGTTGCTAGAAAATATACTCTTATGACCCCCTTAGTGTTGCTATATTAATATTATATCTTCATGTAACAATTTAAAGATGCGATGTGAAAGATTTAAAGTAACGTGCACTATATTGGTATAGGCAATAGGCATAAACAACAAAGCTCCGTTCCAATACCAATTTACGACGGTCCAATGCCATAAAATATTGCCAAAGCGCTAAGTATTGGGGTTGCTAGAAAATATACTCTTATGACCCCCTTAGTGTTGCTATATTAATATTATATCTTCATGTAACAATTTAAAGATGCGATGTGAAAGATTTAAAGTAACGTGCACTATATTGGTATAGGCAATAGGCATAAACAACAAAGCTCCGTTCCAATACCAATTTACGACGGTCCAATGCCATAAAATATTGCCAAAGCGCTAAGTATTGGGGTTGCTAGAAAATATACTCTTATGACCCCCTTAGTGTTGCTATATTAATATTATATCTTCATGTAACAATTTAAAGATGCGATGTGAAAGATTTAAAGTAACGTGCACTATATTGGTATAGGCAATAGGCATAAACAACAAAGCTCCGTTCCAATACCAATTTACGACGGTCCAATGCCATAAAATATTGCCAAAGCGCTAAGTATTGGGGTTGCTAGAAAATATACTCTTATGACCCCCTTAGTGTTGCTATATTAATATTATATCTTCATGTAACAATTTAAAGATGCGATGTGAAAGATTTAAAGTAACGTGCACTATATTGGTATAGGCAATAGGCATAAACAACAAAGCTCCGTTCCAATACCAATTTACGACGGTCCAATGCCATAAAATATTGCCAAAGCGCTAAGTATTGGGGTTGCTAGAAAATATACTCTTATGACCCCCTTAGTGTTGCTATATTAATATTATATCTTCATGTAACAATTTAAAGATGCGATGTGAAAGATTTAAAGTAACGTGCACTATATTGGTATAGGCAATAGGCATAAACAACAAAGCTCCGTTCCAATACCAATTTACGACGGTCCAATGCCATAAAATATTGCCAAAGCGCTAAGTATTGGGGTTGCTGGAAAATATATGAATCCGAAAGTTCCTTCCACAACCAGTCAGCGCAATGGGCAGACACTAGTGTTCCCGACTACCAGTATATCGCGTCATCAAAAAATATGCATACATTTTCGTTTGATGTTTATCTCTCACTTCTCGGATTACGGCCGATCGTTTTCGACAAAAATGGCTCTTTCCAAAAATAATTCTGTAACACTGATTGCTTAAAACTATATATAATGCAGGATTTTAAGTTGAAAGTGTTTTTTTGTTTCGTTTATTGGAGAGAGTATTTAATAACAACTGTGTTAGGAGATTAACGAAAAAAATCGGTTCAAATAATAGGCGAAAGCCAGATACTGTTTTGATTGCGCGGTGGTTTAAGGACGTTTGAGAGACAGGAATGTGCTGTCTCCCGTCCGTTTTGAGGACGCTGCGTGCTGGAAGTGAAAGAATGCCTGCAGCTTGTCACACGAGAACGTGCATCCCCAAAACGGACGGGAGACAACGCTCATATGTCACAGACCTACTTGTTTGGGTTCCGATGAAGTTTTTTGTGGAAATTGAATTTTAGTATTATATATATATATTTTTTTTCGGTTTCAAGTGTTTTTGAATAATTTATTGAAATGTTTTTCTATTTTTGGGGTCGATTTATACGCGAGTTTTGGATTTTTTCAGATTTTTTTCTCTGAAAGTAGGGGGTCGACCCATACGCGAGTTTTGGATTTTTTTCAATTTTTTCCTCTGAAAGTAGAGAGGGTCGACTTATACGCGAGTATATACGGTAACTTATTTTTATAAAGAAAAATACTACTCCTCTCAATGATTTTTCTAAGATGCAATGAGTCATTGAGCAGTGGTACTGGGAGGGAGTAAGGCATTGAGTGCATAGAAAGAAAGGAATGTGGTCGGCTCCTGAATGCAGCTGACTGCTGTGTGAGTTCGGTGTGTTAATAAGCTTGTTGCTCTGTGTTTTGCAATATGATCTTATTTAGTTATTTGTAATTTTGGTAAATATGGCTTTCCAAACAAAAAAAGAGCAAAATATAGGGTTGATTTCAAGCTGAAAGTTGATACATTCATTAATAAAAATAACAACTATGCTGTTGTTAGGAGGTTTGAGTTGAGTGAAAAACTCGTCAGATATTGGGGGGGGGGGAGGTTGTGAATGCTGCTGACAAAACATAATCCATTGAAGAATGTGATCCGTATTATAATGAAGTGAATGAAATAAATGTCCATGAGCATTTTGCATTTAGGGAGAGAATAACTTCAACAATATGATTTGCACTTCACCCATGAGCTGATCTACAAGCATCCATTTTTATATTCGGTGTATAAGTTGACACCTAAATTTTCCTTTCCTCTTCTAGGTCCGAAAGGTCGACTTATATACTGGAAAATACGGTATATGTTTATAAAATATAATTTAATATAAATAATCTTAACTTCTTGTTTTAAATCCATGACTTCGGCAATTAGATAGTTAAAAGATCTGATGTGGGCAGCATATGACTTTCCTTATATAATGCAATGAATTTACCTTTTTAATGGTAAAAAAGTGATGAAAAGATCCATGACACAGTGTTTGTAACGTTAAATTGTACATTTGGTGCGGTAAATTGTACATCCGGATGACAACATCTAAAAATTTTGTACCCAAATAACTTGTATTTTATGCAATTCTAAATTAACAATTATCAATATTGATAGCATCCTCAATAAGCAATATAGTCCATGTATTTAAATATTTTAATAACAAATTCATCAATTAGGCATCATTTTCATTAACTTGGTATCATTTTTGCAATTTTGACAATTTTTTCGTCAATGTGGGGCCAAATACCGCGAAGTTGGTGATATTTAGAAGAACATTTCTTATATAATAAAAGGTATGCCTATCATATGGCGGAATTAAAAATTTGGAAAATATTGCAACCTATTTGGTGTCATTTTTATCAGTTTGGCGACATTTTATCAATTTGATAACATTTTTATCAATTTGGCAACAGTTTTGTCAATTTGGTAACATTTAAGAAAGTCGCCAAGTTGGCGATATTTTTCCAAAATTTGTCGCCAGAATTTTACCAAGCGTTATAGAAGGAGTCTTATGGTAGAGTCTCATATTCTTTCAAAAATATTGAAATTTCATCAATTAGTTGTCATTTTAATGATTTAGAGTCATTTTTATCAATTTGGCGACATTTAAAGAACTTGCCAAGTTGGCGATATTCCGCCAAATTCGTCGCTAAAATTTCGTCAAGCATTATGATTGGAGAAATAGGTTATTCTTATAGCTAATGGTATCTAAATACAAAACTATTGTCCAAAATATCTTCTCTTATAGTAGATTCTTATTCTTACCAAGATATTGGATTTTCATCAATTAGTCTTCATGTTCATTAATGTATCTTCATTTTTATCAATTTGGTGACATTTTTATCAATTTGGCGATATTTTCGACAATTTGGCAACATTTTAAAAACTCTCCAAGTTGGCGAAATTCCATCAATTAACCGCCAAAATTTCGCCAAGCATTGTTTGTGGAGAAATAGGTTAGTTTTATGGTACATAAACGACTAATGGCATCAAATTACAAAACTATTACCCAAAGTGTCTTCTCTCGTGAATGGAACAAGCTAGATCTACGAGAATGATGATAATAAATTTATCACATAATATTACATATGAGAAGTGAACATATTTCACAATAGTTAATATTTTTTATTTTATTTTATGTGAGTTTTTGATAAATTTATTTGAAAAATATGCAATATTTCGAGAATGGCTCATGCTAGCATTTTAAAGTTTATGTCAATCGTTTTCTAGTGAAAAATTACATAAGAAATGATTATTTGCATAACTTTATTGAATACTTTAATTTTTGATGGTATTTTAAGAATTTCATTTCAAAATTTAGGAGGGTTCTGAATATTTGATTGCATGTAAAAACAATAGGCTTCCAGTATTCATGGATTGTGATTTTTGTACCAAATTTTATTCAGATCGCTTGATTCATTCGTGAGATATCGTCTCCACAGATTCACTGACACACACACAGAGACATCACCTCGAAAACGTCTGATTCGTATTCAGGGATGCTTGAAACTTGCTCTCCAGTCGAAAATTTGAATTCAAATTTTCGACCCCATCATAATATTCTCCTTATACATTATACTATGTTTTTATAAGGAAAGTAAAAAAACCGGAAAATTAAAAAAAACCCTCCAGATTTTCGAGGTTGTTCTGTATTTCTTTTATGTCCCAAAATCACTATATACATTTGAAAGAAAAGGAGTATTTTGTTTTAAATCTTGTTTATATTAAAGGAAATTAACAACTTCCATTGAAGACACAAAAGAAAGGATCATTTAAATTTTTTTCAGTTTTTCCTTATTTCTGGATTTCAGATAATTGGTACATTACTGTATTTTTTGTTAGATCTGCATTAAGTGGAAAAGTATTGTACTCATATGTACAAAGAATATTTTTTAGACATGTCTGACTGTAGTAAATATTTTATTCAGAGAATTATTTATGGATATTTAAGTGAAAATAATAATCTGTAAATAAGTGAAAATGTGTAATATATTTGTCAATATTTTCTTTGAAGTATTTGCCTATGAAAAGCTTAAATGTTTTCCAATGGGTACTTATGTATTTACAATGCTGAGTTGTGAATTTAATCACAAAATGATCTGAAATTATATTAGATTAGTAATATGTGGCTTTTATTCAGAAAAAAGTTATTGAGATATCTAATTTTAAGTTCATGTTAGACATTTATTTTAATTTTTATTTGGCAGTTAGAATTTATGTACCATCAATAAAATGAATTAAAATGTTGACAATTTGTTCTTGTTACATTAAAATATATGCATCTAATGTTACAATTTGTTAAGCATGCATAACGTTGTATAGAATTTCATTGTAGTGAAAAAAAATTTATAATCTGTCCAAATCTCGAGTCTTGATGCCTTTTTACATTTGCTTTTTATGTACGAGTTATTGAAAATTATGGAAACAGATTTTTTCTATGCATGCATATAATTCACATGTCTGCAACTATGATAATGAATTGTGAGTATTTGTAAATATTAGAATTTATACTGATGTATGTTGTGCTGATATGTTTATAGAATACAAATTTTATTATTTGTTTATTTATATCCCATGTTTAGTTCAGTTCATTTATAATAATATATTTATTTTGTTGTTATTTAAGATTATTTATTACATTGAAAGAGATATTTATTTTCAATGTGATATAAAAATTTTGTATATTAATGCAATGAATCTAACTGAAATACAAATTTTACTTACTGTATGATGAACTGTATCCTATGAACTCTATTCAATACCCTATTTTTTAGTTGTTTCTTATGAAAAAATATATTTATTTTTTATTTGAATAAGTTAATTTACTGTCATTAATACCTAAATGTGACAACACATTTATGATAAACCTTCGGGTCTGTCGTGTGGTCTGGGTTTTCAACACTTCAACACATTTATGATTGAAATTGTTATAAATTGGAGTTTTTTAATTCACTATTAGTTCCACCATGTTATACACTTCTCACAACTGAAATCACAGCACTATAAAGTTGTAGGTCGAGCTTTATGTAAATCAGGCAATGGAAACATCAAGGCGAGATATGCAAATGATCACAGTTTCATTACTCATAGTGACGTAACACCTTGCTGAGCAACATAAAAACGTCAGGTCAAGGAGGAGCGATATCACAGCTAAATTCTAGCATCATTGGTTTCAGGTTGTAAAAATCATCCCAGTATGCCAAGAGTATGTCGACGTACCGGATGCATTCAGTTGTCGTCAACGGAATGGCAACAAATCATTGTTTTACAAGAGGGTGGAATGAGCATTCAAAGGATCTCTCAACTATTGGGTCGTGATGTGAGCACAGTTCAACGGTGTGTGTTATGGTTCGTGAGACACAAGGATCAGGTAATGGAGCTTCCAGGTGTACCACACCACGTGAAGTTTGTATGCTTCTGAGAAATGTGCTGGAGCCGTTTACCACAGCAACCGTGTTACAACAACATTTATCCCACGCTACAGGTAACGTGGTTTCAATACAAACAATTCGAAACCTTTTGCATGACGCAGGAATCTGAAGTAGATGACTTTTTCTACACCTACCGTTCCATTATCTTCACCAGTTACGTCGCCTCGTGTGGTGTCAAATAAGAAAGACAATTAGTCGACAGAATAGCGATATATTCTGTTCACGGATGAATCACGATTCTGTTTTGGCATGCCAGTTGGCTGTACTTACGTATGGTGGCACTTTCAACAATGCCACCAGGAAGCCTTTTCTATCCGTCGTCACACAGCCCCCTAAGTAGTACCATGGTTTGGGGTGATATAACATTTGGTGGACAAACACCTTTGGTCACATTTCTGGCAGTATCACTGCAGAATGATATGTCTCTGACATTGTGAGACCTGTGGTACAGCCATATCTGTCAACCAGGCCTGAACTGCTTTTTTAGCAGGATAATGCTACACCACATACTGCACTGGTAACTATGAATAGTCTACAAGGTTTTGATATCCTGCCTTGGCCAGCATATTCTCCAGATTTATCGCCAATTGAGCATATCTGGGACATCATGAGAAACTCTCAATTAAGAAAACTCTCAATTCCAGCAAATCATGTTCAATTACAAGCCTAATTGCATGCTGTGTGGAATGCCATCCTGCAGCACACCATTGACCATCTCATTGACGGGATGCCTCGTCGTATTCAATCCTGCATTGTCACTCATGGTGGGCCTATTCCATATTGATCTAATGTCAATAAAGTTCCATGCTTTCATTTTCCAAGTATAAGTTTTTGATCATTTGCACATCTCCATGTTACAATTATATTCTGTAAATTTTATAAGGATACATCAATTTCTTCATGGTGTTAAGATTTCAGTTGTGATCAGTATATATATATATATACATACAGGGTGTCCCAAAAACATTGACCTCGGTTTTAATTCCTTAAATATTGATCTTAGACATACATAATAAATTATAAATTTGTGTAAAAAAACGGTACAGACTTTTATGAAATCAAATAACATTTTCAAGGGAATTAAATTTTAAGAAATACAAAATTTAAATTTTTATACGATCCCCGTACAAAAACAATTGCAATAAGTAGAATATGCCCCATACACTAATAAGGTGATGTACAAAATTTCAGCATTTTATCATAAAAAGTCCCAGAGATATGAAAAGACAAAAATGCTGATTTAAACCACTTTTCGAGGCATCGACATTGGTTCTCAGAGAGAAAAAAACATGTCCGCAGATCGCATTTCAGGGGCCATACACAAATTATGAAAGGAAACAATGATTACATAAATAAATAATAATTTTGCTATTTATTGGTTTAAAAGTATCTACACTGTGTAAAGATAATAACTTTACACAAAGATTACAAAGCTTTTTCAAAATGTTTTCCATCCATGCCAAAGATCTATTAAAGATAAGAGGCAGATATTATTTGCCTATAATGCATTTCTGCGTTGCGTCATTTGCACTCTTGCTGTAAACATTTACATTTTAATTTGTGATTAATCCCTCACCAACTTTGTTTAAATATATCTCTGGGACTATTTATGATAAAACGCTGAAATTTTGTACATCACCTTATTAGTGTATGGGGCACATTTTACCCATTGGAAATGTTTTGTACGGGGGCCGTATAAAAATTCAGATTTCGCAGTTTATCAAATTTAATCCCCTGAAAATTTTTATCGATTTCATAAAATTCTATGCCTTTTTTTACGTAACTTTGTAATTTATTATATATGTCTAAGATCAATATTTAAGGAACAGTACATGAACAGTAACATCACGATGTCAGATAATCAAGATGAGAACAGACGCATTATGACAGAATGAATAATGCATGAATGCACATAAGATATACTGAACTGACGACACATCCACAGGCTTAAATAGTGCTGTGTCATTGAAGTAGCTGTTAATGTTTTTGAAGTAGAAGTTGATGTTTTTTCGGAGTATGCTAATCTCTCAGCGGTTGAAGTAGAAATTAGCATATTCCGGATGTTGACGTCTCAATTTGCAGGAATATGAAACATGGGGTTAAAACTTAGTGACAAGCTGTCCTGATGTGATTAGCCAATCAGCACACAGCAACTTTTGGATTTTGACCGTACTTTAACTGATGTACGTGTTGCTTGTTTACACTGAAGTTTTCTAACAATCGGCCCCTCCTGCAGATTGAGTCGCTTAACCACAAGAACACAAGTTATAATCCAATTTCAAACTTATGTTGAATACATACAGCTATATAAAATTTCAAAAATATCATGTATAAAATTTAGCGTATAATTACATTTCAAGACAATGTTTTAAAAAGTATAAACACATCATGATACAATTTACATGAAAACACAAAGTTATCTCTGTGTTAAAAAACAGGAGAGAACATTTTTAAATTCAAAAACTCTTAAACCATCGCCACACAGTATAAACTCAACAGTATCTAAACTACATGTTGAGGGAATGTCAAAAAGTCTGTATATCACATTGAAAAAAGTTTTTAAACTTTTAAACCTTCACCACACAGTTTAAACTCATTAGTATCTAAACTACTACATGAGGGATAGAAAAAATGTATAAGTTATTTTTAGTATGTATCAAAAACCTTAAAATTCTTCACCACACAGTATAAACACATTAGTAACTAAACTACACAATGTGGGTTTCGAAAAAGTGTTGAAGTTAATTTGAAAAATACAACTATACAATTTAGACAAGTTAAATTTTTGATTTCAAATTACTATTTAAACATTTTTAAGACGTTTTAAAGATTTCACAGAATTTAAAGCTTGCTTCTTGGGTAAAGGCCCTATAACACAACAGTATTTGGGACAACAAAACCATTAGAAAAACAGATCATTCAACAAATATAGCCACAACATTTTAGGTTTAAACCTAAAATGTTGTTGTTGAGGAAACGGTTGTGCGAAAATCGAACAATCAGAAGTGCGTGAATCCGAACGTCACAGGTGACGTGTTTTCGAGAAATTTTAATTCTTACTTTAATGGCCACCAAGATGGCCGATAGACTGCTTTGGAATGAATTAGAATCTCGAGATGAAAAAAAGTAATAGAACTTCTACTAAATTACAGACAATGAACTGACACATCCACAAGCTTAAATAGTGCTGTGTCATTGAAGTAGAAGTTAATGTTTTTGAAGTAGAAGTCGATGTTTTTCCGGAGTATGCTAATCTCTCATCGGTTGAAATAGAAATTAGCATATTCTGGATGTTGACGTCTCAATTTGCAGGAATATGTAATATGGTTTTAAAACTTAATGACAAGCTGCCCTGATGTGATTAGCCAATCAGCACACAGCAACTTTTGGATTTTGACCGTACTTTAACTGATGTACGTGTTGCTTGTTTACACTGAAGTTTTCTAACAATCGGCCCCCTCCTGCAGATTGAGTGCCTTAACCACAAGAACACAAGTTATAATCCAATTTCAAATTTATGTTGAATACATACTGTTATATAGAGTTTCAAAAATATCATGTATAAAATTTAGCTTATAATTACATTTCAAGAGATTGTTTTAAAAAGTATAAACACATCATTATACAATTTACATGAAAACACAAAGTTATCTCTGTGTTAAAAATCTCTGTGTTAAAAAAGAAGAGATAACATTTTTAAATTCAAAAACTCTTAAACCATCGCCACGCAGTATAAACTTAAAAGTATCTAAACTAGTACATGTTGAGGGAATGTCAAAAAGTCTGTACATCACATTGAAAAAAGTTTTTAAACTTTTAAACCTTTACGACACAGTTTAAACTCATTAGTATCTAAACTACTACATGAGGGATAGAAAAAATGTATGTTATTTTTAGTATGTATCGAAAACCTTAAAATTATTCTCCACACAGTATAAACACATTGGTAATTAAACTACACAATGTGGGTTTTTATAAAGTGATGAAGTTAATTTGAAAAATACAACTATACAATTTAGACAAGTTAAATTTTTGATCTCAAATTACAGTTTAAACATTTCTAAGACGCTTTAAAGATTTCACAGAATGTAAAGCTTGCTTCTTGGGTAAAGGTCCTATTACACAACAGTATTTGGGACAACAAAACCATTGGCAAAACAGATCATTCAACAAATTTAGCCACAACATTTTAGGTTTAAACCTAAAATGTTGTTGTTGAAGAAACGGTTGTGCAAAAATCGAACAATCAGAAGTGCGTAAATCCGAACGTCACAGGTGACGTGTTTTCGAGTAATTTTAATTTTTACTTTAATGGCCACCAAGATGACCTATAGACTGCTTTGGAATGAATTAGAATCTCGAAATGGAAAAAATAATAGAACTTCGACTAAATTGGGGATATAAAAGAGCCAAATTATATAAAAAACATACACTAAAGAATGCTTTCTGAAATCGGCGGCATTAGACAGGAAGGACCTGTTAGAAAGGAGGGGCTTAAAGTATTATTGCTGAAGTCCGGTGAAGAAATGCTGAAGTCTGGTGATGGGAAAATAATAATAGAACTTTTACCAAATTACAGACATTTGTGAAATATAAAAGATCCAAATTATATGCAAAAACACTAAAGAATGTTTCTTGGGATGAAATCGGCAGCATTAAAGAGGAGGGGCGTTAGAAAGGTGGGGACCTAATGTATCACTGCCGGGCGGAAATGCTAAAATCTAGAGATGGAAAAATAATAATAGAACTTTTACCGATATACAGACATCTGTGAAATATAAATGATTCAAATAATACGCAAAAAACACTAAAGAATGTTTCTTGGAATGAAATCGGCGGCATTAAAGAAGAGGGGCGAGTAAGAAAGACGGAGGGGGGGGGGGCTAACGCTTCATTTTTGCGCGGAATTGCTAAAGTTTGGAGATGGAAAAATAATAATAGAACTTCTACCAATTTACAGACATTTGTGTAATATAAAGGACTCAAATTATACGCAAAAAACACTAAAGAATGTTTCTTGGAATGAAACCGGCGGCATAAAAGAGGAGGGGCGCCTTAGAAAGGCGGGGACCTAATGTATCATGGCCGGGCGGAATTGCTAAAGTCTGGAGATGGAAAAATAATAATAGAACTTTTAACAAATTACAGACATCTGTGAAATATAAAAGATTCAAATTATAAATAAAAAACGCTAAAGAATGTTTCTTGGAAAGAAATCAGCGGCATTAAAGAGGAGGGGCACCCTAGAAAGGCGGGGATCTAAAGTATCATTGCCGGGCGGAATTGCTAAAGTCTGGAGATGGAAAAATAATAATAGAACTTTTACCAAATTACAGAAGTAGTGTATATAAGGGGGTTCTGGCTCATCCGGTGCTATACTTTAACATGGGCAAATTCCGGTGCTATAGTTCCCCATGTTAAAACCTAGGTGCTCCGGGTGGACAGAGGACGGAGCTTCATCTTGCCACATGATGTTTCTATGAATGGAGATTTTATCAGTCAGATAAGAGTAAGACGAATGTTGTTAAGCAGTAAGTAAATATAAAGTTTTTTTCCCAGTATAAATCTAATTTTTGCTTACAAATTTCATTTCGTTTGTATATCTGGAGCATTCAATGTATGTATATATATATATACATATATTTCATTCATTCCAGATTTTGATAAGCATCTTTACCATGTTAGAGTGCCTTTAATTAAATTGTATTCTGTCAGTATACATGTGAAAGTAATGTATCTTAATATAATTCAACATGATTCTACTTGGTCATAGACAGCTTCTTGTAAAGTATGTAAATGAATTCACTTTCTCTAAAGAATAAATCTTCATTTCATTAATTAATATCATTTTTTTTTAAATTGTAGTCTCACCACCACCCGATGTATACAATACACCGCTACAATTTTTAATTTAGCATAGCTTTATCATTTAAATTTGATAATGGCCATAAGCTAAACTCTTATTCGATCATTTAAAATATATCGTTTATCATCATAGGGTGATAACCCCATTTTAATTTGTTTCACAGTATAAATCTTCTGATCTTTACTAGCAATTTTAATTTGCTCAACTCTATTACATTTACGTCTTGTTAAGGAGTTATAGTAATCTTGATGATGAATGAATCTTTTCACAGCATTCTTATTGACACCTTTAGCAGTTTAAGGGGACGGTGGACGTTAAAATGAGCAAAAATCGATAAAAAAAGGTTTTTTTTTTATTATATAACATTATTCTACACATTTAACTGCACCAGGTGCAAAAAACCGCTAGTATCTATGATGATTTTTGAGGAAGTTATAAGCATTTAAAGTTTGTAAACAAACAAATCATGGACCTTTAAATTTCACACATAAGGTAAACAAACATCTGACAGCGTTTATGAATCGATATTTTAATTTTAAAAATTAATATCTTCGTAAATTATTATTTTTGTAAATTGGCAACAGTGAGCTTTAACTGTAACCACTTCCTGGTTTGTTTACTATGGATTGCCGAAAGTTTTGAAGTGATAAATTTTTATAATATATTTCCTTACTTCTTGACACTATTTTCTTTACTTTTTGCTTCAAAAATAGCTCTTTTTAGATCTGAAAGTGCTACAGCGTACTTTTATGTCATAGTTTTTACAACATATATTTGTGTCAATTTTAAAAATGCATTCTATAAGTAGGCGTTTTCGTAAGCCGAAATCTCGACCGTCAAAGAAATCGCTTGCAAACAGCAACAAAATTCGTAAGCGGTGGTCATCTGTAAATAGTGTGGATAATTCTACAAATAATTCGTCATGTGTGAATGGATCTTCAAATAATTCCTCATTTGTAAATAGTGTGGATGAATCTTCAAATATTTCCCTGTCCACTATTTCTTCTGAAAGTGCAACATCTACTACATATTTATATAATAAAATTGGAAGTGCTAGTGAAAACAAACTAAATGCATATTTTCCATCCGCATCTAACTGTGATTCAGAAAATTTGAATGAAAACACATATGTTTTTATGAATAATAATATGTGGTCAGATTTATTGTGCAATGTGAAGTGCAATGAATGTGATAGTAATTCTCTGGATGTAATATCAAAAGGGGCATTTGGGTACTCTTCAAAAATAGAGTTAATTTGTAAAAGTTGCGGAAAAGTATTCAGCACAGTATTTTCGAGTCCTCGAGTAAGCCAAACGAAGTGCTTTGATGCAAATAAAAAACTAGTTGAAGCATTTCTGAAAATTGGTAAAGGACATGCAGCTTTAGAAGTGTTTTCTATGGCTATTGGAATTCATGCCATGGATAAAAAAACATTTTCAAGATGCTTGCATAGCTTGTATGAGGAAAGAAAAAGCTTCAAAGATGATGTTCTTCGAATTGCTCGAAGTATAGTGCGGAAGAAATATGAGGATTTGGATGAAAGTTTTACTAATGAAGAAATTATAGACATCACTGTTTCATATGATGGAACATGGCAGAAACGCGGTCATACATCTCTATATGGAATTGGATTTGTTATAGATATTCTGACTGGATTAGTTATCGATTTTGAAATCTTATCTAAATACTGTCCAGAATGTGTCACTGCGACGCGAGATCTTGGTGCAGCTAGTGCTGAATTCAGCATTTGGTATGAAGGCCATAAACCTGAATGCTCACAGAATCATGCCGGATCTTCTAATTCGATGGAAATGACAGCTGCTGCATCTATATGGAATCGATCTGTAAGTACTTGTGGAATGAGGTATGTAGGATTGCTATCTGATGGTGATGCGAAAACTTATCAACATCTGTCAGAATTAAATGTATATGGCAGTGATATTAGAATTATAAAAGAGGAATGCATAAATCACGTGGCCAAACGCCTAGGAGCAGGACTCCGTAATAAAGTCAAGGAGTGGCGTAGCAAAGGTGTTACTATTGGTGGACGTAAAGACGGTAGTTTGAAAGAGGAAACAATTATAAAACTAACAAACTTTTATAGGAAAGCGATTAAAGACAACGTGCCTCGCATAGAAGATATGAAAACAGCAATTTATGCTACCATATTACACTGTTCTTCAACCAACAAATCTCCAAAGCACAACAAATGCCCCGCAGGTGTCTCATCATGGTGTTTTTATCAACGGGCTCTTGCTAATAAGGAACCACCAAAATCTCATGCGACAATGAAGACAAAGCTGTCTGAAGATGTTGTTGCAAAAATTATGCCAATTTACCAAAGACTGGCTAGCAATGAATTGTTAACCAGGTGTATTTCTGGCAAAACCCAGAACGCTAATGAGAGCTTACACAGCTCAATTTGGAAAAACTGTCCGAAAGAAACATTCGTTTCTAAAAAGAGGTTGGAAATGTCTGTGATTTCCACAGTTTCGGAATATAACTTTGGATGTGTAAATAGTTTAGGTATGGAGGAAAAGGTGAACGCATTTTCTTTATCTATTGCACAGCAACGTGATAAACGCCGCATCAATCAAAGTTTAACTAGAAACACTACTGAATGGAAAGAAAACAGAATAGTTAAAAAATATTGTAAGTCGCAGAAAAATGCTAAAAATGTAAGAAAAGAAAGCAAAACATATGGTGCTGGTGAATTTGATTAGTTGTAATTAAAGGTATGTTTAAATTTTCTCGATTAATGATTCATACTACTATATAGCCTCGATTACTAGTTCATACTTATTTTTCTTAATTGCCAACGGCCCTACCTTGCTGAAAACACCGGTTCTCGTTAGATCACCGAAGTTAAGCAGCATCGGACGCAGTTAGTACTTGGGTGGTGACCACCTGGAAACACCGCATGCTGTTGGCACATTTCGGGTGCAGTAGCCCGGTGGTTTGCGTGCTGGATTTGCATGCTGCCACAACTGCTGCCGAAAGCCGACGCGGTGGTCGAACGGTCAAAGGCAAGCGTTTCCTCGTACTCGTTCGACCGCCAGGTTGTGGGTTCGAGTCTCACTTTAGGCATAGATGTTTGTGTTGTTGGGCGCAATGTGTTTCCACCCCCACTGGTGCACTGGGGCAACGTCATATGATGGCTAAGAGGTTCACGCATTGCATATCGCACGTAGCAAGATCACTTTCTCCATGCAAGCTAGGATCCGTACATGAGAAGGGGTTCGACCTAAAGGTCGAAATCTGCGGAATGAATGTACCAGTGGTCCGTATGTACCACAGGGATGTATCTACAGTGGTCGGCGGTGGTCGGGGTTTCCATCACTCAGAATTTCCGACCACCACTCAATTGCCGAACACCACTCATCCAAAAATATATACATATTAGAATTACATTTAAAAAAAGTTATATTCAATTTTATCAAATGTTTTTCTTTAATATAAAAGTATAGAATACTAATACTGTTTGTGTGTGCGAATTAACGCAAAGCTCGTTTCGAAATTTTATATTCGCAATAATAATTGTTCTGGAAAATCAACCACCACTCACATTTCTCTAGATACATCCCTGGTACCAGTAGTCCATGTAGGGGCAGGGGTTCGACCTAAATGTCAAAATCTGTGGAGCGAATATATTAGTGGTCTGTAAGTACCAGTGGTCCATGTAGGGGGCAGGGGTTCGACCTAAAGGTCGAAATCTGTGGAACGAATGTACGGAACGCTTGGGATACACAGCAATCGGAATGCTTGGCGACTACTTGGCGAGTGAGCTGAAAGTGCTGTGGGTTGGTCTCCGGATTAGCCAAATTTTTATATACTTATATTGCATTAACCATCATTTATCCACTATCTACATAGTATTTCTGTCTTATTTACTTTAAATACATTTTTCTCGAAATAAAATTTTCAAAGGTTTTACATTTTTAAAATTGGGATCGTGACCTATCGGGACTGCGGTTTATCGTTCCACGACATTGCTGCTCATATTGGTCGGGATCCCATGACTGTCAGGCAAATATGGAATCGATTGGTCCAAAAAGGCCATACTGAATGCCATGCAGGATCTCTGCGGCCTGGACCACTAACAACCGAGAGGACAGACATGTTGTCCTCTTGGCCTTGCGGGATCGTACAGCCATGTCGTACCCTGAGTCAGGAACTGGGCTCGTTTGCAAGACGACAAGTGTCTGCACGGATAGTGCGATGACGTCTGCAGCACCATGGACTGTCAGCACGGCAACCATTGTTGCAGCTTTCATTGATGCTGCAGCAGAGATAGGCACGCCTACAGTGGTGTGACGAACAACGACACTGGATACAGGAGTGGCACCACGTCGTCTTTTCACATGAATCTCGGTTCTGCATACAGCATCATGATGGACGTATCCGTGTGTGGCAGCACCGAGGAGAACAAACATTGCCAGCTTGCATTCGTCATTGTCATATGTGCTCAGCACTTGGCTGGATGGTATGGGGTGCCATTGGGTATACATCCCAGTCACCTCTTGTTCGCATAGTCGGTAATGTGGACAGCCGTCGTTGCATTCCTGACGTGTTAAGGCCCGTGGCTGTTCCCTAACTTCAAGGCCTGCGTGACACCATCTTTCAACAAGATAATGCACTACCGCATGTTGCCCGTGCTTTCCTGACCTTCCTAGATAGAGAGGGTGTTCGACTGTTTCCCTGGCCAGCACGCTCTTCAGATCTGTCACCCATTGAGAACATCTGGACATGGGTTGCCGAGAGACTGACACGCCACCACTCACCCGCCACTATGATTGATGAACTCTGGCATAGAGTTGAAGCCGCATGGAATGATGTACCCATAACTGTCATCCAAGCTCAATTTAACTCGATGCCCAGCCAGATTACAGCCTGCTGTTGCTGCCAGAGGTGGCAACTCTGTGTACTGAATTCTGCATGCTGTGTATGCCAAACCACCTGCAAATTTAATCATGTCTTCCTCCCATTATACCGTATATGTACAATAAATAAGATTCAGCTATTTGTTTTCCTTGGTGTAGCAAATTTAATGACCAGCAGTGTATTATATCTCCTCGATTACTAGTTTAATACGTATTTTTCTTAGCGGAAATTTATACTTATTTTTCTTAGATTGTGATAATTTATTTATTTTTTACTATAATATTAGTTTATTATTCTAAAAGTTACATTACATAGTATATATATATACTTACATTGCATTAACCATCATTTATCCACTATCTACAAAGTATTTCTGTCTTATTTACTTTAAATGCATTTTTCTCGAAACGAACTTTTCAACGATTTTACATTTTTAAAATGCTCCATGCGTCTTAATTTTTGTTTGAAATGCATGAAATTTGGCAAGAAGACACCTTTCATACTTCTTAATGAAACTGGGTATGCATTTTACAATTGGACTTTATTAAGGTAATTAAAAGTGAATAAGAACCGAATGAAATGTGAAATTTTGATAAAAATTAAGTTTTAACGCAGAAAAATATTTTTAAAAAATTAACTTTCCAACCGATTTAAAAATACATACCCAAATTTGTTCATAATATGTTTTTAAGTGATCATAAAGTAAAATTAATCAAAAATGTGAATAAATGGAACGCAAGGAACATTTTTAAATTCTTGTTAAAAAAAATTAAATTAAAAAAAAAAAATACAAAATTGAAAAAAATTTCATGGTATTATATATAGTAATGTTAAGAGGAATATTTATACAAATTTTCATGTTTCTAAGTCAATAAATAAATAAAAAAAATTTCAACGTCCACCGTCCCCTTAAATTGTAGTCTCCCTCCCGATGTATACAATACACCGCTACAATTTTTAATTTAGCATAGCTTTATCATTTAAATTTGATAATGGCCATAAGCTAAACTCTTATTCGATCATTTAAAATATATCGTTTATCATCATAGGGTGATAACCCCATTTTAATTTGTTTCACAGTATAAATCTTCTGATCTTTACTAGCAATTTTAATTTGCTCAACTCTATTACATTTACGTCCTGTTAAGCAGTTATAGTAATCTTGATGATGAATGAATCTTTTCACAGCATTCTTATTGACACCTTTAGCAGTTTTCGTTTCCATGAAGGATGTTTTTAAACTATACATTTTTTATCTTAACCCTACAAACTCCAGGGCAGGAGTACCATTCAACTCATCTTTCATTTTTCTAATCATTTTTTTTATTTTTGTTGGAATGAAGTGGATGATCGCATGGATAATCCGAAATGTCGAAAAAATCTTGATGACCTTCAAAATCTTTATAAATATCTTCTGTTTCAACTTCATAACACAGGGAATCCGTGTCTGTGAAAAGCAATTCAGCTCGACTTCTATACACCTTTTTAATAAAATTATAGTGAAACTCATACATGAGTGTTTTACTCAAATCTAGTACTGAAAAACCAGCATACATTTACGCTATTCAATTCTGGTATTCAATTTTAAATTTGTCATATGCATATGAACTGCAACCAGATCTTCATTAAACATTTTGAAAGAATGAAAGGCTGGTGATGCCAGACATTTTTTAAATCTCTTCTCAGTCTGTACTAGTTTAATATCCATTCTTTTTCTCAAATTTTCCATCGTCGTACCAAAAACTGCTTGGTACATAAGTTTGACCTGATCTTTTTGAAAATAATTTTTTGCCAGGATTCTCTTCTCAGTGTTAAATTGCACATAAGTCTTCAACCAGGGTTCTTGCTTGAAAGTTGATACTACATGGATTTTCACAAGTTTCATCCCCAGCTTCATATACTGCTTTAAACTTCTATAATGCAGAACATATTTAGCCTTGTGATTCAAATTGGGTGTTAATTTGATCTGATCCTTGCATATTTTTAAATCCATTTCTTTAGACAAATTCCGACTATACTCCGAAATCAGAGACTGGGTGATATGAACCCTTTCAGACGCTAGAGGATGGTCATTATGTTCATCATGCAAATCATGAGGATAGTCTATATCCACCTCGATAATATACCCCACAGACGAGTCATTCTCTACTACAAGTGGATCAAAATTAAGGATTTCTTCAGAATCAAGTCATCTAAAATCCGATACAGGGAGTGCTTGGCTTAGTACCCATCCATATAAATTATTAGCATCTAGGTACAGTATATACTTGCTAGGTTTTGCAGAATCATAATGTTCCAAATACTTATTATTAGCCTGACATAGACGTTTACTAATAACACTAATACCACCTCTAATACCTTCTTCTAAAAATTGGTACATATCAGGATCTGTAATCAGTTCTAATGATATACCACTAGTCTTTAGGGCAGCATTCCAAGCAAGAGATGTTAATGTTAGACAGTGAGCTGCATCTATTCCATAATAATTCAGTGTCAAATCACGGAAATTTTCAAAAATGTCCGCTAGCAGAAGAATATCAATTTTTATGTACAAGTCATGATATTCCCCCATATTCTTGTATCTTTAAGGATGACCAAGCATGTTGGGCATAAACATAGGCTTCATCAGAGACCTCCTCCTGATTTAAATCATCGAATAAGACTTCTTTAAAGGGTAGACTCGTTTCTTCAAACTTCTTCGCACAATCTATATCAGAATAGGGGTAAGCACCCTTTCTAGTAAGCAAATTCACTTGATCATTTGTAAAATGCTCTTTGATGATACGAAACTGATCGGATCCTAAACTAGAGCTTAGTTTCTCAATAGAGGTAAAAATTGGAAGGAGTCTATAAACTGCAAACTTGTAACACGGAATGTTATATAATTCTGCATTTTACTAGAAATACACTCAATTCTCTTTTCTGTAAATTGACCGATTCCCTGCATAATTAAATGTCCATCACACCCTTTAAATTGTGAAACACAAAAGGTATGCGCCGTCTTATCTTGTAATTCAGATTGCAATTAGGATGAGCTGCACCTCTGAACTTAGAAGTTAAGTGACAGTGGTCTCTTACACGTTCTTTCCCTAAAGCCTTATTGCAAATATGACAGATAGCGACATTTTCTATGTTTTCACGATCTTCAGCAGTTAAACTCATTTTCATATTTTCTTTCAATATTCTTTGAATCTCCTTTCCTTCATGAATAAAAGCCTTCAAAAAATGAGTAACCACATCTTCACCCCTGTAGATAACAGGACCTTTAAAGGTTTTCCCATCACGACCAATAATAATGTATGCAAAACCACAAGGAACATGATGAGATAAGATGTTCTCATGTGAAATGGAGGGAGAATTCTCACATGTAACCGTTTTTATTATAAAAGATTCAAAGTCCGCATATACCACAAATGGTACACGCATTTTCGTATAAACACTTTTAAATTTAAAAATTGCGTCATCACCACTAGGCAGTTCCACTCGCTGTAGACCATACTGTTTGCATAATTCAGTATGATTCTTTAAACGAGTTTCAGATGAAAATCGCTGTAAACGGTGATTGCAAAAATGTTGCTTCTCTTTATGCTTTCTTAAACGGTATAGAGAGTTTGCTCATACTTTTAATACAGCAGTAATGATAGTGCTCATCATTACTAATAAGTAATAAATTACAGTGTTGATCCCGTCTATGAGATGATATATAGAGCGGAAACACCTTCTTATCTTCATATCCAAAACATTCAAGCTTATATTGTTATTTCACTCAAACAATTTAACTTGATGTAAAGGGGTAGGAAACTCAATTCCATCCATATTTAGCTTGCATTCCTGCTCGGTATATTTATCTATACGTGACGCATTCTTATTAACAGGATAAATACCTACTAAGATGGACCACATAAAACACGTTTGGTCACTATTCTGCACATTAATAACAGCTTTCTTAGCTGCTAGTTCTTTAGGCAGTGGGATATAGCTAGCAGCAGCTAGAGGTTCATATACCCCAACATCAATCATTAGTTCATCAATCCTCTCTAAAACCCAACCACTACCACGTCCTTCATAGGTTATGAATGATGCTAATACTTTTCCAAAAGCAGAATCCATATTAGCATTCAAATCTTCTTCAGTAATATTCCTCATACAGGAACTTCTGAAATAGGCTGTACAATATTCCTGCTCTTTTTCAGATCGGAAGCGAGTAAAACGGCAAAACAGATTTATGTACCATACAATACTACGCTTTAAACGAATCTCCTCTAACAACACCTGTGTTATATCAATTCTGTTAGAATCTAAAAAGGTAAGGATATCTTTTTCGCTACCTCCGGCAATTTTATGAACGGTCACAGTACTGTCTAAATCTTGTTGACAGGGATTTATAGCCACTTTCTTCTTATTATTCATGCCAGAAACACCTGAAGTTTTTCCCTTTACCGCCTTGCGTAGGACAAGCACTAAAAGTTTCACTTTTCATATTCAACATAGACGGATGAGCATGATGCTTCATATCACTCATTCGAGTAAATGTAGCAGGACATTGTGGACAAGGAACTTTACTTGAAGGGTCATGAATCTTTATATGTCGAACTAAGCTTCGCTTCTTTGTGGAGCTCTTCAAACAAGTAAGACAAACCTGTGAAAGATCAAAAATACAGGATTTTAGTATAAGCATGTTATAAATCTTGTTTAGTATTATAATACATTTCTCAAAGCATATAAGATAATCGTAGATTCCTTATACCACCCCAATAAGAATCATTCAAAAAAGTAATGATAAAGCTACCAAGTTAAAGAATATTTATAGATATGAAATCACTAATTAGCTAAATTAAATTAATAAAAGTTCTAATTAAGTAAAAATAATTATGTTATCACATATTATAAAAATGGCAAGTTTAATAAGTTCACAAAATAAAATCATATTGAAATAAGTACTTAAATGTCCACTCATGCGTAAAGGCATAGCGTCGGGCATATTAATATCACTAATCTTAGAGGCAGTATCTCCAATATCGCTACTTAAAGAAAACAATACGATTTAAGGATATGAGACAGCACTGTAAGCACAATCTACCACTATGATGTATTCGCGTTTAATGACAAAATTACAGTCTGCAAGTTACCAAAACTCGGCTGTAAACAAGAAAAAAAAATCTAGAGATATCACGGTTACAGTTAAACTGAGTAACAAACAACTTATCATAATTACATACACTAGCCCCATGAAAATAAACAATCCGTTTATAATCATAATCGATAGTATCTTTTTAATAATCTTAATCAATACATTAAATAGATTCTCATAGGATTAAAGCTCATTAAGATATATTAAAACCCTGACACATGTACTATAATTACTAGATTTGAATGATTTAAAGACTAAAATACTCGAAATCTGACACGAAAGCATATTTTACAGAATTGTTTAAAATGAGCATAAAAAACCATAAAATTCACCGAGGAACTAGTTAATACCATCAAATTACTCAGAATTATCTTTTACATATACTATATAACCATTTAAAGTCATAAAAGAGTCAGTAGTATAGTAGTTCTCAGATGACTCATGAAGGAGGGTTCCCTCATTTGGGAGGAAAGTTGCCTCATTTGGTAGTAAGGTTGCTTCATTTGGGAGGGTGGAGGATGCCTCACGGAGGGTCTTTAGACCAACTGTGGAGGCAGTTTCGCAGTATTGCGAAAGAGGCCTCGGAAGGATGACCTTTGACCGGCCTGCATTGCACAATTGTGTTGAGAGGGGAGGAACTTCGAAAGACACCTCCGAAGGATGACCTTTGACCGGAGTGCATTGTACAATTGTGTTGAGAGGGGATGAGGCACAATTGTGAAAGTGGTTTCAGTGACTGATATTCTGGAGATGGCTTTTGACCGGAGGAACTTTGAAAGAGGTTTCAATGGATGTCGCAATCGCTGACTGACCTTTGACTTAAGTGTATCCCGGAGCATCTTAGCACACGTCCTTCCTCCGTGATGGTCGATGACGAACTGAACCAAGGTTATTATGAACTGAACTCTGTTATCAGCGGTGACCTAGTTAAAGCGTCCTCTGGCGAAAGTTGATGCGGTGCTGCCATCTATCCGCATTTTTTTTTAAATTTCCAAAAGATATTTATTTTCCGCTTGTCAGAGACGTATCTCGAACTCGCAAGAGATTGATTGCAAGGCAGTCGCCTTATCCGTTATGCTACAGCGCACATGCCTCGTAGATTCTTATCGTTGAAGTGTTCTCTGTGAAAGTAAACGGATTAAATTATTTTCAGGATTGTGTTAAGAACATTTTGCTTGGAATTACGAAAGAGTATTATTAGGGGGAAGCTATATTTTGTATAACAAGGAATGTATTTTATAAAAGCGATACTTATTAATTTTTCGGTGTGTGTTTTAATACAGTATTGCAACAAAATGATGTTAATACAATAAGTTTAGGGAATTATCAATGAATTTTGGAGTGCATTACAGGAGTTAAAAATTTCAGGATGTAGTAAAGAAATCGATACTGAGCGAATTTTTTCAGCGATGGTAATTGTTTAAATGAAACAGTTATGTTCGAATGGAGAAATATGAATATTAAATAAACAAGAAAGTATCTTTAAAAGAATAACTCACGTGAACACCATTAGACCAGACTTCCTCAACCACACCACGTAACATCATGTGATTCGATAAGAAGTATCACATGATATGTCTATATATGGAATCACATGATGTTTCTTATCGAATCACGCGATCTGTCACGTGACATCTTGTTAGCGAATCACAGACTACCACGTATGCAATCACATGATATACCATGTGATGTTTCCGCTCGCAATACGCGATGCGTAGAGCACTTTGACTCGTGACTTGCGTTTGGATTGCTCTTCGTTAATCTACAGATAAAATTGTAATGAAAAACGAATTTCATACAAAGTTGAATATGGCTCTTGCAGAAGTGAGTTAATGATGCTTTTCTAATTAAAAATAAAGATTTTTGTTTTTATAAAATTCGTAATACAATAATTGAATTTGATTCTTTTAAAATTCCTGACACAATAATTAAATTATGTTTCGTACATTTCTGCTTAAAATTTCTTAACATGGTGTTTTTTTAATTTTAAGGATCTGAATGAGACACCTGAATATGCAAAAACTGATGCTACATCTGCTGTTACACCTGGTGTGGTTGGGGAAGTCTGGTCTAATGGTGTTCACGTGTTACCTTTTAAAGATACTTTCTTGTTTATTTAATATTCATATTTCTCCATTCGATCATAACTGCTTCATTAAGACAATTAACATCGCTGAAAAAATTAGCTCAGTATCGATTCTTTTTACTCACATCCTGAAATTTTAAACTCCTATAATGCACTCCAAAATTCATTGATAATTCCCTAAACACAGTGTATTGACATCATTTTATTGAAATACTGTATTAAAACACACACCGAAAAATTAATAAGTATCGCTCTAATAAAATACATTCCCTGTTACAAAATATAGCTTCCCCCTAATAATACTCGTTAGTAACTCCAAGCAAAATGCTCTTAACACAATCTTGAGAATAATCTATCTTCCGTTACTTTCACAGAGAACACTTCAATGATAAGAATCTCCGCGGCATGTGCGCTGTAGCATAACGGATAAGGCGACTGTAATCAATCGATTGCGAGTTCGAGTCACGTCTCTGACAAGCGGAAAATAAATATCTTTTGGAAATTAAAAAAAAATGCGGATAGATGGCAGCACCGCATAAACTTTCGCCAGAGGACGCTTTAACTAGGTCACCGCTGATAACAGAGTTCAGTTCGTCATTGACCATCACGGAGGAAAGACGTGTGCTAAGAAGCTCCCCGATACACTTCAGTTAAAGGTCAGTCAACGATTGCGACATCCATTGAAACCTCTTTCAAAGTTCCTTCGGTCAAAGGTCATCTCCAGATTATCAGTCACTGAAACCACTTTCGCAATTGTGCCTCCTCCCCTCTCAACACAATTGTACAATGCACTCCGGTCAAAGGTCATCCTTCGGAGGGCTCTTTCGCAATAGTGCCTCCCCTCTCAACACAATTGTGCAATGCATTCCGGTCAAAGGTCATCCCTTCGAGGCCTATTTCGCAATACTGCGAAAGAGGTAAAATTGCGAAACTGCCTCCACAGTTGGTCTAAAGACCCTCCGTGAGGCATCCTCCACCCTCCGAAGTGAGGAAACCTTCCTCCCAAATGAGGAACTCTCCTCCATGAGTCATCTGTGCCACACTGCGCCACCTCTTCCGTTAACTGCAAAACTCCCCTTTTATAACTACTAAACTACTGACTCTTTTATGACTTCAAATGATTATATAGTATATGTAAAGGATAATTCTGCGTAATTTGATGGTATTAACTAGTTCCTGGGTGAATGTTATAGGTTTTTATGGTCATTCTAAAAATTTCTGTAAAATATGTTTTCGTGTCAGATTTCGAGTATTTTAGACTTTAAATCATTCAAATCTAGTAATTATAGTACATGTGTCAGGGTTTTAATATATCTTAATGAGTTTTAATCCTATGAGAATCTATTTAATGTTTTGAATAAGATTATTAAAAAGATACTATCGATTATGATTATAAAAGGATTGTTTATTTTCATGGGGCTAGTGTATGTAATTATGATAAGGTGTTTGTTACTCAGTTTAAATGTAACCGTGATATCTCTAGAGTTTTTTCCGTTCTCAGTTTAACTGTAACCGTGATATCACTAGAGTTTTAACCACACGTCCGGTTAGAACGCATAATTCAGTGGTATTGTTCATTAAAACAATCTCCGACATTGGCCGTGTCGAATCAAAATACATAAAAATCAAATTATTGGAAAATGAGGACAACGGACATGATATAAAACATTAACATTATATTATTTATTGGCAAAAGGAAATTAAAATAATAATAAAAGAACATATTTAATTAATTCAATTAACAATCTTACTACAACATAAATATTCTCCACTGACATACGTGTTAGACATTTCCTAAATCATGAATATTTAAAGTATATATATTTAAATCCCCTTCATTTAAGTTTTACAGTAAATTCATTCTAATTATTTAGCTCAAGTATAAGTTGAATATGATGTCGAGAGAGTGCGCAAATTAACTAACAAATCGTCATCAGACTGAGTATAAGGATCATGCATTTCGCACCTTCAAATCCTTCGTTGGATCGTCGCTGGATGCGGAGCCCTTCGACCGCGGAAACGCCGGTCATCGCTGCAGACCTATTTTGGGAGAACTTTTCTCTCCGAAGCACAAAACCAATTCTCCGTTCTTTTTGAAAAATCTAACACTCTCTCGAACATCCGAAAAATGTCTCCTCCTACACAATTAAGCCCCAGGTTTGTTACTGGTTCCCCCAATTGAAGCCCCTGGTATTTTCATTGGATATTTCCAAAAATGTCCAGCTATTGGGTGCTGTGATGACAGGAGGATGGCGATCACCCCAGAATTAATATCTGGCAGGTGGACCGAGGGTTCTCACGACCTTGTGCGCACGTGCAGCCGAACCGGACAAGTGTCAGCTCTCCCCAAGAGCGCCCTGCTGTACGCCCCTCTGTAACAGAGCCATCGCTGTCCATATTTCCCAGAAACATGGCTTGCTCATCCTTTTGCAGGTGTTCTCTTAGGGAACTGTATGTGAATTGAAGGAGAAGTGCAGGGACCATCTTTGTAGGTTGCACTCCCTCCATAATTCGCAATGTCTCAATTTGCCTTGGAACATTCACCCCCATCCCTGTAGTATCAAGGGTGTCATAGGCTAGTATTCACCTAAAAAACCTGTAACTACATTTACACACACACATATATATATAACAAAATAGTAGCATAATTCCGATCACTGTCATCAAACTCTCGGAAAGAGAAAGTATAAGATATTTTTCTGTCCGACTTATCTCCCAGTTCTATAGAAATTCTAAGTCCAATAAATTGGCTGTCCAAAAGTTGAAGGAATGTTCATGGTAACAATGGTAAAAAAAAAGCACAGTTCAAAGTTTGTGTAGAGTGTGAAAAAGTTCTTTTACGAAAAATTGTAGTAGAGGGTCTGTGGCTATAGCGCGCCAGTGTCTCCAATTTCAGTGTCATGGTAAGTGCAAAGAAAATAGAGAACTTGGAGATCTGCAGAAGGAGCATAACACTGTCATGGTATCATTGTCATGGAAGTGAAAATTGTGATCTTTGAGAGTTTATGTGAAAATCACGCCACTGAATCATCGTATCACTGTCATGGAAGTGCAAATTGTGGTCTTTGAGAGTTTATGTGAAAATCATGCCACTGAATCATCGTATCACTGTCATGGAAGTGCAAATTGTGGTCTTTGAGAGTTTATGTGAAAATCACGCCACTGAATCATCGTAGTATCACTGTCATGGTAGTGCAAATTGAAAGCCTGGAACTCTGTATGTGGATGACGTTACTGCATCACTTCTCGCTGTGGAGTAAATATGTAGGAAAATGGAAGTTTTCTTGTGAGAACAACACACCACTGTCTGCATCTTATAACTGAATTTTTGTGCATGGAAGAATCTTAATTGAGGCACACATTTTATCGATACACCAATGCATACATATACATACAGTCTGATGACACAAATTCTCTCTCTCGAATTTATAATACCCATTAAACATTAAGTCCCTGACTTTTTCTTTTTTTTTTACAAAAACTAATTCCCTTCTTAATTCGCCATTATTTAATATTCAAAATACAGTATTTTCTCCTATTTCACTGTTATGTATAATTTATCCATTCTCTAGTCCTGCAAAGTGAACATTATTATCCCATCGTTATTATTATTTTTTTTTTTTTATTTCTCTTTCTTCATTCCTTTCAACATTTAAGTTGCCTACAAAATTTTCTCACTGATTTAACATCTCACCATTTACTAATATTTACAAATACATTATACTATCTCATTGAAAATACAAAGAAAAACAAACAAATAAATTTTTGTCAATATTATCACGAATTGTCATGCCATATTACATTTCCTAATAAATTCATAATTTGTACAAACGCAATAAACATATATTTTTTTTTCAAATTATCAATCAACTCTCCTTTATCTATATCCCTTATATACATAATCCAAAATTGTGTATTCCGAATTTCGCCTTAGCGTTTAGAATTTTCATTTAATAAACCATTTCCTAAAGAATTCATACTTCTCTTACATTTATTTTTATCATAAATTTCTTGCAAACTTTCACTTCAATAAACCACTTCCTAACAAAATTTATAATTGTCTTACACTTATTTTTACCATAAATTCCTTGCAAATTTTTCTTTTAACAAACCAATTTGCGTCCGTAGTTCTCTTTAATATTATATGCCATAAATCCGTAATTATCTTACATTTTAAAACTCCCTTATATTTCTTTGGCGATCTACATTCGTAATTCCTTTATAGTAAACATTCCGTAAGCAGTAAGTATTTTCTTTAATTTCTTTCTTGTAATCCGTCAGCTTTCTTTTTTTCTTTTTTTTACTCATAGTAAACCCAGGAGTCCCTATGTTTAAACTTTTCCCGTCAACGTCCGTTACAAGCCCTTTTCATGAAACCAGTTTTCCCAGGGTTGGCAAGACTTGTTTTTCGGAAAAGTCCCGATTTTCAAAGGATTTCGTGTTCTTACAGTTGTGGACCCGTAGAAGATAAATCCTGTATGTTTGACCGACCGGCCTCGTGGGATAGAAAGATGTGTGTTACCTATATGTCTGAGTGTTTTTTTATTTTTATAATGTATAAAGGAGATTTTTTTTAGTGTGTTATGCAATGTTCTTTTTGGATTATCAAGGTGTACTGTATGCCGATGAAAGGGGTAAGTGTTTTTATTTATCCATTATCTTTTAAAAGAAGAAAAATTACTTTATCGCGCATGGCTAAATGTTAACGTGGAACCTTACCACGGTTTGCTAATGTGCAATATAAGTACGTCTAGGAAGGTAGATCAGTCCTCTAGTTTCACTCAAAAACGCATAGATATTCCTTAAAGTTTTAATTTTTAACTTTAAAAATTTATTATATTAATGTGTTAGTATTTTTAAATTTTTACATATGTCTCATTGTCATCAATTCCTATTCATTGCTATCCCTTATGTTAAAATAATTGTATGTTGTTCTCATTCCTTATTTATTTATTTATTTATTTTTAAAACGTTTATTTACTTTATCCCAATTCCGTGTCATTACTATCCGCTTATTGATTTTAATGTAATTTTCCTTTCTTCTTATATTTAAATTCTTGTTATTATCATAAAAGTAATTTTCGCCATACCCGTTCCTATATATTTTATTTATTTATTCCGTTTTTCTTCTAAATCACTCGCTTATAATATTTAAAATGTCGCAAAGTGTTTTCCGTTAAAGTCTTGCTTAAATTCATTTTTTTTTTGCAATAATTATTTAGAATTCCATCTGTTTATAATGCACTAGTTATTTAAAATTACTAAAATCCACTCTATTTGCAATCCAATATTATTTTAAATTTCATGTTAATTTAAGCTTTCCTCTAATTAATGTAACATTTATTTAAAATTCCCTAATTAATGTAATATTTATTTAAACATTCCTCTATTTAATGTAATATTTATTTAAACATTCCTCTAATTAATGTAATATTTATTTAAAATTCCCTAAGTAATGCAATATTTATTTAAACATTCCTCTAATTAATGTAATATTTATTTAAAAATCCCTAATTAATAATTCAAGGTTCATTTAAAATTTCCTAATTAATGTAATATTTATTTAAAATTACTTCTATTTATAATGCAATATTTATTTAAAATTTCTTTTATTTATAATTCAATATTTATTTAAAGTTTGCGCCCCGTTTTACGCGCTTTTCGTGCAATTTTTGATATATATTTTCTCTCGCCCCCTTTTATATATATATATATATATATATATTTGTATATAAATTTTGTTGTAGTCGTGTTTCCAAGATTGAACCATATTTCTCTTCAAATTCTTACCTAACCTCATTTTTCGTTATTTACAATTTCAATACCGAGTTTAAAATATAAAAAATTTGTATACCTATTCCTACATTTACTTTAAATTTTTATTCTCTTCTAACCAAGGATAAATCGTCCTCCCGTATTTGTTTTTCATTTATATTCGAAACCAGTTCTTCCCTGTGTATATCGTGCGTACCCTACTTCTTTGTTGACTGAACTTGCAATTCACCCCCTTTGTGAGATCCCATTTCCCCCTGTTTCTATCTGAAAATTGACCTTGAGTGGAACCCATCTCCACACTGACCGCAAGTCGCCACGGGGAATTCTGCCTCCCTGAAATTGTCGCCACCGAAGTGTTTTGTAAGAATGGCAACCTGCTCTCAACCATGTCTTTCTGTAAACCATCCCGTTGCACGCGTTCCTGACTATTTAGGGAAGGAGAAAAAAGCCCTTTCGCTAGAGTTTTTGTGTTGACATTTTGCACTGACCATTTGAGGAGGGGGGAGGGGTCGCTAGTGCTGTGTTGTGCTGACATTTTGTGAATGTCGCGTGTTTTCTTTCTTATCTGTCGCAAGCACGTTAAATAAGAAAAGCGGGAAGAGATAGTTGCTTTCCATTAACAATTTTGACCTCATATCCATTTTTCAATTTTATAATTTATTCATTGCCAGATCAACTTCCAAAGAATTCATTTTGACTTATAATTATTTTTTTTTACCTCTTTCTCATCTTAAAATTTTTCAAATAGCGATCATCAGACAATATTTAGTTCCTAAAAATTTTTGGCTTCATGAAAAAATCTGAACCGAATTTTCTTTCATCCCGCTCTTGGATCTCCTCAATTTCACTAGTGTTACAAACTTGTATTTCCTGTGGAACCTCTACCTTTTGCCTAACATACTTTTTGTTTTGATTCTCATCTATTTCTGAAGGTTTTGGACACAATTCACTTCACTATCGTTTTGGTTTTTCTCTCTACTTGTATTACAATTTTCATTTTGTGTATTTTTACTGGTATCATTTGAATTTTGCAAATTTTGAAAGTTAACATTTTCATTATCATTGTCCATAACATCCATTATTTTACTCTCATTTGAAGTTTTTGTATTTTGTATCTCGCGATTCTCATTCGTAATTTGAATGTCCTGAAGCTTGCATTTTGCATTTTCTTTTCGACTTTTTTGACAATTAACCTTTCCATTCTCATTTTGGACTTCTTGGAAAATAACATTTTTATTTCTATTAACTTTCACTATTTTGCTTTCATCTGATTTCCGAATGTTTTCATAATTGTGAGTTTTATTTGTATTTTGAATATTTTCAAAATCAACCCTTTCTCTAACCAAAACGTCCGTTATTTTGTTTTCATTTGGAATTTTGATATCTTCATTGCCCTTGTTTGTATTTGTATTTTGTGTGTCTTTGAAATCAGCGCTCTCACCAACCAAAACGTCCGTTATTTTGTTTTCACGTAATTTCTGATTTTCTTCTTTAATTTTTTTGAAAATATCAATAGGCCAAACCGAAAAAAATGTGTCAGAGTCTAAGCGAATTTTTGTTTCCGTGTTTTGAAATTTATTTTCTACCGTGGGTAATTCTGTGTTTAATTCATCTCCAACTGACGCGATGAGTTCAACTTTGTGCTTCCTGTCCTTAATGCCCTCTCTTTCTCTACTATTTTGGGTTCTGTTATTACCAAAATTTTCTCTATCAATTTGAGTTTTATATTTTCCAACATTTTGTCCCTCCTTCTCAATATTTATTTGTGTAACATGCCTTAAATTTTTATCTTCTCTGGAATTCTTCCTATCTATGTACTGAACCTCTCATGAATTATTTTCTGTGTAATTTCTATCTATGTATCGATCCTTTTCTGAATTATTCTCTGTGTAATTTGTATTTGTAACAGGGATTTTATCATTTTTATTTAAAGGAGACTGCACCCTATTTCTACGCCTTTGTTGACGATCATTCTCAATCTCCCCTTCTAGTTTAAATTTCTGTTAAAATTTGCATTTCGTCTAGAATCAATTCTGTTAAAATTTGAATTCCGTCTAGAATCATTTCTGTTAAAATTTGTATTCCGCCTAAAATCATTCCTGTCATTGGCGTATCTGTCCGAGCTATCCGTATATTTAAATTTATCTTGGTTTTGCCTCTGAAAATCATTTTTGTTACGCGGGACCTCAAAATTCCGTTCGTCATTCCTATGTGTATATTTCTGGCTACCCATTCTTCCTTCATTAACATATTCGTTTCCATAAGATTGCTTTTCCTCCCTACAGTCTTGAGTACGTGAGGGGTAAAATCTATCTGGGGGTACATTGTATGTCGTATTGGGAAACCTCTCCGCATAATTCGTTCCGTACCGAATGGGAGAAATCCTCCGTCGTGCATAATGTTCTGTTGGTCTCCGCGAAGAATTATGCATGGTCTGAAATGAGATGTGTGTTTGTTTATTCCTCTCTCTAATGTAATGCCAGCAATCCTACATACAATGTCCAAATTTACCGCAAAAATTGCATGAGTATGTGTCCGTTATCTGATAATTATTTCTGTTTTCTCTGATTTTAAGATGATTTATCTCTTCTGTTATTTTTTCAAGTAGGTTGGAATTAAACTGTTGTTGTTCCTTTTTAAACATTTGAATATCGCTGTATTGAGAGATGTTATTTAATTCAACTGTTGTTGTAAGATTGGCCGCTTCTAAATTTTGAGCAATTTTTACTGCGTCTCTAAAAGTTTTTGGGTCGTTTTTCACAATTTCTTTCCGATATTCGGGCTCAACTACCTCCAAAAATTTACTTAGGCTGAGTTTGTCCATAATTGCGTGTGTGTGTTCGTTAAGTTGTGTTTCACCCACGTAGTTTAAAGTTAATGTTGTAATTCTATGTGCTAATTCTTTAATATTTTCTCCCTTTGTTTGTTTAGCGGTTGAAAAAAGAATTTGGTTTGTAGTGACATTTAGTTCTGAAGTGAAAAAATCTAGGAATTTTTGTTTGAAAGTCTCGAAAGATTTTTCACTACGCAGATCCTTTGAGCTAATGTAGAATTTTTTTGCGTTTCCGCACAGACGGGATTTAACAATTGCTAGCTTCTCTAAATCGTTCCAATTTGTTAGTTCACTTAAAGATTCCATTTGTTCGAAAAACATGGAGGTCTCGTTTTCGTCGCTTCCGCTCAGTTCTCCTAACAAGAATATGATCCCAGGGATCCTACTTGTAGGCGTTACCGTCATATCACTCCTTTCTGTCATTTTTTAAATTTGTTAAGTTTTCCCTTAATTTTCTGATCCAAAATTTCTATCCCTACGAACAATGCGCGTTTACATAAATACAACACTTTTCATGCAACATAAAATACAATTATTGATACTGCAAAATCTTAAACATAAAATCATACTGATACGCAATTCTTATTTCCCAAAAATTTAGCTCCCAAAAGAATATTACCATCCATTATTCATTTTCTCCAATTTTTCTCCCCTAACTCAATATATTTAAATCCTATAATTCTTTTTCTTAAATATACACAACATTTCTTAAATACACACTTCATATACATATGGCATAACACTTGTGACAACATCTATTTTCTTAAATGTCCTCATTTCCTTACGTTAAGTTTACTTTTATAGTTTAAGTTTTTTATTTTAAATTTATTTCAAGATAATTTTATTTTAATTCAAGTTAATTTTATTTTAAATTTTATTTTAAGTTAATTTTATTTTATTTTAAGTTCATTTTATTTTAAATTTTCCTATCGCGCACATTAATTTTAATTTATTCACAAAAAAAATTTCCGTTATTTTAACAATTATTTTTATTTCGAATCCTGGTCATCGGAACCATTTTTGTTATGTGGGTTTTAACCACACGTCCGGTTAGAACGCATAATTCAGTGGTATTGTTCATTAAAAGAATCTCCGACATTGGCCGTGTCGAATCAAAATACATAAAAATCAAATTATTGGAAAATGAGGACAACGGACATGATATAAAACATTAACATTATATTATTTATTGACAAAAGGAAATTAAAATAATAATAAAAGAACATATTTAATTAATTCAATTAACAATCTTACTACAACATAAATATTCTCCACTGACATACGTGTTAGACATTTCCTAAATCATGAATATTTAAAGTATATATATTTAAATCCCCTTCATTTAAGTTTTACAGTAAATTCATTCTAATTATTTAACTCAAGTATAAGTTGAATATGATGTCGAGAGAGTGCGCAAATTAACTAACAAATCGTCATCAGACTGAGTATAAGGATCATGCATTTCGCACCTTCAAATCCTTCGTTGGATCGTCGCTGGATGCGGAGTCCTTCGACCGCGGAAACGCCGGTCATCGCTGCAGACCTATTTTGGGAGAACTTTTCTCTCCGAAGCACAAAACCAATTCTCCGTTCTTTTTGAAAAATCTAACACTCTCTCGAACATCCGAAAAATGTCTCCTCCTACACAATTAAGCCCCAGGTTTGTTACTGGTTCCCCCAATTGAAGCCCCTGGTATTTTCATTGGATATTTCCAAAAATGTCCAGCTATTGGGTGCTGTGATGACAGGAGGATGGCGATCACCCCAGAATTAATATCTGGCAGGTGGACCGAGGGTTCTCACGACCTTGTGCGCACGTGCAGCCGAACCGGACAAGGGTCAGCTCTCCCCAAGAGCGCTCTGCTGTGCGCCCCTCTGTAACAGAGCCATCGCTGTCCATATTTCCCAGAAACATGGCTTGCTCATCCTTTTGCAGGTGTTCTCTTAGGGAACTGTATGTGAATTGAAGGAGAAGTGCAGGGACCATCTTTGTAGGTTGCACTCCCTCCATAATTCGCAATGTCTCAATTTGCCTTGGGACAGTAGCGATATTGGAGATACTGCCTCTAACATTAGTGATATTAATATGTCCGATGTTATGCCTTTACGCATGAGTGGACATGTAAGTACTTATTTTAATATGATTTTATTTTGTAAATATATTAAACTTGTCATTTTTATAATATGTGATAACTTAATTATTTTTTATTTACTTAGAACTTTTAGGAATTTAATTTAGCTAATTAGTGTTTTCATATCTATAAATATTCTTTAACTTGGTGACTTTTTCATTACTTTTTTTAATGATTCTTATTGGGGTGGTATAAGGAATGTATGATTATCTTACATATGATTTCAGAAATGTATTATAATACTAAACAAGATTTATAACATGCTTATACTAAAATCCTGTATTTTTTATCTTTTACAGGTTTGTCTTACTTGTTCGAAGAGCTTCACAATGAAGCGAAGCTTAGTTCGACATATGAAGATTCATGACTCTTCAAGTAAAGTTCCTTGTCCACAATGTCCTGCTACATTTACAAGAATGAGTGATATGATGCATCATGAACGTACAGCTCATAGTGATAAGTATATGTTTAATATGAAAAGTGGAACTTTTAGTGCTTGTCCTACGCAAGGCGGTAAAAGGAAAGCTTCAGGTGTTTCTGGGATGAATAATAAGAAGAAAGTGGCTATAAATCTCTGTCAACAAGCATTAGCCAGCACTGTGACCGTTCATAAAATTCCCGGAGATGGCGAAAAAGATATCCTTACCTTTTTTGATTCTAACAGAATTAATATAACACAGGTGTCGTTAGAGGAGATTGGTTTCAACGTAGTATTGTATGATACATAAATCTGTGTTGCCGTTTTACTCGCTTCCGATCTGAAAAAGAGCAGGAATATTGTACAGCCTATTTCAGAAGTTCCTGTATGAGGAATATTACTGAAGAAGATTTAAATGCTTATATGGATTCTGCTTTTGGAAAAGTATTAACATCATTCGAAACCTTCATAGGGTTCGAATGATAGAACGTGGTAGTGGTTGGGTTTTAGAGAGGATTGATGAACTAATGTTTGATGTTGGGGTATATGAACCTCTAGCTGCTTCTAGCTATATCCCACTACCTAAAGAACTAGCAGCTAAGAAAGCTGTTATTAATGTGCAGAATAGTGACCAAACGTGTTTTATGTGGTCCATCTTAGCAGGTATTTATTCTGTTAATTAGAATGCATCACGTATAGATAAATATACCGAGCATGAATGCAAGCTAATTATGGATGGAATTGAGTTTCCTACCCCTTTACATGAAATTTAATTGTTTGAGTGAAATAACAATATAAGCTTGAATGTCTTTGGATATGAAGATAAGAAGGTGTTTCCGCTCTATATATCATCTCATAGACGGGATCAACACTGTAAATTACTACTCATTAGTAATGATGAGCACTATCATTACTGTTGTATTAAAAGTATGATCAAACTTCTATACGGTTTAATAAAGCATAAAGGGAAGCAACATTTTTGCAATCACTGTTTACAGAGATTTTCATCTGAAACTCGTTTAAAGAATCATACTGAATTATGCAAACAGTATGGTCTGCAGCGAGTGGAGCTGCCTAGTGGTGATGATGCAATTTTGAAATTTAAAAGTGTTTATATTCAAATGCGTGTACGTATATGCGGACTTTGAATCTTTTATGATAAAAATGGATACATGTGAGAATTCTCCCTCCATTTCACATGAGAACATCTTATCTCATCATGTTCCTTGTGGTATTGCATACATTATTATTGCTCCTGATGGGAAAACCTTTAAAGGTCCTGTTATATACAGGGGTGAGGATGTGGTTACTCATTTTTGAAGGGTCTTATTTATGAAGAAGAGGAGATTCGAAGAATATTGAAAGAAAATATGAAAATGAGTTTCACTGCTGAAGATCGTGAAAACATTGAAAATGCCGCTATCTGTCATATTTGCAATAAGACTTTAGGAGAAGAACGTGTAAGAGACCACTGTCACTTAACTTCTAAGTTCAGAGGTGCAGCTCATCCTAATTGCAATCTGAATTACAAGATATGACGGCGCATATCTGTTATGTTTCACAATTTAAAGGGGTATGATGGACATTTAAGTATGCAGGGAATCGGTCAATTTAAAGAAAAGAGAATTGAGTGTATTTCTAGTAATATGCAGAATTATGTAACATTCCGTGTTGAAAGTCTGCATTTTATAGACTCCTTCCAATTTTTACCTGCCTCTATTGAGAAACCTAAGCTCTAGTTTGGAATCCGATCAGTTTCGTATCATCAAAGAGCATTTTACAAATGATCATGTGAATTTGCTTACTAGAAAGTGTGTTTATCCCTATTCTTATATAGATTGTGCTAAGAAGTTTGAAGAAACGAGTCTACCCTCTAAAGAGGTTTTCTTCGACGATTTACATCAGGAGGAGATCTCTGATGAGGCCTATGCTTATGCCCAGCATGTTTGGCCATCCTTAAAGATAAAGAATATGGGGGAATATCATGACTTGTATATAAAAACTGATATTCTTCTGCTAGCGGACGTTTTCGAAAATTTCCGTGATTTGACACTGAAATATTATGGAATAGATGCTGCTCACTGTCTAACATTAACATCTCTTGCTTGGAATGCTGCCCTAAAGACTAGTGGTATATCATTAGAACTGATTACAGATCCTGATATGTACCAATTTTTAGAAGAAGGTATTAGAGGTGGTATTAGTGTTATTAGTAAACGTCTAAGCCAGGCTAATAATAAGTATTTGGAACATTATGATTCTGCAAAACCTAGCAAGTATATAATGTACCTAGATGCGAATAATTTATAATGGATGGGCACTAAGCCAAGCACTCCCTGTATTGGATTTTAGATGGCTTGATTCTGAAGATATCCTGAATTTTGATCCACTTGTAGTAGAGGATGACTCGCCTGTGGGGTATATTATCGAGGTGGATATAGACTATCCTCATGATTTGCATGATGAACATAATGACTATCCTCTAGCGCCTGAAAGGGTTCATATCACCCAGTCTCTGACTTCGGAGTATAGTCGGAATTTGTCTAAAGAAATGGATTTAAAAATATGCAAGGATCAGATCAAATTAACACCCAATTTGATTCAGAAGGCTAAATATGTTCTGCATTATAGAAGTTTAAAGCAGCATATGAAGCTGGGGATCAAACTTGTGAAAATCCATGGAGTATTAACTTTCAAGCAAGAACCCTTTTTATAGCCTTATGTGCAATTTAACACGGAGAAGAGAATGCTGGCTAAAAATTCTTTTGAAAAAGATCTGTTCAAACTTATGAACAGGGCAGTTTTTGGTAAGACGATGGAAAATTTGAGAAAAAGAATGGATATTAAACTAGTACAGACTAAGAAGAGATTAAAAAAATGTCTTGCATCACCAGCCTTTCACTCTTTCAAAGTGTTTAATGAAGATCTGGTTGCAGTTCATATGCATAAGACAAATTTAAAATTGAATAGCTGAACTGAATAGCGTAAATGTATGCTGGTTTCTTAGTACTAGATTTGAGTAAAACACTCATGTATGAGTTTCATTATAATTTTATTAAAAATGTGTATGGAAGTCGAGCTGAATTGCTTTTCACAGACACGGATTCCCTGTGTTATGAAGTGGAAACAGAAGATATTTATAAAGATTTTGAAAGTCATCAAGATTTTTTCGGCTTTTCAGATTATCCATGCGATCATCCACTTCATTCCAACAAAAATAAAAAAAATATTGGAAAAATGAAAGATGAGTTGAATGGTACTCCTGTCCTGGAGTTTGTGGCTTAAGATCAAAAATGTATAGTTTAAAATCATCCTTCATGGAAAAGAAAACTGCTAAATGTGTCAATAAGAATGCTGTGAAAAGATTCATTCATCATCAAGATTACTATAACTACTTAACAATACATAAATGTAATAGAGTTGAGCAAATTAAAATTGCTAGTAAAGATCAGAAGATTTATACTGTGAAAGTAGTTAAAATGGGGTTATCACCCTTTGATGATAAACGATATATTTTAAATGATGGAATTAAGGGTTTAGTTTATGGCCATTATCAAATTTAAATGATAAAGCCATGCTAAATTAATAATTGTAGCGGTGTGTTGTATACATCGGGTGGTGGTGAGGTTTTAATGAAATGAAGATTTATTCTTTAGAGAAAGTGAATTCATTTACGTACATTGCAAGAAGCTGTCTATGATCAAGTAGAATCATGTTGAATTATATTAAGATACATTACTTTTTACATGTATACTGACAGAATACAATTTAATTAAAGGCACTCTAACATGGTAAAGATGCTTATGGATCAAAATCTGGAATGATTGAAATATATATATACACACATTGAATGCTCCAGATATACAAACGAAATGAAATTTGTAAGCAAAGATTAGATTTATACTTTGAAAAAAAAACTTTATATTTACTTACTGATTAATAACATTCTTCTTACTCTTATCTGACTGATAAAATCTCCATTCATAGAAACATCACGTGGCAAGATGAAGCTCCGCCCTCTGTCCACCCGGTGCACCTATGTTTTAACATGGGGAACTATAGCACCGGAATTTGCCCATTTTAAAGTATAGCACCGGATGAGACAGAACCCCCTTATATACACTACTTCTGTAATTTGGTAAAAATTCTATTATTATTTTTCCATCTCCAGACTTTAGCGATTCCGCCCGGCTATGATACTTTAGGTCTCCGCCTTTCTAACGCCCCCCCCGTCCTCCTCTTTAATGCCGCCGATTTCATTCCAAGAAACATTCTTTAGTGTTTTTTGTGTATAATTTGAATCCTTTATATTTCACAGATGTCTGTAATTTGGTAAAAGTTCTATTATTATTTTTTCATCTCCAAACTTTAGCAATACCGCCCGGCAATGATGCTTTAGGTCCCCGCCTTTCTAAGGCGCCCCTCCTCTTTAATGCCGCCGATTTCATTCCAAGAAACATTCTTTAGTGTTTTTTGTGCATAATTTGAATCCTTCATATTTCACAGTTTTCTGTATTTTGGTAAAAGTTCTATTATTATTTTGTCATCTCCAAACTTTAGTAACTCCGCCCGGCAATGACGCTTTAGGTCCCCGCCTTTCTAAGGCGATCTTCCTCTTTAATGCCGCTGATTTCTTTCCAAGAAATATTCTTTAGCGTTTTTGGCATATAATTTGATTCTTATTCTTTTATATTTCACAGATGTCTGTAATTTGGTAAAAGTTCTATTATTATTTTTCCATCTCCAGACTTTAGCATTTCCGCCCGGCAATGATACCTTCGGCCCCAGCCTTTTTAACTCGCCTCTCCTCTTTAATGCCGCCGGTTTCATTCCAAGACACATTCTTTAGTGTTTTTTGCGTATAATTTGATTCCTTTTTATTACACAAATGTCTGTAATTTGGTAAAAGTTCTATTATTATTTTTCCATCTCCAGACTTTAGCTATTCCGCCCGAAAATAATGCTTTAGGCCCCCCCCCGCCTTTCTAACTCGCCCCTCTTCTTTAAGGTCACGATTTCATTCCAAGAAACATCTTTAGTGTTTTTGCGTATAATTTGAATCTTTTATATTTCACAGAAGTCTGTAAATTGGAAAAAGTTCTATTATTATTTTTCCATCTCCAGATTTTAGCATTTCCGCCCGGCAATGATACATTAGGGCCCCACCTTTCGAACGCCCCCCTCCTCTTTAATGCCGCCGATTTCATACTAAGAAACATTCTTTAGTGTTTTTGCATATAATTTCGATCTTTTATATTTCACAGATGTCTTTAATTTGGTAAAATTTCTATTATTATTTTTCCATCGTCAGACTTCAGCATTTCCGCTCGGCAATGAGACTTTAAGCCTCTCCTTTCTAACAGGTCCTTCCAGTCTAATGCCGCCGATTTCAGAAAGCATTCTTTAGTGTGTTTTTTTCATATAATTTTGCTCTTTTATATCTCACAGGTGTCTGTAATTTAGTAGAAGTTCTATTATTTTTTCCATCTCGAGATTCTAATTCTTTCCAAAGCAGTCTGTGGGCCATCTTTGTCGCCATTAAAGTAAGAAATAAAATTACACAAAAACACGTCACCTGTGACGTTCGGATTTACGCACATCTTATTGTTCGATTTTCGCATAAGCCTTTCCTCAACAACAACATTTTAGGTTTAAACCTAAAATTTTGTGGCTAAATTTGTTGAATGACTTGTTTTGCGAATGGTTTTGTTGTCCCAAATACTGTTGTGTAATAGGGCCTTTTCCCATGAAGCAATCTTTAAATTCAGTGAAATCTTTAAAACGTCTTAGAAATGTTTAAATTGTAATTTGAAATCAAAAATTTAACTTGTCTAAATTGTATAGTTGTATTTTTCAAATTAACTTCAACACTTTTTCAAAACCCACATTGTGTAGTTTAGTTACTAATGTGTTTATACTGTGTGGCGAAGAATTTTAAGGTTTTTGATATATACTAAAAATAACTTATACAAATTTTCAATCCCCCATGTAATAGTTTAGATACTAATGAGTTTAAACTGTGTGGTGAAGGTTTAAAAGTTTAAAAATTTTTTCAATGTGATATAAAGACTTTTTGACATTTTCTCAACATGTAGTTTAGATACTGTTGAGTTTATACTGCATGGCGATGGTTTAAGAGTTTTTGAATTTAAAAATGTTATCTCCTGTTTTTTAACACAGAGATATTTCTTAACTCTGTGTTTTCATGTAAATTGTGTCATGATGTGTTTATACTTTTTAAAACAATCTCTTGAAATGTAATTACATTTTATACATTCATGTATAAAATGTATTACATTTTATACATGATATTTTTGAAACTCTATATAACAGTATGTATTCAACATAAATTGGAAATTGGATTATAACTTGTGTTCTTGTGTTTAAGCGACTTAATATGCAGGAGGAGGCCGATTGTTAGGAAACTGCAGTGTAAACAAGCAACACGTACAACAGTGAAATTACAGTCAAAATCCAAAAGTTGTTGTGTGCTGATTGGCTAATCACATCAGGGCTGCTTGTCACTAAGTTTTAACCCCGTGTTACATATTCCTGCAAATTGAGACGTCAACATTCAGAATATGTTAATTTCTACTTTAACCGATGAGAGATTAGCATAATCCGGAAAAACATCAACTTCTACTTCAAAAACACTAACTTCTACTTCAATGACACAGCACTATTTAAGCTTGCGGATGTGTCAGTTCATTGTCTGTAATTTAGTAGAAGTTTTATTATTTTTTTCCATCTCGAGATTCTAATTCATTCCAAAGCAGTCTATCGGCCATCTTGGGGGCCATTAAAGTAAGAATTAAAATTTCTCGAAAACACGTCACCTGTGACGTTGGGATTTACGCACTTCTGATTGTTCGAATTAAGTTTTCTGAGAACCTGTTCTAACTCAAGATACCATTCTCTGGCGCTTTGGTGCAAGCCATAGATTGCTTAATTTAACTGACATACATATTTACTTTTGTCTTTGTCAAAAAATCCTGGGTCAATTTCTATGACTCAACCCCCTTAAAATTGAAAATTTTTTCATTAAATTTTCTTTTCTTTTTCTCACAAAAACTTTTTATTTCTTTGATTGTCCTTAACCTAGGTCCCTTTCCTTTATAATAATAGTATACATCCTTTCTAAATCCTGTCATTCTTGGAATAACTTTTCTGACCTAAGTAGTATCTGGATCAGGAATTGGACGATTATCACCAGAGGACCCCGTTTCCTCATTGCTTTCTGCAATGTCTTGATCTTCCTCAGATGAATTGTCTTTTTCCCTCTCCATACGCTGCTCATCAGACGAGTCTAGATAGGTAGGCTTGTGAGATGAAAAGTAAATTTTTCTATTAGCTTAGGTTTCTCATTTACATTAGGTCCCACACCGCCTTCCTCTGCGTTGCACTCTTCATTAAATTTAATATTATTAGTCTCGACTATTTTCCCCTTATTCAAGAGCCATATCCTATATCCCCGAGTTTTCAAAGCATACCCTGCCATAATGCCCTCTTGTGCCCTCATGTCAAATTTCCCCCTAAGCTGTTTAGGCTTGCCTACAAAAGCTTGACATCCAAATGCTCTGAGGTGGGCAACTGATGGTTTTCTGTCTCTGTATAACTCGATCAGCGTTAGATTCTTGAATTTGTGGCAGATACGATTTTTAACGTATGCAAAAGAGAGTAAAGCTTCTACCCAAAAATCGTCTTTGAAATTACTGTCATTTAACATTGCCCGAACACAATCCAAAGCTGTTAAATTAAACCTCTCTGAAACCCCGTTTTGTTTGGGTGTGTATGTGTTTGTCCTTTCTGCTTTAATGTCTTGTGTGTTTAAAAACTTCTCAAATTCAGTGTTGAAGGCCCAGACCACACGACCAACCCTAAGGCTTATGGCAGCTTAATGTGTGACCGGCTCAAATTCAGTGTAGAAAGCCCAGACCACACGACCAACCCAAAGGCTAATGGTAGCTTTCTGTGTGGCCGGAGGCTCAAATTCAGTGTGGAAAAATTCCATACCATTGTCAGATCTGATGCTTAGCATTTTGGTATTTAAAAAGCTTTCCTCTCCATGCTGAAATTGTTTAAATCTATCAAAAACTTCTGACTTTCTTTTCATAGGATAAACTGTTACTTTACTTGAAAAATCATCGGTTATGCTAAGGAAATACCTTGCTCCTCCACGCGATGGTTTTGGCATAGGTCCACATACATCCATATGGATTAGTTCCAATGGTTTCTCAGATCTAATTCTGCCTATGGGTTTAAAAGAAATTCTTTTTGTTTTTGCTAATTTACAACATTTGCAATTGATTTTTCTAAGACTGATGTTTGGCAAACCTTTAACAGCAGACTCTTTACATGTATGATGTAAATAGTTAAAGTTGATGTGACAGTACTTTTTATGCCATAGTCTTATATTTCTCCCGACTTCAATGGGTGATTTAGAACTTTTAAATACATCATATTTACAAGGCTTGTTAGGTTTAAAAACAGTAACACTAGAATTTACAACTTTACTTTTAAAAACTTTACATCTTTACAACTTTACAAAGCATTTCTATTTTGACTTTTAACATTATTGCAATTGTCATTCTTTTTTACAGGTTTACAAGTCTTAAAATTACTATTTACATTTTCAGATTTTTAAAAGAAGTACAAGAATTTTTATAATCATGATTAACATTTTTAGTTTTACAAGCACATGAATCATTAGCTTTAAAATTACTTTTACTTTTAAAATCACTAGAAATTTTAGACTTTACATTTTTAGTTTTAGGCTTAGTAATTTTACTTCCTGTTGACTTTTCAACATTAAAATTCTTGGCTTTAATCTCATATTGAGGCCTGAGGAAATACAAGCTAAGGACATTGTTGTTTCTATAAGCTCTTTAAATTTGTCGAACAATTCCAAATTGTTGCAAAAATGCTTAGTTGCTGTCGTGTCAACAACCCAATCAAATTTTTCGGTCGATTCACTATTACAATTTTCAATACTAGACTGAATTTCACTTAATTTTGCATGGTTTTGTTTACAGTTTGCCTTAAGATAACCATAAGCCTTGCATACATGGCAAGGGCCTACCTGTTTATTTAAATTTACGCTTTTAGAATTTACATTTTTAAAACTATATACTTTTGTATTTTTAGACACATTTTTAGATTGTTTAGATCTATGTACACTGTAAGCAGAAGTCTTACTTCCATTTAGTTGCTCGTCGTGTTTCTGCTGGGCAATCCGGTCTGCATGTTACGAGAACGTACCCGCTAGAACCCCTGCTGTGAGACTGATGTTTGCTGATGGGCTGGTTCGTATGACGTTCAACTTCGATATCTGTTATCGATTCGATATTATATAGAAGTTAAGTTTCTTTTGAAAAGCTACTTAGCAGCCTTCAAGGAACTTACATATGGCCGCCTAGTTGAGAGAACGAACTTGGGCTGATTAAAAATTTTTTTTGTTAATAAATCGAGAAGAAAATTATGATAGAAAGAAGTGGTGCAAAGATATAACGTTGTGTGACAATATACGGAGATGGATACACGTTCGTAAAACAACAAAAATGTCTTAAATTTAGGTAAGTAGTATGTGATATATTTATTACGATTTTTGTGAGTAAAATGCTGACACTGGAACGTTACACATCTGTAATAATCGGATTGAATGATATTTTCTAACTTATTTCTTATAGTACCTAATTTTAGACAGAAGATCGCCGACCAAATATGAATATATCAAAACTTGTACTGCAATATTTCACCTGGCCTGTTTAAATAACTTAAGTGGTCAAATGTTTTATTGTTGTATCAGTTAAATTAAAGGAGAAACTTTGGATTATTTCCTTCTAGGCAAATTGAATTTGTGTAAAAGACAGCAATATATTTTTAAATCTGATTCATAGTTAATTTGTTTATCACAGTAGTTTGTTATAATATAAGAGTGTTGTTGTTGAGACCCAGACCGTCCGACCTACCAGAAAGGTGTAAGGTAACTGTAGTATAAGAGTGTAAAGATGCTATACAACTTAATGAAATTACTAATAAAATTAATATGTATTCTATATGTCCAAGTTGTAATTTAAATAGCATATATATATGAAGTATTATTTCAATTGCATGGGTGTTGATTTTGAGATTTTATTGATATTAAGTACCATTCTGTAGAAAGCAAACACTAATAGCCATCATCTAATGTTTATGAAATACTTTGAAGTTTGATCTGTACCCAGTAGTGAGTTGCCAAATTTTTAACAGCCAGTAAGCTATTATGCAAGATTATGGTTTCAAATGCTATCATTCTTCGCAGTTCACACTATGCTATGAACTAACATAATATACATTTATTGTGCGTTTAGAATTCATTTGGTGTTCGAGTTAAAATTATTTACATTTTAAGTCTTAAACATGTTTATTTCAAATTATGTTTAAAATTTAACAACCAATATTTAAACTTTGGAAATGTTTAATAACAATTGCATATGTATTTTCCTACACTTTGAATTTTGAATATACAAAATTTTGATATTCGAATTTTAAAGGCATGTATTGATACATCATTCAAACTTTTCAGAACATTTTGAATTTAACTCAATGTTAATTCAGTTAAAAACCTCTTTACACTTGCTATTCTGTATAACACATCTGAAATATAAAACCTGAAGTTTTAGTTTTCAATCTCTTGAATAATTTCAGTTTGAAACATTTAGTCAAAATACTAATAATTTCTAAACCCAAAATTATTTATTTGAAACAAATATTAATTTCAATATTTTTATTACTTCAACAACCATAATTCGATTTAGATACTACATTATTATATAATGTTAACGAAATACTTTAGCATCGGTTAGACGCAGTGATAACTGGTCAAACTTTTAACTGGTATATGTATTTTCAGCTTCATTACATTGCATTACACCAGGATAAATCAGATAACATCAGCATTAACTAGGTGAGTCAATTTGCATCTATTTATACATCCTAGGATATCAAATTCATCTTCATATCAAATTAAATTAGTAACTACTGTCTATTATTTTCAAAAACAGCATTCAGTAAGTTGATTTAAAATATCTGTTGGATAAACTCCTTTTTTATAAGCATGTTATAAATTGAAATTAGGTAATATCATACAACATTATTATGCAGTTAAAGTTGTTCAAACAGATTGTACTGTTAAATAGAAAATGCATATTTTTAACTATAGTAAAGCACTATTTATACACTACTCTAGGGACCAGTGAAGTAAAGCGTATACCTGTGAAAATATGTAATTGAAATTAACGTCACTGGATAGGAATGTTTGACGATCTATGTAGAAAAGCATATAAATGATGTATGTACTGTACTTCAACTATTTGAAATTTAATATTCACTGATTAGAATGGGAAATTAGACTATATAAGATTTAACAAAATATTTGAGACATTTTTATGTAAATAAAATTAAAATTTGTTGTCATTTGACAACAAAATATGAATTTTATACAAATATTGTAATTAAAATATAACTATCCATATTTCATTACATAAAGATACATTAAATTGAGTAGTAGAAAATTAGTACTAACTTTTGAATCATTTAATTCATTTGAGAGATATCAGTGATTACAAACGTATACATGCTTATCTCAAAAGCATTCAATTCGAAAATAAGGATATTTAAAACAAAAACATGTAAATTCATTGATAGCTCAAATCTTTGATCCTATTACAATATTTTCCTTTAACGTTAGTATTATGTGTGTAACAGTAGCGTAGCGTCCCCAGGCAATTCTTTTTTTGTGGAAAGGGGGGGGGGGGATTGAATTGGTAACCATACAGTTTTTTTTCCCATTTCGCTAAATATCATTTTTCTGAACTTAAATGGGTTTCTAGAGAATATGATTTCCCTACTTGGTAATGCTATTGGTGTGTAGACACAAAAAAGATTTCTTAAATATATTTCTATAATTTTAAAGAATCAAGGGCACTTCCTTATTATAGGGGCCCCCGAGGAGGAATCGTCAAGCTTCCGAGATTTATTGCCAAGGTAGGTTGTAAAATCTCACCAATTGTTTGCAGTCCAAAAGAAACAGCATGTGTTTATATTATTGTCATACTGCTTTTTCGTTAACGAAAACCTTGGCGAAATCTTAACTGCGACCTTGGCTCAATCAGATTTATGGGAGCCACTATAATAAGATAGTACCGAATCAAGCTATATATACAATTTCTTTCTAATAGTACAATGATTTTAGCTAAAACTAAATCTGCTTTTCAATTTCTTTGTCTATAGTTACAATTGCAATATATAGATATTAGTTTATTAAATGGGATGTTTTTATTTAATTTTGAAATTTATTTTTACCTTTACTCTAAGGCAGGAATTTACTTTTATGCATCAAAATTCTATTATCTGTACTACTGATGGGAAAAAATCAGTGCAAATAAGATAACCATATGCTTTACCTAAAAAACATATTTTAGTTTATCCGGTGAACAATATCTTGTAAAATTGTAAATATTTAATCAACAGAACCTGATTGACTAGTACCTACTTAATCAAATTTAAAACATTATAATTTTTATTACATAGTGTTTATGTTAATCCATGTCTAGCCAATCCGAATTTCTTAGAGAAAGCTGAAGGTTAATTAGGTCCTTGTAAATTGATCATCATTCAATGAATCGTGAGTACAGTTAACCAAATTTAAAAGGTAGCTGCAAAGTTTACAGTTAGTGCATTACAAGGGCAGATGCGGGCAGAAATAAAAAGGGATTTACTTCGACGTGTTTCTTTTATTGAACATTTGTTTTTGTAGTATATCAGTAAATAGTTATCGAAACTGATAAAAATTTTTTGATTAATCATAAAATGAAGCAAACTAGCCTGATAAAATGAATTTTATGTCATTTTGGGATTTGTTTCGCTGCAATAAACTTTTATAAGTGAATCTATAGAATCACAAGGAACGACACATATTTTAAAAAGGGAAGGGGGGGGGGGGTTATTGCCACAATGACCCATACCTGGATCTACATTAAGTTTCTTGTTACCATTATAGATATCAGCTATTCTATATTGACGAATGCATAATCAGCATGAAACCAGTTCAAGAACGCTCACTTTGGTATCTGTAATAGGAATATCACCCATATTTTTTAGAATGCCTCTTTTAGACGGGCTTTGTGTTTATAAACTTTGCCTTTGCAGCTTCATGTGGCCTGAGCTAAATTATATATGGATTTTGTGCCGGCCACGGGGAAGAACTGAAATTGTTAGTTTTCATAGAAGTTCTAAAAAATTGTGGCGCATGGTAATTTTTATGCTACCACTGCAAATTTTGATTATTCCATGCTAACGAGCATATAATAAGTGAGAAACTAGTCCATGGATGCTAGTACCTGCAATAGGAGTGTCTTCTCCATCATATCCTGTTCACAAATTGATATATTAGAATGTTGTAAAACTATAAGAGCAAAACAGTTTTATCAAGCTATTTTCACAAAAAATATTATGGCTGGAGAAACAAACATGAGCAAGATAAATAGCACATCTATTTTGAAGTTGAAATTGGGGCTGTTACTAATATATTGCACATGACGTCTTTGATGAACAAGTATTTTAGCTATATTTCAGGCATTTAAAACTAACTTGAATGTACTCGGAAAGCTGTATCTATTTACTTAGATTTGTTTCCATTCACGTATTACGTGTACATATATCACGTAGATGGTTATCATAGAAACAAAATATCAATTTCGAATGTTCTGATATTAAAATAAGTAATTGTATGAGGGTTTTGCTGTCTAAGAAAAGTTGAAACCACTTTATGCGAAATATCAGTTATTACTAACTGCAGGCTAGGCACTATTAGTGCATATTATATATTTTATTATATATTTATTATATTTCTGGTGATATCAATTGAAATCCATAGCATCTATTCTATTGGTATATATCATTTTAATACTTCTGTAAAGAAACCAGGCATAAAAAAATTAGGTGACAAATCAGATTCTTTAAGAAAGAATTACAAAGTTATATTCTCAAAAGCAGCAGTTTATTTATTTATTTTGATCTATTGGTATCTTTTATTCACATAGAAACAAGGAGCGAGCATTAAAGGAGAACTAGAGTCAGTATGTACATACTGATTGTCAAAATTTTCAACGTTCAAGTATCAGTTGTTACATTGAAAATATTTGAAGTAAATAAAAGTTTAATAAAGAATGCCAAGAAATTAACTTATATATTTAAAAGTATGCACTGGTTGTGACTGATGGACTTACCTGTTTAAAGATACCCCCACCCCCCAACTACAGGAAAAATGTATTCGAATTTTTTTTTAATTACACTAAATCAAGACACAAATCATATTGTAATTGCTAATGTGTGTAAAATATTCCTCAAAATCTAGAAGAAGGTGTATTGAAGTACTTTAATTGTAAATCCATTGATGCAGTTCTATAAAAATATAGGTATGTCATTCTTTTGGTTTTGCTACTTTGTTTTCTTTCGGTTAGTGACTGTGACATAGCATTAGCATTGCTCACAACTATTCAAATGGTAAAGAAACCAATATGCATATCTATTTGTTTATAATTTAATGTGAACAGCAAACAAATGATTTATGTAATTTTCGAAGCATATCAGTTATTAAAAATTTTTAGCATAGAAAATTATTAGCACATCACTGGGTATATAGAGTGGGATGGATTACCCACCCTCTACACTAAATATTTTACCCAGGATTACATTTTAAGCCTGCATTTTTATTAATTTTAAATTAATTTTTTCAAAAATTTTCCATATTTTTTGTTCAAAATATTCTATTGTATGGCTTTTTCTTTTAAATCAATCACATAATTTTGTTTACAAACTTACATAAATATTTGAAACCGACTTCAAAAAAGGTTATGGTGACCCACATTTAAACGGTTATATATTTTGTTTTGGGTAGGTAACTTGCTTTTTTGTAGTTAAAACATTAATAAAGTAAAACAAATTGCTTCAAGTACTATAAGTCATCAATGAAAATAGGATTAAAAAAGTTGCGATACACGTACAGAATACAATATAAAATGGGCATAAGGTGTCTTTAATAAACATAATACATATAACACAGGTATTTTAAACTGTATGCTGTATATAATTTTTTCCCCGTAAAGGAAGCATTTTTATCATTGATCAAGTAGTAATAATAATAATATTTTATTTAATTCTTTAGTTCAAAATCATATCAAAAGCAAATAAATATGTGTGTATGAAGTGTGTATACATGACGAAATGTATCTAAGGAAAATGTAAACACGTATAATCTCGAAGACGACAGATTTTGTCTTAAACTGTCAAACTTCAAAGTGTATACTAGACTCCGCCCATGACGTCATATAACTTAGCCAATAGCGAAGAACCGGCCTCACAGCAGGAGTTCCAGCAAGTATGTTTTCGGAACATGCATCCGGTCTTCCTCCGCAAGCAATTCATCTTCGATGTGCTTTAATGTGAATTGGTCGTCAGGCAGTCTGTAGAGATTTTGTACAATACCGTTATAATCCTCATCAGGATATCTTATTGTCTGGAACGCAACCAGGACCTCGGCCATTGGGTCGACTTTTTTCCATCCATGTTAAGGTATAGGATATTCTCTTGAACATAACCACGCAATAATGCGGGCTCAAATCTTTTTGCAGTTTCCAGGGGGTGATAGAATGGAATATGAACCATCTTTGGGCAGAGGAAAATACGAGGAAGATTAATAAAATAATAAACTATCAATTAAAAACTGAAACAAACTAAGTAATTTGTAGTTTTTCAATTCTTCAATAGATGGCACATTAGTGCCGTCTCATAGCTATCAGTATGCTTTGCTAACTGTTTACTGGTTTCTTGAGCTGGTTATTTTGAATTTTCCTCTGCCAAAAGATTAAAATACCAAAGTTTTTTCAGTCACACCAAACTTTTTGACATTTTATACCTTAATTAACTCTCACATATGTTCATCAGATTTCCAACAGCCGGCCATTATTGCAGCCAATTCTTGTCAAAATTGGCTTAAAACCTGTAGAACGGCAACCCTAGCTCAGAAAGTAAACACGAACGTTTTAGCTGGACAAAGCTTTTCTACATAAGGGTAAGTATTATATTTGATACATTTTCTAGCACAACTCCATTTCTCAATTTATGTCTTATAAAGATTGAAAATTTTTAAATCTTACAATTAGTCATTTTCATAGAAGTGAAACCTTGTACTAATCTTTTAAATGTTGTTCTGTTACACGAAAGTGAAGATCGATGTCAGACCGATCTTTCGGAATCAATGAAATGCCATAAAACTAATGATCATACGATAACGAGATCTTGTATTAAAATTTATCTAAAACGGTAATTTATATGAACAAGTTCATCGTACTAATAGTTATTTTCACATGATCTCAATCGATGGTCTGCAAACTTTATAAATATGATAGCTATTGAAATTTAAATTACATATATGTAGTACGCCTCCTACTTAAAACATTTTTATCATTTAAGAAATTGATTTGGTTTAATATAGTGATTTATTTTTAGTTTATAAACTAAAAATAAATTAGAGCATTTTAATTTAAAGTAATAACAAAATCTACTTAATAACAATAATACATAGAGTAATAAATTACTCAAAATAAACATAATATTCACAATATATTCACATAATATTCATAATATTCACATTAAATTTGTAATTGTAGAAAATTATTCATGTTTTAAAAAAATTACAAAAATAAAGTAACTTGTAATAAATTTAGTGAGAAGAATTACATTTGGGAAATGTGACAGATCCTATTTTTTTCTGTACCTTTTGCAAAATTTAACTAGTTAAATATTTTAATACTAATGTTCCAAACAAAGCATGTTAAGTTAATTTTGTGCAAGTTTTGTTATATCTGTCGGTTATTATGGGTATGTAAAATGTTAATACCTGCAGAAATAACATACATTGCTGTCTGGCTTTCTCAACCATTGTCTGACCTTCACTTTCTTTATGGCTGTATTTGAAGGTATAGCTTTGTCAATTATTATTAATTTGTCCAGGAAAAGAAATTTCAGCCAAAGTTTACTCGCCAAAATCCTTTTCACTCGCAAATTCAATATAAATAACAGCGTTACATAACATATTTGTAATTTTTATCATAAAAAATTACTTTAAAATTTATGTGCAACTAGCAGTATACCCGTTCTTCATACAGAGTAGATACACTCAAACTTGTTTCTGTGCGGTCTTTTTTTATGCAATTTTTTATTTGTGCGATTTTTTTTTGTGCGGTATATGAAAATTTCAGTCAAATTGGAACATAATTGACGAAGTTATCAATAAAAAAAATAAGTAGGTTTGATCGGGCATTTCGTTTTTTCGATTTTTGATATGTATTTTATCACATTACATAAGTATTGCGTCAGCCAACTACATTACATATGTATTGAATTCTATAATCGCATAATTTAATTGTTGAACGCACAAGAATTTCCATGTAAATAAATGAAATGTGCAATAACATATTGCGATGGAATTCTTGCGTAGCAAAGCAAAAATGCATTGATCGCAAATAAACATTGAAGGACATCTGCATCGTGTTAGTTCGGGTTTTCCTGAAACGGACTGCCTGTCTCGTTAGGTCGCTGAGTTGGTTTTTTGCTAATGAGATAGTTGGCGACTAGTCTCATGCTTTGCTTTGTTTGTTTTAACGAGTAGGTAGAAGAAGTTTACTTGAAGGGAGCAGAGTTGCTTTTTTTTATTCGTCACTGATCTGCGCAAGTGACAAGTCCGCTAAATAAAGTGATTTAATAAAAACGAATATTACGTGTTTCTTAATTTTTAAATCTAATATTAATTGACGTCTTTCAAAGTGCTTTCACATTCCTATTGTCAGACTACGAAGGATAATGTTTATACGTTTTGAAAAGTTTTGTATGTGTAAAATAAGTACATATGTAAATAAAATATTTAAAAATGTTCGCATGTGTATTTTGTAAATCAGATTCCAAAAGGTTTGGCGAGATTCCAAATAGCTGCCAAGCCTCGTGTCTTGATTTCGTTTAAAAAAACAATTCCTAGTTATTTCGTAAGGTTTTGAGTTATTTTCTACGTGAGACTTTTTTTATGCGGTCCCTATTCACCGCATAAAAAAAATACTTTTTTAATTGTGTTGCGAAAACTATTTATTTTATAGCTACTCGTGAAGTTTTGTGCGATTTTTTGTTATGCGTTTTCTTTTATGCGGTCCCTATCCACCAAACAAAAATAGGTTTGAGTGTATTATAAAGAAACTTAAAATTCACAATCATGTGCAGATTGCTATAGTATACTAAATGACCTTGTTAATCAAAATATTCTATTAAAATATTTAATTTAATGTTCCTAAAATAAGTTTAAGAATCTCTGCTCACGCTATACAAAATTTTCTTCACGGCAGATCGGAAGAATGAAACATCCTGGCCCCGCTTGTAAACAAATTTACAATAAACATGAAATTGAATCAATAGGTTCAAAATAAAAGTGCTCAAATGGTATGGCACCCGTACTACTTATATTCGTGAATATTAAAAGATATACCTGTGTATTAGTAGAAGATTATACATACTACAGCATATGAATTTCTAAAATCTTCGTCAAAATAAAACAGATAACATAATAAATTAAAGATATCATTAATCCCTTAATCTTTAAACCTAAAGGCCATAATTGATTCCAATATATGCCTCAAAGAAAGCACTAAAATTGTATAGGGTACCCGTACTATTTATATTGTCGTAGATTAGATGTGCCCGTGTGTTAGTAGAAGATTACCCGTATTGCAATATGAGTTTCAATAATCTTTGTCAAAATTAAACACCTGACGTAATAAATGGAAAATGTCAATAATCCCTGCAATCTTTAAATCAGAAGACCGTAATTGATTATAATATATGTCAAAATATATGCCAGTATACCTGCACTACTTATATTCCCGTAAATTAGAAGATATACCCATGCATTTGTGGACGATTTTCCGTATTACATACTACAAGTTTCACCAATTTTTGCCAAAATAAAACAATGACGTAACAAATTGAAACTATCAATTATCCCCAAAAATATCAATAATAATAATGACTGTAATTGATATAATCCTGTCAAAAATGCAATATCGGTGAAATTTATTTCATACGTATATATATCTTTATTATTTAAATCGGAAAAGATTTAATAAAAATCTTCTGCTGCATAAACACATTGGATTTAAATCCAATGCTAAGTGACATGACATAATTTTCTTTAAATAAATTGGTGGAGGAAATATAGTCTATATAATGTTATCTCTATGGAAGGTTTAAGTGCTCGTTTTTAATTAATATCTTAATATTTAGACAACCCCTGGTCTTAGAAACTCGAAACATGCACTAAATTTTAAGTGGGGCTATTCCAACATTACCCATAAAATTTCATTATATTCGGTTCAGCCGTTCTCCCGTTATAATGAGACAGACAGACAGATTTTCAATTTTTTTTATATAGATTATGTAATTGTTATGTCAGAAATATAAAATAACATAAATATGCACATAACTGTAAAGTCTTGTGTAAATACAAATTTTAGTACATTCCTACATAAGCTGATAATGATATGTAAGAAAATAACTAAAATACATACTCAGAGTGGATAACAATTTCTTCCTAGCTATTGACATATTTACAATTGTCAGCTGAAACATATCATTTATGAATGACTGATTGTGGATTAAAATTATCCAAATGTAGACTTTTAATAGATATACTAAAAGTTTACTCATTTTGCTGATTTTTAATCTATTTCTCTAAATCTATATAAATAAAATTGAAAATCAGTTTGTCTCATCATCACAGGAGAACAACCGAACCGAATTTAAATGAAATTTTGGGGGTAGCCTTGAAATAGCCCGACTTAAAATTTAGTCCATGTTTTGAGTTTCTAAGAAAAGTGGTTGTCCAGATATTAATTAGAACAATTAAATCATTTATATAGTGTTATGCAGACGATATTTTTTCCACCAATTTATTTGAAGAAAATTTTATTATGTCGTTTAGCAACAGATTTAAATCCAATGTGTTTATACGGCAGCTGATTTTTATTAAATCATTTCCGATTTAAATAATAAAGATATGTATATAAAATAAATATCACCGATATTGCATTTTTGACTGGATTATATCAATTATGGTCTTCAGGTTTAAACATTATTATTATTGATATTTTCAGTTTATTTTGTTATTGTTTTATTTTTGCAAACATTGTTGAAACTCATATATTGTACGTAGTACCGAGTAATCTTCTACAAATGCATGGGCATATCTTCTACTCTAAAGAATATAAGTAGTAGAAGTATATTTGCACATATTTTGGCATATATTGGAATCAATTACGTCCTTTAGGTTTTAAGATTACGGGATTATCGATATTTTCAATTTATTGCGTGATCTGTTTTATTTTGGCAAAGATTTTAGAAACTCATAAGTTGTAATATGGGTCCTATACAATTTTAAACTTCTTTTTAGGAGCATTAAATTAAATATTTTAATAGCATATTTTGATTAATAATGTCATTTAGTATACTATAGGAATTTGGACATGATTGTGAATTTTAAGCTTTATATTATATACTTCATACGAAAAACGGATATACTGCTGGTGTTTTTATAAGATTAAACTGAAACCGCACTCATGAAAAACAGTACTTGAGGGAAGAGGTGTAAAACTCCAGGGCTGTAGACAGGGGTGTGTTTAAAGGGAGGTTTAGGGGCTTCAACACCCATATGATGTTACGAAACATGACATCTGATACATAGGCATTGTATATTTATTTTGCTGCATCCAAGCCAGAACATTTTTTCTGTCATTGTAGTTTCAAACAACTTGAATATTGAAAAGAACAATGTTTCATTTTGACTTCTGAATGTCATCGAATAAATATGAATGTTGTCTTCAATTTTTATATGAAATTATAATTTTTATGTATCAGGTTTTAATTTACCCGTCTGTTTTTTCCATACAAAGCAAACTTTTATTACTTAAAATGAGAGGAAACTTTTATCTACTAATTTAAAATTTTGTTTCATATGTAATTTCAAATTTGACTGGGCCCAACCCGACACGAATTTAATAAAACATGGTCCGAACCGGGCCCGTGGACTAGGTCAGGCCAAAATCTATAGACCAGACCCGAGCCCATACAGACCTCTAACTTTGACCCCTTGAGATTGATATTTAAAACTGCCTCCCCCCTATCAAATTGAATTTCAATATATGCCTCTGGCATTGGAGTCAGTACTTAAAACTTTTGACTCTCTTTTTTCTACTGCCCGACTCCTTGTGTTTTAACATCCAACTCCCAAATAAAAAACAATTATTTTTTTATTTTTATAGTAATAGTCTTTTAATTGGTAAACATTAGATATTTTTAAAATTTATTGACTTAAAGCTATTTGAAAAACTATTAAAAAGTTAAATATTCCAATATAAAAATATTTTAAATACATTTTATTTAGGAATCATTCTGAGTAAACCAGCAAAAAAAATTAATAAACAGCAAATCTTTAAATTTGTCTTCATTTTGATTCTTAACAATGTTTAATTGAAATTTACCCAATATATAGGGAGCATATATTCTGTCCATTTCATTAAATTAATACATTTTTTAATGCCATGGTATATATAGATGTTTTCAAATATAGGTTCTCTTGCACACATGGTATGGTTGTGATGCCAGTTTACATCAGTAATAGCCATATAAGTGTGCATTTGCAATAAAGTTTCAAGACGTTGTAAAACCATTAATGAGAAAAATCCCTGCTCAGCTATAATGATTATGTTAAACTGAGCAATGAATTGCATCGGAAATTGTATCTAACAGCAAATTTGGTGACCACTAGTTTAGATAAATGATTTTTCTTCTTTAAACTTTCAACTTTAGTTGAACTCATTTCAGTAAATATTACTTCCAAGAAACATAATCTAATATGGAAATAAGGGATTCTAATAAGTTGAAACTATAAAATTTATATACATGTATAAAAGAACGATGTTTTAATGAACTTTTGTACTAAAATTATTCACTAATCGATAGACTAAAGTGAATTTTTTACTGTATTTGATGTAGGAATCTATAAAATTTTGTCTGAATATCTATACAGTTTTGTTATATATTAATCTATAAAGTTTTGTTATATATTAATCTATAAAGTTTTGTTAATATTGTTTGAATCTATAAAATTTTCTTCCAAGTTTCGCACCATTTCAATAAATGCAATATCATTAAATTTATGTTGTAGGCAACTTATATAAGATAATCACAAAGACAAATACACTGTGATTTTCTCAAACAGTGGGTATTATTCATAATTTGCCATTGTATGTAATATTCATAATTTTAATTTCCAAACTTTATATTTTTGCGACATGTAATTAAAGAAAATCAACATCAGTTTATAAATGAAAGCTAATGGAGTTGTGTTTTTAAATGTATCAAGTATAATATTTACCCTTGTACACTTTGTTTTCTTATTTTATTTTTATTTAAAATGAATTTCATCTGTTTATTTTTATTTACAGCACAAATTGAAAAAGAATCTGTGAAATAATAAGTCTTTGATTTTTTTTTGGGGGGGGGGGTATCGATACTGTATGACCTACTCAAAGGTATCAGGTAACTGTTTAGATGACCGTGACAGTGTCACTCAGTTTAGACCAGAACCCAATGGGGGTAGCAAGCACAGGGATTGCAACATCCTTCCCCTAACCCATCACCTTTTAGATGGACATTTGAGTCTACAGACTAACATGCTCATACAGTATGTAGCCACAGAAATAGTTTTGGGTATCATCGGCACTGGAACACGGGCCTTACTGTGTGCAAATCCCCCACCATCACTGAATAGACCATCACTTTAGAGGACCACTACTGAATATAACAATGTCATTTTTTATTTGAATGAATATAACAGGGTGTTCCTAATGTTGTGACGAGATTTCTTAATCTCTCGACACCTGTGTAAAAATATGTCAAAATCATGAAAATCTATATTATATTTTTATATATATATTTTTATGCATCCTTTAATATGTTCAACCCTGTTATATCCCTCTCGTCTTATATATATGCAATTTATATTCTATCAGTTTCAAAGGAATATTCAGCCACTTTAATTCTTTTAACGTGCACTGTGAGAGAGAGAATTATTTTCCGTTATAAGTTCAAGGTCTGCATTCGGGTGATGAAAAGCCTAGTAAGATTTCATATGTACATATTCTTCGGCAGCTGAAATCGGAGGTAATGTAAAGGTTTCGATTGTTCTATGTATATGCAAGCGGTCCAACGTACTGAATGTCTAGACTGGGTGTCGGGGCAAGCCTGCGGCAGATGGTAAGAACTTATTTCTCGGCATGTATGTTTTCTTGTTTGGTTCTGAGTCCTATGAGTCTCGGAAGGTTATATAAGCTTGGAACGCAAAAGTTCGTCGCGCATTCCCATCCTAAATACTACACGGATATGTGGTAGTTCAATTTACTTTCGATGCTCGCCCAGAGCTCCGGGATCCGACTCTCACTGCGGAATCCGGGGTTCGCGAGTTGGGAATGTCGCGGAGAAGAAGGGGTCCGAAGTAGCATTGCCGTCAACTCTCATGCCTGTCCGAGAATTCATCTGATACGCCGACTTAGATCTTCTGCAATGCCTTTTCGTCCCTGCCGGATCGAGAACTGAGATGACCTGTACTGTGAGCAATCAATGATGTAATTCTCTCTTATTCACGCTATCCTGTGTTCGAAGGTAAGCTCCTTTACATGCATTGGAGGAGCCATTAGACTTTCTCCGAAATTCCTTAAGTTTTAACAGATATCTCCAAGAACGGAGAACTATCATATTTACAGATCCTTGTGTTAACTCCTAGAATCAGCAATTCTAAATAGTATTATTAATAGTGAATATAATTCGTCTCTCCGAGTGCTCTGCCCTTGTCTGCCTATTTCCATACTTTAGACCATACCTTAAATTATGTAATTATGGTTCAATATGAAATGTGTGTACCACGTAACGTATTAAATTATTGGTATTATATTTATCATTTGGTGGCAAATTGTGTTATAATATCCTGCCGGTGTCCAGTGCGTAGATATAATTTAGGAATAGGTGTAACTCCATAATATAACTTATTAATTACATATTTAATAAAGATTGGATTAAAGTTAACAACTGTGTGTTCATTGAGTTTGGATATTAGTGATTATTTGCAATATTCTGTGTTTTCTATATCCTCATGCTTTAGCTGAAGAATCATCCACTCAAGGTAAGGGTTTATTATTATTACGCTTTGTATTTGCGGCAGGTCATCTGTGAGTTTTACTTACAGATGGGTGGAGTTTCGAACCTGGGTTGTTGATAAAAATTGAAGAAAATTAGAATTCTCCGGTCGGCCGTGTGGTGCGGGAAACCGTTATAACACTAATAAAAGAGTTATCTATTTAGCAACACAATAGGAATTATGAAAAACAACCTTAAGACATGAAAATATAAATATTTATTCGAAATAATACTATATATGCGAAATTTAATTATCAGTTTCCACTTTTGCGACCATCAATGTTTCTACAGATCTGAAAGCTATAAACTGTTTTGTAGAGCACACATTCAAGCATTTCAGCTATTATTTAAACTAATGATCTGGTTTACAACAAAAAGTGCAACTCAAATCAAGATAAATAAGCAAACGTATGTTTTAGAAATTAACTGTCTAAATATGAACATTCAAATAAGTGAAAGGCTATGTAGGTCAAACTGAAATAGCTAAAGTTGAATAAAGAGAAATTCAGTTGATTTCTAAAATGTATGTATTCTTATTTATCTTGATTTGCACTACATTTACATTGTAAACCAGTTCATTATTGATTGTGTGCAAAGTCATGTGCTGTACTTACCTTTTGAACTGTTGCAGTAATATGATTTGAATATCATCCCTATTTTTAATTCTTCTGTATTCCACTAGTGACTTAATGAAACCCCAGGCAAAAAATATGTAAAGGTACTAAATCAGCTAGGACAAAAATTTAGGTGCCATTTTTACATCTAAATAATGGAATTTTAACTCTTAATTTGTTATATTTTCTAGATAACAAAGAGGAGGGGGGGGGAGACCAAAAATTGTGTTAAGATGCCATTTGCATGCTTTTGCAAGTGAACTAACTCAATAAAAATATCTTTTAAACTTAAATAAAAAATAACATGTTATTCTTTGTCTAATGTTTCCTTACAGCATACATGCTTTGATGCTTTGATTATGTGGTATGCAATTCATAGTACACTAAAGAATAATAAATTAGAGTCACACCTACATAGAGTAGCACCTACATGGAGTTCTCCTAAAAATGTCCATTTGATTTATATCAAATTAGTCTAACTTAGAAGTGAAATTTATATTCATTTAAAATGTATAATTATAATAAATTAAAAAGAAATTCTGATTTGTAAATGTAAAAAGAGCCAACTGCAGATTTACTATCTTTGGGGTTTTCACAGTTGGGGGGGGGGATTGCTATAGCACTAAGATACAGAATTTTCCTACAACTCTCCATTTGATTTATATCAAACTTATCTAAATTAGGATTGACATGTATATTAATTTAAAGTGTGAAAATAATTCTGAGCTGTAAAGAAAAACATTAATACTGATTACTAAATCAGCATTAATGTTTTTCTTTACAACTCAGAATTATCTACAAGATTAAATAGTGGTGAATTTAATTAGTCTATATTATATATTTTAAATAGATTATATTTGGGGACATTTTAGCAGTGGTGGAGTGACCATAAATGACTTCTAATTTATCTTATCAGTAAATCCACCATTAATATAAGCTAATATCTCCATGTAGAATGACTGTGCATAAAACATCATATAATATTGATCGAAACTGCTTACAAAAATATCCACATTGATAGCAAGTAGATTACCTTTTACCATGCAGTCTGCCACCCAGAGAAGGGGTGGGAAGTTACAGCTTGCAAAGAAATTTATCAGTAACTCCAGTTATATACGAAGGGAGGGGCTTAACTGCAAAACTCACATCTCCATTTTTGCCATTTTACTCACTTTGCTTAAAATTCATAAAACCTGAAAACCTTTTTCATTTTAATTGTCGCTATACTATAAGCTGAAATAAAGAGTAATATAACCACAGGAAAACAAAATTTATCCATGGTAAAAAATAAGATTTAATTGATGAATGTTTTACATCAAAACTATTTTACATCACTGTTTTACATCAAAACTAATCAGAATGTAACATTTTAGAAGAATAAATATAAAAATATCTACTTTGGTTAAAATAAGCTTCAAATCCTATATTTTATCACTGATAATGAATCACACTCAATCATACTATGTAACGAAAAGGTAATAGAAAAGTAAGTAGATTGCTGATCATGTGACTTATTAAAGTCTTCCTATTGGCTGAATGTGAGTTTTGCAGCAAGATTCGCAGTTCTGAGCACTAAATAAATATCAATGAATGTGACTTTTTCAGGATACTACTTGATTCACATACCTACCACCATGAACAAGAATATATATATATAAAAAAAAGCTCTTCGACCAAGAATGGAGAAGAGTTTTGCATCTAGACTCTTCAATACTGACTCCATTGATCAGATGATCTACCAATAAAATATATTTACTCTTAACTTTAGATCACTATATAGATTTAAATTGTACTCTTCTAGGTATATGTTTAATTTTATACAATCTGGTCAGTGATTAACAGCCACTGGTTAATGGAAATGTCTGACTTCACCAGTGGTGAAGCCAGACATTTCCATTTGAGTTGGGGTATACCTTTCCATTTCTAAGGGTTTTTATTATTCACCTACTCAAACCTTTTAATTCTTTGTTATATTCTAATTGTATTGCATTGCATGACATAGAAGTATTAAAATAATGTAATATTTGTAATTTCATGATGAAAAAGATACATATTTTAAATACATGGCAGTATTTAAATCAGTTTTCATAAGCAACAGCCCCCCCCCCTCTGTCTGTTCTGCATGACATATAGTATTAGTGAGAATACATTTTGGCCTGTGTGTCACAAAAAAGTGGAACTTTTCAAGAGCCACATTAGCCATACTCTCATTATGACATTAGAATTAGTGGGAAACATGAGGGGAATATGGGAAGACAGTGTCTACTTAAGCAACCCCCTCTTAAATCATACATTATTCGACATATTTTATGCACTTAATTTAAATAATATACATTTAAAATAAAAGTTACTTGGTAGCTGGTTGTTTGGATAGACACTGTCTCCCAAAACTCCCTGCATGCCCCACTGATTAGGATGTTTTAATAATGAGTAAATGTTAGTGTATTTCTGACCAGTTTGAGAAGACTTTCTGAAGTCGAGTGGTTGATGCGGAAATTTTGAACAGTATCATTGCCAGGCTACTCAACTCTAGATGCTGTTTTGAAGTCATTCTTCAAAATAACGCATATATTAATTAATGTATAAATAAAATGTTTGCACTTATCTTTTGTTGTAAAATATGTAGAATAGAAAGCAATAGTAAAAATCTGATGCTGGCAGCACTCAGCACATGACTTTCCCTACAAATTCAAATTCGTTTTCTTATTTTTTATTTCATCATGTATTAAATGTATTTTAATTGCAGAAAATGACATGGATACTTTTCTGATAGTATATCTAACTTTCAGTTTTAAAGCATGTTGGTTTCATTTGGCAACATAATGTACTTTGAAGTCTTCGGCTAAAAAATAAATAAATAATATATATATATATATATATATATATATATATATATATATATATATATATATATATATATATATATATATATATATATATATATATATATAGCTCCAAAAAATTATCTTAATCATGGGGTCAATCTTATTCGTTGGGCTGTGAAAAATTACATGAAAAACAAGTACTTAATATATTTTAGCATTTTTATTCATTTATTTCACATTTTCACGATCTTTGCGGGCTATTTCGCTAAAAAGGTCGGTTATATTTTTCTGAATTATGCCAAAATCGAATCGTTATCAGAATAATCTTCAAGGGACGTAACTACTGAATTTTAAGAAATTTAATTGGATAGTTTTTCCACTACAGCGAAAAATGTTTTCAGTTCGCAAAATCTAAAAAACTTAAATTTCTCGAAAATAGTTCATCTTAGTAACGGGGTTGGTCTCATTCTTTCCGTCGTCAAAAATTGCGTATAAAACATGCATTTAATTGATGTATTTGTAGTATTTTATTTTAGATCTTGATGATTTTTTTAAAGCCATTTCGCAAAAAAAAAAAAAAAAAAAAAAAAAAAAAAAAAAAAAAAAAAATCTGATGTGGGCAGCACATGACTTTCCTTATATAATGCAATGGATTTACTACTCTTGCAGCAAAAAAATAAATGGGTTGTTCTTATAGTAGATACTTATATTCTTTCCAAGATATCGAATTTTCGTCAATGAGTCATCAAATTCATTGATTTGGCGTCATTTTTATCCATTTGGCAAAATTTTCGTTAATTTGGCAACATTTAAAAAAGTCGCCAAGTTGGCGACATTCCGCCAAATTTGTCGCCAAAATCTCGCCAAACGTTATGGATGGAGAAATAAGTTATTCTTACAGCAAATAAATGACTAGTGGCGTTCAAATACAAAAGTATTATTCAAATTATATTTTCTCATGAATGGAACGAGCTGGATCCACGAGAATGATGTCACCAAATGTATCGCATGATATTACATATGGAAAGTGAACCTGTTTCTCAACAGTTAATTTTTTTTTTAATTTATGGGATATTTTGATAAATTTATTTGAAAAATGGACAATATCTCGAGAACGGTTCATGCTAGTGTTCTAAAGTTTATGCCAATCGTTTTCTAAGAAAAAATTACATATGAAATGTCTATTTGCGTAACTTTTTTTTTTAAAGATTTTGATTTTTTGATGATTTTTTCAAAATTTCACTCGAAAATTTAGGGTGGTTCTGAACATTCGATTTTGTTTAAAACAATAGGCTTCCAGTACTCATGGATTGTAATTTTTGTACCAAATTTCATTCGAATCGCTCTATTTGTTCGTGAGATATCGTCTCCACAGAATCACTGAAGCCATGCACATACTTTCACACATCACCCCAAAAAATGTTCGATTCGTGATCAGGGATGCTTTAAACGTGCTCTCGAAAACTCGAATTCGAATTTTCGACCTCTACACAATACTTTCCTTATACATTATGTATATAAGGAAAGTAAATAGGCATATAATTTTTTTTTCCGAATCGTACAAACATCTAACAAGCACCACGGTAACCCACAAGCAACTTATTTACCAAATTTTATGAAATTTGATCAATTAATATCTTAGCTAGAGTGGTGGATACATACGATTTCTGCTGATCACATCGCAAGAAAAGGGTAGGTTCTTTTTTCCCGAATAGTACCAAAATCTAATCAGCACCAGGGTCACCCATAGGTGATTTATCGACCACATTTTGTGAAATTTGGTCTATTAGTTTTTTAGCTAGAGTGGATACATACAATTTTTGCCTGCCATTTTGCAAGAAAAGGCAAGTTCTTTTATACCGAATCGTACCAAAATCTAATCAGCACCAGGGTCACTCACGAGTAACTAACTTACCTATAAAATGTTATGAAATTGGGTCCATTAGTTTTTGAATTAGAGTGGATATAGGAATTGTGCATAGACTGACAAGAGACACTGACAGAGGTCACGCTAAAAGAATCTCAGAAGTCACGCTCATTCTGTTTTCGTGTTCTAGAGGTCTCAAAACGTATAGACTCGTCGAAAACTCGAGTTGCGATTTTCGACATGATTCCAATACTTTCCCAACACATTACCATGTATTGCAGCAAAAGTAAATATTTGATGTGAGCAGCACATGACTTTCCCTGCAGACTCATATTCACATTCTCCTTATGTCTTCCATAATTCATTAAATAGAGTTTAATTTTACAAAATAGCACCCATAATTATTTTAAATAATTCTGAATTTGCACTTTTAGTTCAATTTTCGTTTCATTTGGTTACTGGACTTACTAAAAAAAACATAAAATATATCAAGAACGGCTAGTCCTAGAGTAATAATATTGGTCTTATTCTTTTCATCATAAAAAATTACATATAAAACAGGCATTTAATTGATACATTTGAGCATACGTTGTCTTATTTTATATTTTTACGAGTCATTTCGTAGAAAAAGGCAAGCTTATCTTTTTGAATCTTACCAAAATCTAATTAGATCTTTAGCTTGAGTAGATACAGGCAATTTTTGTGGGCTATTTTGCAAAAAAGGCGGGTTCTTTTATCCTGAATCGTACCAAAATTTAATTAGCACCAGGGTCACCTACCAAATTTTTTAAAATAAGATCAATTAGTTTTTGAGTTAGAGTGGATACATTGCACAGACGTCACGCTAAAAATAGTTTTTAGTGATGTTCTAGAGGTCTTAAAACGTGTTGATCTGTCGAAAACTTCCATTGCAATTTTCGACACGATTCCAATACTTTCCCTATACATTATCATGTATTGCAGGAAAAGTAAAAATACAATTATATATATTTTGGGCTGTAATAATAAATTTGGAGGACGAAATTCGTATCTATATAATAATCGCCTAACATGCTCTTGTCTTCATAAAACACAAAACCCGCCTATAAGGGGCATTCCCAAAAATATGGATACAGGTCCCATTGCAGATATCGGCAATGTACCTGTTTCGCGCTTATTATACGCTCGTCAGCATGGAATAGCAGATATCTGCAATGGCAGCAAGAAACTTGTAAGCCACAATTTTTGCGAGCTTCTATAGGAACTGACAATTTCAGTCCTTACACGTGGCCGGCATAAAGAACTTTGCTTGTGCAGCTTCGTGTGGCCTGAACTAAATTGTAAATGAATTTTATTTTATCCATCCACTCGAATTTATTCCTATCTATATAATAACTGTCTAACGTGCTTTTGTCTTCATAAAACACAAAACACGCAGGGGCATTTCCAAAAATATGAGAGACATTCCCATTGCAGATATCAGCATCCATGGACAGGTTTCATTCTTATTATGTGCCCGTCCGTTTGGAATAACCGATATCTTCAATGATAGCAAGAAACTTGCTGTAAGTAACAATTTTTGCGAGCTTCTATGGGAATTCACAATTTCAGCCTTAAACGTGGCCGGCATAAAGAACATTGCCCTTGTAGTTTCGTGTGGTCTGTAACTAAATTGTAAACGAATTTTATGCCGGTCACGTGGATGGACTGAAATTATCAATTCTCATAACAGCTCGCAAAAATTGTGGCTTATAGCAAGTTTCTGGCTGCCATGGCTGATATCGGCTATTCCATACTAACGAAATCATAAATGCAAAACCGGTATCTGCAAAAGCATGATTTTATCTTTCTAGACTCTTCAGAAGTCCTTGGGTGACTAAAAGACTGAATCTTTTCAAACATATCGACCACGAAATATAACTTACCGAAGCCGGATTTTCGCCGTCCCTCCCCGGACGAAGAAAATAAATTTTTCCTTACTCAAAATCTTTCCAGTTCTTCCGAAAGACTCCTGGTGACCTAAAAGCTTGAATTTTTGCACACTTATTCTAACGTTCACATCCCTATACATTAGACCCTCCACAGGTACTCCAGTGATCTAAAAGTTCGAAACTTTGCAAAAACTTATCGACCACGGGACAGAGTCTATCTGGGTCACAAGCTGCTTTCGACGTTAAATGTTATATATTACTAAACAAAATAAAATTTATTAGAAAATGTTGCAATTTAAATTTTTATGAGTTTTCTTTGTATAGGCTTATATACTAGTTGTATATATGTAAAAAAACCTAGCAAATATTTTTAAAAATTATATATTTGTCACAATAAATGATATATGATTTAGTTTTCTACTATTTTCATATATTTTTGTGAAATAAAAAATTTGGAGAAGTAAAGAATGTTAAATAATAATTAAGTAAATATGTTTTGAAATTATATTACATCTTTGTAGTAACATAAATGGAGTTATACATGATTTAGTTTTCTACATCCATATTCTACGCATTATCGAGCACTCAAGTATAACAGAAAGAACGGAAAAAGAATGAGCTCTGAGAAACCCGTGACATCTTGAAATCTGAGAAAAGTTAGGTTAGAAAAGAAACTATTATGCAACACAAAAGTTCGTCAAATTTTCAGATCCGGGTGGGGTGGGGATTCAACACAATGGCTAGGGTCAGTGGGTCCTTTATACTACAACCAAAATCATCTCTACTACGATGGTAATGCTACAACGCAAGGAGGGAGCGGAATTGCGAAATTTCTGGTTTCTGACAAAAGACCCTTGCTAAGGTCAAGCTCTCCCCTTTCTGTATTTCGAAGAATTCGGTTGGATGAACAAAACAATTTGAACCTCTCTGGATTGGGATTGCGACATTCATTTTGTGAGTAACTAAACCAAGAAATATAATAGTCATGATTTTCTGTAAATATCGGTATGAATTTTTTTGATATATTTTTTTCACGCTCATTTATACACATATTAAAAAATTTATAAAACAAAATTAAAAGTGATTTGTTAATAAAAGTTAGTGCTTTGTTAATAAAATAAAATTATTTATACACACGAGCAAAGTCAAAGTAACATTGGAGTTTAATTAATATATAAAATATTATTTTGGTTCTTATAAGATATAATTCTGTATGAAAATCTTAAATTTTGAATAATGTGAATTCATTCCCCCAAATAACACATAAGAAACTATAAATAAAAATGTTTGCGAGAACGAGTTATGTTATCCTATTATAAATAACGGCATTCGCCATTAGCTTTAAATAAAAATCACATATTAAATTCCTATTTTCGTAAAACTTTTATATGTCCCTAGCAGTATACCCGTTCTTCGTACTGCATATATAAAATGAAAAAAACTTAAAATTCACAAATCATGTGCAAATTCCTATAATATTCTAAATGGCATTGTTATTCAAATTAATTATTCTATTAAAATATTTAATTTAATGCTCCTAAAAATATGTTTTAGAATCTCTGTTCTTGCTGCACAAAATTACTTCACAGGAAGATCTGAAGAATGACATATCCTGGTTCCGCATGTAAACACATTTACAAAACATATTAAATTAAATCAATATATGCCGAACTAAAAGCGCTAAATTTGTATGAAAATATATATCCGTACTACTTACATTTTCCAATATTAGACGTCATATTAGTAGAAGTATATTAGTAGAAGACTACCCGTCTACAATATATGAGTTTCACAAATCTTTGCCAAATATTAACAGATAACATAATAAATTAAAAATATCAAAAATCCCAGTGATCTTTAAACTTTGCGAAAACTGCTTAGTCAGTAACTAAAAATTCACTGCAACCTGTTCTGAGATGATTGGTAATACACATGCTTTTCCAGAAGTACCACAGTACTAGGGGTAGATATATTTTCAATTTATTTTCATTATATTCTTTTGATATTACTTTATAATACTTTGCATCCTCATTTCAATAATTAGCCACAAGCTGGTGTAACAGAATATTTTATATTCATGTTTGATTTTTTGGTGTATTTGATCCACTTTGTCTTTTCTTCTACGTCGGGCCATGTACATTATTTCTGTAATACATTTTACAGTTGTGTACACGGAAACGTAGAATCAGCATTAATGAAACATGTATGGCCCTTGATAACGTACATGGTTTCAGAAATGCTTTTCATATTCATTTTATTCCTTTTATATTCACTAGATTCCATTTATTTAATTTCCAAACTTCTTGCCTAGCTCATCGTGCGACACTTGGCTTCTGATTTGCAATTTTTTTACCTTTACCTTCAGTTTACAAGCAATTTTCTTTGGTATTTCTCGGGTATATATATATTACAAGTAATCATAAAAATCTTCAATTAAATAGTACCTTAAAAATTATCAGCAGCTTAAGCGCGTTATTTTTACAAAGGGAATAATTTATAACCTCCAGTCTTGACATTTGAAACTATAATATTTAAACAACTTATTTATTAAAAATAATCACTTCACAATATTACAAAATTAGCAGCAAATATTGCGCAAGGTGTAGTATATGGAATGTGTATATCTACATAATTTATTTAATACTGCTTGTTTATTATAGACCTGAGAATAATACTTTATTCCTTCAGGCATTTACTTAACTCATAATATAGTGCTGCCATCTGGTGCACTTTTCTTCACGTTTTATCTGATATTTGTAGGCAATATGCATTTTGATTTTTAGCACAGTTTGAAATCCTTTCTTGATGTTATTGAGTTTAAGGGATATTTTCCCTCTTCCACAGTCCCCTAGGAAAGTTTTTTATGGATTGGTAATCATTTTGTATCTTGATTATGAAATTCGTAAAATTATCGTCTGCAGCTGCAGAACTGCGTGAGGAGTTAATATACAGATGGCTACATATTGTCTATTTTTTAGTAATTTATATAATCAAGACATATTCCAGACAATACTTTTAGGTATACTCCAGATATTCACTTTTTTTATATGTACTTTCATATTGTTTTTATATATGTACTTTCAAGTTGTTTTTTCCATGCATTTCTCATAAGCAATATTGCTTATACTTTTTTACTAAAATGAATATACAACATGATAATTTAGCGACTGGCAAAATAGAACATAAAATTTCTTGTGCCCGGTATTTGGGTATGAATAGGGCATTCCAAAGATCGACATCCTGTTACCCTAATCGGACAGAAGATGGGATAGACACAATGCGCCCAAGGGATTTTAAATTTCAAACGTGTGGAAACAAAAACTGCAAAACTTGCCCCAATGCGGAACCTTCTCAAATAAACAGTGATAAGAATTCACCTATTTTTTGTAAAGTTTATAGATGCATATACATGCTTCGATGTTCAGTATGCCAGATGGCATATGTGGGACAGACTAGTACACCTATACATATAAGAATAAATGTACATCGCAATAACATCAAACATTATGATAAAGATCGAAATTCAGAAAATCAATTTGAGTATGAACACTTTTACAAACATGGATTTGATTCAGTAATTATTTCAATTTTGGATATAATTCCTAATTCCTCAAACAGAATTTACTATGAAAACAAACTAATTTTAAAACACAATACAGCATTTCCTTTTGGATTAAATCAAATAGTTAATGGTCACAATATAGTAAAAAATGATTTATTCAATGCTAACTCCAACAGTTTATTCTTTGATGCAAACTCATTCACACAAAACTACACGCACACAGAGGGGTATACACAAAAACAAACACTCCCTCAACTTAGACTTCACATCTCAAATAAATCATCAATGCACACTTTTTGAATCTAACTATAATTGGAAACATATTAGAAACTGGGTTTTCTCCATCAAAAACCACATTTAAATAAACTTTTTAATTCAATTATAGATCTCAATAATAAAAAGCACTTCGGACACCTAGTTTTTGACCTATTACTAACAAGAGCAGGATTTCTAGGAGTACACCTCACACATTCACACAAAAAAGAAAAAAACAACCAATCTTATTGTGTTATTAATTACACAAATCCTATATTTAATTATTTCAACTTCACACAAATGTTTAAAAAATTCCATTCCTTTTTTCCAATTAAAAATGTTAACATAGTAAAAGCATATAAATATCCAGTACCTTTAGGACGTAAAATATATAACTATAATCTTTTATCAAAACAATTGAATACTTCTGTATCTTGTTCGTGCAATGAAACCTGCTATCTTCCCTTTATTGACCCACAACATGGACACATAATCACCGGAAATCTTGATTTAATACAGGAACCTCAGTAGTAAGAAAAGGAGAGTTCTGCTGCGAAGGAAGAGCAGCGAAGAGCGAAGAGCAAAATGGCCGCCATCTTGAATTCCGTAATCCTGGACGGGGGTGTAAAAGGGGGGGAGAGAATAAAAAAAGGTGGGGGTGAAAATTTTTAGAAACTTTTTGTCGGGTGGCAACGATGTCGTAGTCTTGTACGAGGGGTTGAGGGGGAAATAAATTTTTGGAATGAGATTTTTCTAAGTATGGGAGAAACTATTTTCGGGATGGCAACACCTTCTCTTCACTCTCAATTGAAAAGCAGTGCCATCAGCGCCCCCTAGCGACGAAAAGTGGAACTATCGGGGGTTAAACTTCAGATTATTTTCTAAGTATGGAAGAAACTATTTTCGGGTGGCAACACCTTCTCTTCACTCTCAATTGAAGAGCAGTGCCATCAGCGCCCCCTAGCGGCATAAAGCGGAATTAAAATTGGGATTTTTCTGATAGTTGGGATTTTTTTTTCTTTTTTTAAATGAATTAAGTACGAAATATTCGTATTTTTTTCTTTTTTCTAAATGAATTAAAGGTAATGAGGATAATGAAATAAAGTGATTAAGTATATCAAGGTCTATGTTATTGCATGCTAGGAGCGTGCCAAGGACATGTTAAGGGTATACCAAGGAGTATGCTGAAGACATACCAAGGTCCTACAATATCCCTCCCCTATATGGTGGTTACGAAGTGAACTGCGAGAATCTTGTAGCGTGAGATACTTGAAAATATCGTATGATGAGGGGTATGCCAAGAGCATCGAACATTTCTGTACTTACTTGAATTTTACACTTTTGTAATTTTTTTCAAAAAATGTGGTAATGGGAAAAATTAACATTTTGCGTCTTTTTTTTGAAAATGTTAATTTCTCTATGGGAATTAACATGGGTTTTCACACTTTTGTAATTTTTTTTTAAAAAATGTGGTAATGGGAAAAATTAACTTTTTGCACAAAATGTCTCAAAAACGTAAAAAAGTAGCAAAAAATGTGGTAATGGGCAAAATTAACATTTTGCGATTTTTTTCAAAATTCCAATTTCTCTATGGGAATTAACATGGGTTTTCGCACTTTTGTAATTTTTTTACAAAAAAATGTGCGTTTTTACAAAAATGTCACTAAAAATGTGGTAATGGGCAAAATTAACATTTCGCATAAAATGTTGCAAAAACGTAAAAAAACAACAAAAATGTGATAAAAAAGCGAGTTTTCAAAGTAGCAGAATCGCATGAATCGGGTGTATGGGAATCTCGAGAATCTCGGAGGGTTTAAGGGGTGTGTTTCCCCAATCATTTCGGTCCTGGAATTGAAAGAGGTCGGTCAGGATGTATTATAGAGATACCCAAAGATGAAGGGATTCTGGGAAATTAACGCCCAGCGTTTCAGAGAGCGCATTTTAAGATTTGGCGTTATTTTTAAATCTGTATATAAAAGAGGCGAGAAGAGCGATAAAGAAATACGTTGCTTGCTAATATCTGAAAAAAAAATTCTTATGCGTATGCATTTCCTAATAATACCTGAAAAAGAAAATTCTGGATAGCTGAAACAAAGATGTATACCATGCGTTTTACATTTCCGTTTAAATGCATTTTTTTACCAAGTGCTTACGAATACCTGAAAGGGGTGTATCTGTAGTTTCCAAGAAAAAGACAGGGTTAAAAAAAACACACATTTATTAAAAATAAATAAATAAATAAATATTTACATATATATATATATACATTATTCTTCTTCTTTTGCACATAGATTTTGAATAGTTTGAAAAAGTTCGGAAATATGAATGACTTGAAAAAAGTCATGGATAAACACCAGTTCTACAAAATCAGGATTATTCAAATTGTCTCTGGTAAATAGGTAGGCGACATGAAACCAATCCAAAGCATACAGAGCCTGTTGTCCGTATTGTAGGTATTTATCTAGTTCTGTAAAGGAAACACAATCGTGGCTCGATGCGTCGTCGTACCCAGCTGTGCAGGCGAAACATTCAAAAAGTTCGGATATTTTTTCCATTAAACAGTTTTTTAAATGAATGCATAAAGCAGATCGGAGTTCATAAAATCCTTGAGGGTTATCAGGATCACCATTGGAAACACTGACTGACACTGAATAGCTGTTAAGTTCTCGTTTCACGAAATAATCCAAAGTATTAGAAATGACACTGACTTGGACTTGAATGTTAATAGCGTCGATGTAATCACACAATTGCAGAGTTTCAGGTAGAGTTAGAACCACATATTCTGGAACGAACTGGAAGGAGGAGTCTTTCTTTCGAAACATACGCTGAAATGTTAGTTTGGGCTCTCCTTGGAGTGTATGTCGGGATATACAGAGATCTCTTTGTATGATATGCAGCATATCGTCTTTCAGGAGATTGACTAGGGATCTCAACTCGGTGAGAAGAGCAAGCCATACGGTGGTGGAGAGGGAAACACCTTCCTATGTAGGTTTCAGACTCCCATCAGCATCTGTAGCAAATTTACGAATATGTATCCGTGTTTGTCCAATAAAATAAACAACACTGGCAAAAATATCACCACCCAGATGAAACAAAGTAGGAGGTAATGAATCCAATGTGATACGCTGAGAACAGTCATCCATAGCATTCGATAAAGTACGTTTACAAGACATGGTTAACAACGACGACCTCTCTCTATGGGTATCTAGCAGAAAGTAAAGAGTCCTTGCGAAAACACTCGCCAAAAGATATGTTGAAATCTCGCTAAAAAACTAGTAGGACCTGTTTAAAATCGCCAAAAAGTGGTACAGCGGGTTAAAAAAGTAGCCAATGCAGGTTACTCCCCTCTGCAAAAGGCGCCAAGGGCGTGTGACGTAGTCAGACAATGACGTCATCCGTTTCATGTCCATTCTTGAATGGCACTTGTATTGCAGGGGTAGTTTCCATAGGGTTTGGTTCTGTAACATTGTCTCGTGGCGTATGAAATATGAGCTTATGGTTTATTAAATATTCATGAAGTCTAAATCCCATACCACATTCAGAGCATGTGTTGGATTCTAAATGGATGGGCATATGTCTTTTAAGGCTACTGGGTTGAGTATACTGCTTTCCACATACTTTGCAGTCGTAAGTTTTAGTCGAAGGTGGTAGATAATGCAATTTGGCATGCTTACTTAAATTTGAAGGTTTGCTAAAGGCCTTTACACACATACCGCACTCATAATATTTCAGGGAATCTTCTTTAGGATGTTCCTTGATGTGCTCACTTAAATCTCGCACCCAGCTAAAACCCAGGTTGCATGCTCCACAGCCGAAGGATACCATATCTTTATGAGCCATTAGATGCTGAGTAAGGCACCACTCCCTTGTATATACCTTCCCACAAATGTCACATACCTATAAAAGATGAAAGACAGGAACTTAGTATAATCGATATATAAATTAACTTTAACTATTTATTACACATCTCATTGATTTTAAATGATATAAAATAATATAATTTTAACACATTCTAAAAAAAGCAAGACTTTATAAAATTACTTAATAGAGATATGTTAAAAGCAAATACTTACATGTTTATTCTTGTCTAGGGTTATATAATCAGCATCACCATCCTCATCAGTAGTATTCGGTACAACATCCATAGAAGAACAAGAAAAATCGTTAAAGCCGAAATCCCAAGAAGTCATGATAGCAATTAATAGAAATAATACAACTCGGTAGGATAGAATCTAACGAGCAAGTAACCCATCTTAATCACAATCTCCCGCACTAGCGTTTCGCCCCTCCCACATGCTGACGTAACAAACCTGCTCTACCAATCCCCTGCAACCCGCTTCTCACGCGTGCGTGACCCCCGCTCGACAAGAACGGGCATGTTCAGTGACGTCACTGAAATTTGTTTCGTATGGGTAGTATGCAATGGTAGTATACAATACCAACACACACTTAGTTAAGAGAATGAAAACAATACACAGGTGATTATGAATGGAAACACTACACAGGTAATTATAATTAATCATTATTTTATTCATTATTATTCATAATTATCCCATTTTAAATAACGGGATGTTACAGGTTCTGCCTTAGGTGGAGTAGGAGTATAAGGCTGATTATACAAATTTTTGTTTTTTACAAAGTGAGTAGGTATATTCAGTTCATCTAAAGCTGTTAAAAACACTTGTTGTCCTGTTACAGTTCTTTTCTTTTGTCCAAATATCAGATTAAATAAATCTCCAATATTAGTCTTTGGAATCCACTGCTGATGATGCGAAATATGTCCTTTTTCATTCCATGAAAGAATGTCGGGATGGTCTTTTATAATATCCAATAAATTGCTGGCATAGTTTCTCATGGTTCGGGGAACACTGTTTAAAATAATATCTTTATATCTTGAGATGTTCTGCTTTGGTAGGACATCTTCGGATATTTTCATCTCTGTATCCATATCTGTATCCATATTCTCGAGAAGGTCTTTGTACGATACTTGCGTATTGAGAAGGTCTTTGTACGATACTTGCGTATTCAGAAGAGGTTCCTTGTGAGACACTCGTATACGTGTGTTGAAAGAATCCATCTTTATTTTCTTTTGTAAAGGTTCATAATAAAGTTTCACTTTATCATCTTCATTCAGGGAACTGTTGAGAATACGAGCCATTTCCTTATCGAAATGGGTTCTATACTTTTCTGTAGCAACATGTTTAGACAAAGAGTCTTCAGGAACCAAAGCATACTTTTTAGCGTGCTCCATTGAAAAGGGTTGTAATCACACTGAGGGCTGCTGGGATGAGTAAGTTCAGAAAACCGCCTTTCTGAATAATAAGCTTGCGTTTCAGGTACAGTGGCTTACGCTTGTCTGCCAATTCTCGTAAAACAGTCTTGTGCGCTCCAAGTTTGCTCTTTTGATAGCTTGTGAGTGGGATATTACCTCTTAATGTATTCAGGCTACACTCACAGATGGCTTTTATACAGGAACGAGGAATCTTTTTTAACAAGTTCTTTCGTAGTTTGCTAGGGCATAAATGAAGCAGCTGTAATTGCTTCTGTTGTTGCTTGCTGAGTGTCATCTTCACAACTGAGAGAATACTGCGCATGCGCATTCATTTATCCATTTCGGAAAAGGCTTAATGTCTCAGTTTATACACGTATTGTGTCTGATCGGGTAAAATCGAGGTGCGCAAACGCATCTCTTCTGGAGTCTCACTGCGCAGGTCTATAAACAAATAAGAATAAGGTTCTCGAGTAGCACCTTTGTACACTTCTTGGAAGAAAGGCAGGTGTCTGGGAAACAGTTGTTTTCCCAAATGCATGATTTGGCTCATGTCTCTTCGATTCTTGCAGAGTAGCAGATAATGGGCATTCAGAGTAATTTCACGCATTTCTTTCCCTTTATGAAAAAAATTTTGTGTAATAAACACCACACTTAGATTTAAATGATGATTTCCTCTTGTAAACAGATGTGTTAATCGCTTATCGTTACCACATTCACTCATTAAATCGTCTATAATAAAGAGAGTATTCAATCCCAGATACTCTTGATAGTTTTTAGGCAATCCTTCCACAAACAAAACGTTTGGGATTTCATCGTATAAAGGCTGGTGGATCCCATAGAACCACACGATTTTGTCCGGAGCAGGCGAAAACATATCCCGCCTGTGTTTAATCATATCCCGCACAAAAAAACTCTTCCCACATCCTGTGGGACCCGAAATGACCATAGTAAAGGGGTGTTGTAAGGATGGGAACTCCATCGTAAATAACAAGATCAGTATGTTGACATCCATATTTATTGGTAAAAAGGTGCACTTATATGAAAGCGCTTGGTTACAAAGTTATATACATTAACATCATTACATACATCGTGGGGTACAAAGGGTAATAAAAAGTCTTTCAAAGAAGATCCGCGACATCTTGAATACAAATAATAGATACAATAGTGTCCACAAACAGCTGTTACATTGCTTTGTAGAGGCATGGGGCTGTACTCTTGGTGGCGGAACGTAGAAACAAAGTCCTAGAGGGGTCCTTCAAAGGCTGTAGGTGGGTGTCCATAAGAATCAAAGAATTCTATAGAGTCTTTATCTTGCATGCAGAAGGCTACCCAATGGCTTCCTGGATCGGTCGAAGCGTCCACGTTGGCAACCAAACAGGCTGGGAATGTCACAATGTCTTGGAGTAGTAAATCACTCGGAAAAACACCCAGAAATGCGTTCTTGGTTATAGGATTCTTGGAGAGGGCTTTATCCAGTTGGTGGCTTTCCATGATTAATTGGCAAAATCACACAAAATATGTCTGGACTTGTTAATTTCAACCACGTTTTCAAATTCAGCATACAATAGAATGGAGATGGTTTCCTTTAAAGCTTCCGAAAACTTGATTTCCAATCGTAAATTACCCTGGTGTTGTAGATTCATATGAGGACCATCGCACATGTCAGGTGATAAATCAAATGCGTACAAGGTAAATCCTTTTGCAAATTCGTCTCGGGTCAGATGAATTCCTTTGTCTTGGTTAAATACAGGGAATAAGGTATGATAGGCACGGATATAGTTGTTTTGGTTAAAGTTCAATTCCAAGGGTCTGCTGGGTACTGGAAGTCCATCCACGTAGACACATAGAAAATTCACGTTGTAATGACCTAGCAGGAAAGGGTTAGAGTCATACTGTCCATTCATACCCGCATTGTTTAAACAGGCAACGACCACTCTTTTAGGCATCACACCTAAAAAGGCATTATCCTGCATAAAAGACCAACTGCCTTTAGAAACAGAATACGTCTTACACAGAACGCGGTCAATGGGATACTTGGCCGTGTGCTTCTCCAGGGCTTTTATATGTCCCAGTAACACGCCGGGCCCACTTTCACTTTTCGAATAAACATGGAAGCATGCTCCATCATCACTTTATAATCAGGTTTGGCAGCACTAGACACTAAACAAAAATCTGATTTGCTACGTGTCATCTTTATCTTCATGTCCACTAAATTCAATATAAGGCGATTCTGCTGAAAAATGTCTGAATGAATCTGTCCAATCATATCCACAGTTTGGCTTTGTTTGCTTAATTCATATCTTTGTTTCAGTCCTTCGTTAGCATCCTTTTCTGCAAGAGGGTTGGTATTGTTCAGATGGGTGTCTTTAAAAAAACATTCACAGGTCAATAAACTTTTCTTGGCATCGGCTCCATAGTTCAAGAGGGTTTCTATATAGGCTCTGTAGGGATAGGTGTTGGTCGCTGAAGAAATAACTCGGTCATTCAAACTCACATCCACTTGGGAGAACAGGGAATGTAGAAATAAGTTCACGGGGGCCACGGGTTCTTTGTCGGCTATAGGCGATCCATCCGATTTCACAATCCTTGCTTTCACGTATAGAAAGGAAGAACCCAGATCCATATATTCATCTCCGCTTCCAGATATGTTAAATTCCACGGGGCTTCCATCTCGTATGTTAGAGAGGGGGTGGTATTCGATAAAATGTCCTTTTTCTATAGCTGTCTGAGTAGGTGGGGTCCCGAATAAATCCAATTCGCTCTTGGTACAGGGTGAAGAATCTTTATGGATAGACATCTTTAGGAGAAAATATCTGGTGTTCTCGCTTTCTTTGCTGAAGTGGGAATGAAGTGATTCTCGGATCGTTTCCTCTTTTTATTGCTTTTTCCAGAACCAATCATAGTCTTTATCTGGGTTGCAGCCTTGTCTGTTAAATTACGACCTGCTTCTTTTAAATGGCGCTTGGCTACCACTTTTAAATCTTCTCCTCTGGATACATCTCCCATCACATTGAGTCCACTCTGCCATATTTGCTTTCCCACGGCTTTGGCACCCGATTTTAGAATGGGCACAGCCGCTCTAAAAAAGGAACGAAACAAACTTCCAAATCCATATCCTTTTTGAAATGCAGATCCTTGATAATAATCCAATCCATTACCGGTTTGCTGAAGATAGTAGTCTTCAAAAGATTTCTGGCAACATTCATAAGGCACATACATCATGAGAGATACTTTTGGCGAAAGTGTAGCTTCACGTACGAGCGTCCGCGTTCAAATGGCGTGAGTTCGCCTGTGTGCGTCCTTATAATGATTTCCAAAGTGTCAATCATCTTTCTACTCACAGGTAAATAGTGGGGGCGGTCGAATGTTAGAGAAACCAATTCACCGTCGTTTCCGGCCACTTTCACTATGCGTAAAAGGGGTGCTAGTACATCTCCCACAATTTGGGGTTCTACAATGTCGGAATGCACAAACAGTACATGATAATGAGCGTTCACATCTGCAACGTAGGGTCCTTCCACACTGGTTTCTAAATGAGACTCCGATTCAATCACCGTGGGATTAAAACCCAGTACTTGGGCCATTCCTTTGTCTAAAATCACTCTTGCTTTGTTCTTTACTTTAATGCGTACTCGTTTCGTAACAGGATTATAATGAAAAGAGATCTTGTTTTGGTGGTCTTTGATGAAAATAGCTTTCAAAATGTCTGGGATGGTTTCGTAATATCCCGCTGCTATTCTACGTACAAGCATTTTACCATCTCCCAGATCAAATCCAATAAAATTGTTCTCGGCAGTTATATTCATCCATGTATGGGAGTATAAAAACTCTGTAATTCCAATCTCCCAGCTTCCCTTTAGCTCTATAGGGGTGGGTAATCTCGTAATAAAATGTGAAATTTTATTCTCAGGAAAGTAGCTCATCGAGCTATCACTAGGAAGTGTCACATAGAAACTCATCGTATCAACTGATTTCATAAACAGGCGTCCCTTGCTTTTATAGGGCGGATAAATCAGAGGCAGGTATCCACTGATTAAACTTGGGATAACCTCGGTATTTTACAAAGTATTCCATATTATTCTTCTTGAAACGCTTCTTTAACACTTTTTCAATGGGGAATTCCTCTTTCATTTTCACTTTTTGTAGTTCTTGCAGGTAAAAGGTACCTTGTATGGGTTCTCCTAGTAAATCTTGGATTCTGTATACAGCAGGTTCTCGTTTCACACATTCTGTCACTTTAAATAATTCTTCCGACCAATTTGTTTCATACCCCTTCTCAAAGGTCATTTTAACCTTGGATACTCGCACAGTGTCCCCCGCATTTAAAATACATTTGGATACACCCTTAGGCAGGTTACCATAGAGCGTAAACCACACTTCTTGTTCATTGTCCGAATTCACATTCACAGGGGCTTTCTTAATGCTGGAGTGATAGGTATGATTATAGCTATCCATCAGCGAGCCCAATACATCCAAATAGCGATAAGTATTCTGATTGGTAAAGTATTTCCACATTTTTGTCTTAAGAGTTCTGTTAAACCTCTCAACAACAGATGCTTTTGTGGTGTTAAACGTTGTAAAAAACTTGATATGATGTTCTTTTTGAAATTTCTGATTCTTAAATTCTGTACCTTGATCCGTCTGCAGAGATTTTGGAATGCGCTCTTTAAATATAGTCTGAAAGGCATTCACGATATCTACCCCTCTCTTGTGCTTCAGGGGTATAGCCCATGCATACTTGGAAAAAATGTCAATGCATGTTAAGATGTAGCGAAATCCATCATTCTGTCGGCTGCCATTGCTGATCTATAGAATACACTATAACACGGTTGGTTTTAAATTTCCGTTGAACTGGCTTGTGTAATGTATAGGCATCCACACCTTGTAACCAATTCTGAATTTCCTTCTTGGGTACTTTTCCTTGAAGAGCACGGTATATGCTATCCACTCCACCGAAACTTGCGGGGTGTTTGGGGTCTTGGTAGGTTCCGTCCATCATTCCAACATGGAAATATTCACAGATTCGTTTAAATGCAGAATAAAATCCCTTGGTATATTTAAATCAATCAAAACTTCCGTTGTAATGTATACTATTAAAACAGTGATCAGATAGACACACGTCACGATAACCTCCTCTCTCGAAGGCATGACTTTAAATAAACTTAATCGCTCTTCTTGCCTCTTTTATATATAGACACTCAAGTATTTTAGGCATAAGCACACTTTCACGATTATTTAAAATATTTATTTTTACAAATATTAAAATTTTTTAAACTCCAAGACCGAAATGATTGGGGAAACACACACCTTAAACCGTCCGAGATTCTCGAGATTCCCATACACCCGATTCATGCGATTCTGTTACTTTGAAAACTCGCTTTTTTATCACATTTTTGTAAAAAACGCACATTTTTGTTGTTTTTTTACGTTTTTGCAACATTTTGTGCGAAATGTTAATTTTGCCCATTACCACATTTTTAGTGACATTTTTGTAAAAACGCACATTTTTTTGTAAAAAAATTACAAAAGTGCGAAAACCCATGTTAATTCCCATAGAGAAATTGGAATTTTGAAAAAAATCGCAAAATGTTAATTTTGCCCATTACCACATTTTTTGTTATTTTTTTACGTTTTTGAGACATTTTGTGCAAAAAGTTAATTTTTCCCATTACCACATTTTTTGAAAAAAAAATTACAAAAGTGTGAAAACCCATGTTAATTCCCATAGAGAAATTAACATTTTCAAAAAAAAGACGCAAAATGTTAATTTTGCCCATTACCACATTTTTTTGTTACTTTTTTACGGTTTTGGAACATTTTAACAAAATGTTAATTTTTCCCATTACCACATTTTTAAAAAAAAATTACAAACGTGTAAAATTCAAGTAAGTACAGATATATTATTTCCCGAAATGTTATTTCCCCTCATCATACAAAATTCTCGCAACTCACTTCGTAACCGCGATATAGCGGAGGGATAGTGTAAGGACCTTAGCATGCTCTTGGCATACCCCTTAACCTACGAATATGACAAGCACTCTTTTCTTAGAAAGCGGAGGGATATTGACATGACCTTTGTACACCCTTGGTATACCGCTGGCATGCTCTTGGCGGAGGGATAACAATGGCCTTGATATACTTAATCACTTTATTTAATTATCCTCATTAACACCTTTAATTCATTTAGAAAAAAGAAAAAAAATACGAATATTTCGTACTTAATTCATTTAGAAAAAGAAAAAAAATCCCAACTATCAGAAAAATCCCAATTTTAATTCCGCTTTATGCCGCTAGGGGGCGCTGATGGCACTGCTCCTCAATTGAGAGTGAGGAGAAGGTGTTGCCATCCCGAAAATAGTTTCTTCCATACTTAGAAAAATCTCATTCCAAAAATTTATTTCCCCCTCAACCCCTCGTACAAGACTACGACATCGTTGCCACCCGACAAAAAGTTTCTAAAAATTTTCACCCCCACCTTTTTTCATTCACTCCCCCTCTTTTACACCCCCGTCCAGGATTACGGAATTCAAGATGGCGGCCATTTTGCTCTTCGCTCTTCGCTGCTCTTCCTTCGCAGCAGAACTCTCCTTTTCTTACTACTAACCTCATCTCAAACAATTTCTAAGCTATGGATCCAAATACAGAATACCTCTTCTTTATAATAAAAAGAAAATAACACAAGCTTTTGACATTGATCTAGACAAATATATATTTAAAATGTCAGGTAAATCCCACTGCCCATTTGAAGCCTTCAAGAGCTGGAAAGTACAAATCACTAGGCATGTAAAACATTTGATCCAACACTTTCCCATTCCAATATATAAGCATAATTACCAACAAATCGTTAAAGAAATCAAGTCACTACAAGACAAATTTGTAATCACATATGTTGACAAGGCATCCAGTAATTATGCGTTTATTTGCAAAAAATTTTATTTGGACGAACTTAAATTGCAACTCAGTACCTCTCTTTCTTTAACTCCTTTATACACTCATATCAATGTTATAAATAAACAAATAATAGCTTACTACAAACTTCTTAAAAATACAATCTCAATTTTCCTTACTTGGTACTCATGCCTAAATTCCATAAAACACCTATTTCATTTAGAACAGTCACTATAGGATTTAATTCATATACCAATGCAGCTGACAAACAACTTCTAATCACACTCAATCAAATTTATGATTATTTTACTGCACAAAAAACACATATAATCAAAAATAGTATAGAACTAATTAATAAAATAAAACTAATCCCTTACATACATGATATAAAAACTTTTGATTTCAAAGACCTATTTAATAATATAGACATTAATGATTTATATAAAGTCATACTACTTTTATATGAACAACTCACTCAAGCAAAAAACATATCATTTCCAAAATTCAAAACTTTATTAAAATTCATTTTGTTCAAACAGTATATAGTTCAAGGAAAATGCATATGCAAATTAAATAAAGGAATACCACAGGGAAGCAAATCATCCACCATACTGGCCAACTTTTATCTACATTTTTAAGAAAATCAGAGCTCTTTCAACAGTCATATAATGTACAGATATATTGATGATCTTATTATTATTGGAATTACTAATGAGGCCAATGAATTAAATTTTGATTTCTATCCACCTAATCTACAACTCATTGAAAATGTATATACATCTAACTGGATCAGTTTTCTAGACGTTAGTTTAACAATTAAAAATGCAAATGCAATAAAATTTAAAATCTATGACAAAACAGAAATTTATAACTTCAAAGTAAATAAACTTCAACATTTCTCTTCCAATCTTTCCAAATCTGTATATAGAAATATTATTAATAACCAGTTATTAAGAATCAAAATGTTAAGCACACCTTGTTACTACAAAGAACATCTTCATAAATTCATCAACACCGTTATCAAAAATAACTACCCGCCCAATCTTATTTTTTCTTTTATTAAAACACATTTTAAATTTAAATTCAAAAACTTGCAACAATTACAGCAACATATTGACAGATCATACTCTAGCATTTCTAAATAATTCATAATCTCCATGCCTTCTTCTAACAGTTAAACAATTCGTATAATTCACTTTAACCTGCTTTGCGAAAACTGCTTAGTCAGTAACTAAAAATTCACTGCAACCTGTTCTGAGATGATTGGTAATACACATGCTTTTCCAGAAGTACTACAGTACTAGGGGTAGATATATTTTCATTTTATTTTCTTTATATTCTTTTGATATTACTTTATAATACTTTGCATCCTCATTTTAATAATTAGCCGCAAGCTGGTGTAACAGAATATTTTATATTCATGTTTGATTCTTTTGTGTATTTGATCCACTTTGTCTTTTCTTCTACATCGGGCCATGTACATTATTTCTGTAATACATTTTACAGTTGTGTACACAGAAACGTAGAATCAGCATTAATGAAACATGTATGGCCCTTGATAACGTACATGGTTTCAGAAATGCTTTTCATATTCATTATATTCCTTTTATATTCACTAGATTCCATTTATTCAATTTCCAAACTTCTTGCCTAGCTCATCGTGCTACACTTGGCTTCTGATTTGCAATTTTTTTACCTTTACCTTCAGTTTACAAGCAATTTTCTTTGGTATTTCTCGAGTATATATATATTACAAGTAATCATAAAAATATTCAATTATATATGTATATATATATATATATATATATATATATACATTTATATATATATATATATATATATATATATATATATACATTTATATATATATATATATATATATATATATATATATATATATATATATATATATATATATATATATATATATATACATTTATATATATATTTGAGCAGGGGGAGAAGCGTAGAATTTTAAAGGGGGGGAATAGGAAAATTGTGGAATAAATATTTTGGAACTTATAGTGAGTAAAGGGCAAAGTGTAGACTTTCGCAGTGAGGGCAGGATGTGAAGTTCTGCCACTGTCTGTGGGCACGATTTATCTCTGCGGGGTTTATGTTGTGGTGTGTTTGTGTGGGCTAAACCTGACATGCGGTATTAATGCCCAGCACAATCCCCCGACATTTGTTGTTGTTTTGTTCTCTAGGCAGAACGTTAACGTTGCATCAAATAACATTTATTTACATTAACTTTTACAATTATATATACAGCATACTAATACTTTTGCAGAGAGATTCTGCGGCAGGCGGAAAGATCCTGATTGTTGGAACGTTAAGTTCGAAACAGTCGAAAGGAGGTTTCGACTGCGTAGATCCAAAGTTCGAGAGCAAGTCGACGGAGAGTTGATCGATCAATTCGAGATTTCAGGAACGAGTCTCTGTCCGAAAAGATGAAAGTTCTTTTCTAAACTGAATTTTGTAAACGCCCCAGAAGGAGTGACCGACCATCTTATTGGTCGTCGTTGATCTGGGGCTCATTAATAGGGGTGCCCCCCATGCACGCCACGTGTTTTCGGTGTTCACCATCGTATTGTTTTTCACACATGCCGGTGACGAAAATTATTGCTTTCACATGCCAACATATTGTCTCCGGCGTTAAAGTTATGTGTAAATCCCCATCATGAATCTTTGGAAGTCAGGCGTCCCAAAACAGGAAATGGTATGCGGTTTCCTCAGTTATCAGATACACAGAGAAAAGCCGCTTCTAGTTCGTTTTGGTGCAGGTGGCATAAATGGCGATAGTTAACCGCCATACACTCCCCTCCTTAAAGGTTTCCAGTGAAACCATTACGATCCGTGAAGCGAACACTACGGCCTGATCGGGTTGTAATTTCGGAGGCATTTTTGGCACCGATGAAGCTTGAGTGGTCGAAACCGGTTGCTGTCGGTGCATGTACCTCATCATCGCTCACATAAAATGCCAGTTTAATACGATCAAGTGCAATGTTCACTTTCCTATCTTTGATCTCGATTTTAAAAAAATTATCGTTTCTCTTTAAAACCTGATATGGTCCATCGTATGGAGCTTTAACCGCATTATTACGCACAAGCACATGCGACGCTGTGGGAAGAGCGGATTTGAGAAAAATCCTCTGCTTCTGATGGTGAGAGGTGTTGGGGGGACGAAGGTCCTGCATTGACTCTCTTAGCTGCACTATGAAGTCTGAGGGGTCAGTGAGTTGGGAACTATTGGGGAAAAAATCGCTAGGTAGACGCAGCGTTTCTCCGTAGAGACGCCCAGCTGGCGTTGAACCTATGTCCGGTTTGATTGTAGATCGAAGCCCCAGCAAAACTATTGTCAGTGTCTTAGTCCACTGTTTATTACCGTGTGCTTTTAAGGCTGCATTCAGCGGCCGGCGGAAATTTTCTATAATTCCATTGCTAGAAGGATGGTAGTTGTACGTATTCGCCGGACTCCCAAACACTGTGCTAAAGATTGAAAAAGTCTAGATTCTAATTGTCGGCCTTGGTCACTGGTGATTCTGAAAGGAACACCGAAACGAGAAATCCAATGGTCGATTAGAGCTTGTGCCACTGTAGATACCGTGATGTCTGGAATTGGGATTGCCTCCGGCCATCTTGTGAACCGGTCAATCATAGACAGTACATAGGTCATTCCTTCAGATGGGGGCAAGGGGTCCACGAGGTCGATATGTATGTGCTCGAATCTCTGAGAAGTTTTGGGAAAAACCAATGGGTGGGACAGTGTGTCGTTAAATTTTACTCCCTTGGCAAGGTATGCATTTTCGCGCCCAATCGTTAATATCTTTATTCATACTTGGCTAGACAAAACGATCGCGGAATAACTTCGAAGTTTTCCTTATACTTGGATGAGCTAAATTATGTAAGTTTGAAAAAACGTTGAATCTCATAAGCTGCGGTACATAAAGACGCGCCGTACCCGTGGATACGTCGCAAAATAATTTAGCCGACACATTTGGAATAACGATTTGCTTTAAGTCAATCGAGGATGTTCCCTTTAAAATATCTAGAAGCTCCGGATTTTTGCTTTGTAAATCTGCGAGTTCTTCATAATCAATTGGACCAGGTACCGTAATCATATTTATGCGGGACATTACGTCGGCCGGGATGTTATTAGTACCTTTTATATGACGTATATCTGTAGTGAATTCCGAAATAAATGCGAGTTGCCGATTTTGGCGAGGCGAGCATTTGTCCAATTTTTGTTGAAATGCGAACGTTAGCGGCTTGTGGTCGGTAAACAGGGTAAAATTTCGTGCTTCCAGCATATGCCTGAAGTACTTGATAGCCGAATACGCAGCTAACAGTTCTCTGTCGTAAGTACTGTATCTTGCCTCCGCCGGGAATAATTTCCGCGAAAAGTAGGCCAGGGGTTCGATACCCGTATCAAGAACGTGATTCAAAGAACTACCTATCGCAAAATTTGATGCGTCGACGTATAAAATTAAATTCGCATCTTTAGCAGGGTGCGCGAGGAGCGTTGCCTCAGCTAATTGATTTTTACATGCTAAAAATGCGTCCGTAGCCTCATTAGTCCAATTAACTTTTCCCTTATCGTTCTTTCGTGCCCCCTTTAGATACTCATTGAGGGGCTTTTGCGCATGGGGTAAGTGTCTCCGATAAAAATTCATCATACCGAGAAATGCTCGTAAATCCTTAATTGTTTCAGCTTGCTTAACATCCAATATCGCTTGTACTTTATCGGACAAGGGTTTAGTGCCTTTAGAATTTATGAGATGGCCTAAAAATGATACCTCGGATACTCCCAGAACGCATTTAAAAATATTTAGGTTAATTCCGTAGTTATCTAGACGTTGGAATATCTGTTTTAGATGGAGCTCGTGCTCTTCTTCACTCTCAGAAAAAAACAAAATGTCATCTAAGCAAAACAGAAATTTAGATCCCCTAGAATTTCATCTATGAAACGTTGGAAAGTTTGAGCTGCGTTACATAATCCAAAATTAAGATAGGGAAACTCGTATAGGCCAAATGGAGTCGTTATTGTCGTTTTAGGAATGTCAGGTTCGTAAACTGGAATAGCATGATATGCGCGAAAAATATCTAGTTTAGAAAATACTCGCTTGCCATTTAGAGCATTCGAAAAATCTTAAATGTTCCTTATCGGTTAACGGTCAGGCAATGACACCTGATTCAAACGACGATAATCTCCTACGCACCGAATTTCGCCGGAACCTTTAGGCACTACGTGGAGCGGGGACGACCAATTTGTTTTAGACGGCCGGCAGATCCCGCGCTCTAGCATAAACTCAAATTCCTTCTTTGTAGATTCGTACAGCTTCGGATGTAATCGTCTGGGTCTTACATAAACAGGCGGTCCTGAAGTTTCAATATAATGTACCGTCTTATGTTTTACATATTTGAATTTAGGAGTTGGGTTAGCAATATCTGGGTATTGTCGGAGAATTTGGTGGAAACGCGTGTCGCCAGAAATCAATTTTATTTCAGTAACGCTACCTTTCGTCAATTTGCCTGGTATGTGCAACTTTGTAATGGAATCTATTAGTTTCTTTCGTTTTAGATCCGCAAGAAGTCCAAATTCTTTCAAAAAATCTGCCCCGATAATGGCTTGGGATACAGATGCTATGACAAATTCCCAGCGGAATGCGCGTCTTAGACCGAAATCTATATCTACTAATTTTGTTCCGAAAGTTTGGATTTTCGAGTTATTTGCCGCGAAAAGTTCAAACGAAGATGGTTGAAGTTTTTTATTTAGCGGTTTTGGAATAATTGAAATGTCGCTACCAGTGTCAATTAAAAACTTGCAATTAGTTTTGCGGTCATAAACATGAAGTCTACTAGCAGGATCTATTTTAATTTCCGCTGTCATTCCCGTGTTTGGAATAACAGGCTTCACAAGTTTTTTTGGTCGACAAATTTGCAAGGTGTATGGCATTTATATGCTTCTTTACCGAAACGTCTATGGTAGAAGCAAAAATCGCTATTCCTTCCTACGTCATTTCCTTTGTCATGATTTCTGAAAGATCGGGCGTTGTTACGCGGTTTTGAGCGTGGTCTATTATCACGAAACTGATCTCTTGAGTGTGATCTTGATCTAGATAGGCGCAGGATCTGGGAGGCTAAGTCAGCTATTTGCTTCTGCATGCTCGATAGATCCTTTAATGCAGCATTTTCATTACACGATACTACTGCGCAAATATTTTCCGAGCTTGCCGTAACTTCGTATATCTTATCTGCCAAATTTGCCAATTCTCTTAAATTTTCCGTGCTTGCCAATAGAATTGCGTGGACGTTTGGCGGTAAGCGATCTAGCCATAGAGATTCTAAAAAATCCTCGCTCACTTTATCGAGAGCTAATTCTCTCATTTGCCTCAATAATGCGGATGGTTTGAGGTCCCCTAGTTGCAACTCTGATAGAAGTTTTCTCGTTTGCGTTAATTCCGTATCTGCAAATTATGTAATTAGCCCATCTTTTAAGGTCCTGAATTTGTTTTCCTGCGGTGGATTAATATTAAATCACTTACATTGGATAATTCTTCCAAGTTTATCGCCGCTGCGAGATATGCATATTTCGTCTCGTCCTCCGTGATATGCGAAATTTGGAACGCATTTTCAACTTGAGCTAGCCATAGGTTTACATCCTTTTTCTAAAAAGGAGGGAATTTGCATGTAGCCCTGTTAATTTGGGGTTGCTCATCGTTTCCATCCATGTTTAAGAAATAGAAATATATATAATTAAAAGGCAGAATAATAGAATATAAACAATTTTTACACAGGGTTCCCTAGCACGTGTAAGTTTGAGAATTAGCGGTAATAACGCGAATACTCACTGTCCCGAAATAAAAATAATTTTGAGGGAAAGGGAAAAAAGGAACTGACCTGTGACCTTAATGAACTGCAGTTGTTTCGGAGGATCCTGCCTTTCAGTGACGTCTGTGTTGGCATGGAAGGGGAGAGCTCTTAGCTGCCGAAAAGGATATCTTTTAAAAGTAGAGAGATGAATAGCCGGGGTCCGAGGAAGACGAAGTTGCTCCACGAGGGTTCTCCCGGTTTGACTTTCCGTTCATTGCTTGTAATCGGAAGCGGTCTTTCATCGGAAACATTGCAGTCGGAACTCAGTTGCTTAGCGAAGTCGTCATCAGCTGCTGGGTAGCACTATCTGCGTCTGCGAGCATGCTTGTCTCTGAGGAAGTCTTATATGAGCAGAGATTTATTGCTGTTGGCAGAGAATTGCTCTACTGTTGGCATCCGTAGAAAATTGTTCCATATGCTCGGGCGTTCAAGTCCATAGGGTCACTATTGCGGGGTTTAAGTTGTTTTTGTTTTGCTCTCTAGGCAGAACGTTAACGTTGCATCAAATAACATTTATTTACATTAAATTTCACAAAATATATACAGCATACTAATAATTTGCAGACAGATTCTGCGGCAGGCGGATAAATCCTGATTGCTGGAACGTTGAGTTTGAATCAGTCGAAAGGAGGTTTCGACTGCGTAGTTCCAAAGTTCGAAAGCAAGTCGACCGAGAGTCGACCAATCAAGTCGAGATTTCAGGAACGAGTCTCTGTCCGAAAAGATGAAAGCTCTTTTCTAAACTGAATTTTGTTAACGCCCCAGAAGGAGTGACCGACCATCTTATTGGTCGTCGTTGGTCTGGGGCTCATTAATGGGGGTGACCCCATGCACGCCACGTGTTTTCGGTGTGCACCATCGTATTGTTTTTCACACATGCCGGTGACCAAAATTATGGCTTTCACATGCCAAAATACTGTCAGTTATAGTTAATAAAATTAATATAGTTAATAAAATTAATACTGTCAGTTAAAGTTATGTATAAATCCACATCGGGAATCTTTGGAAGTCAGGCGTCCCAAAACAGGAAATGGTATGCGGTTTCCTCAGTTATCAGATATACAGAGAAAAAACGCTTCTAGTTCGTTTTGGTGCAGGTGGCATAAATGGCGATAGTTCACCGACACAAGTTCTTTAGCGTTTGAATGGAAAATCCCATTTTTGACAATGTATATTTAACTTATACCGCAGGTTAAAAGAGTTATGGGTGTTTTAGGCGGAAGAAATAAAAATTTTGATCTGAAAATAAATATAAAATAAAGAAATACTTAATTTTTTAAGTTTTGAACTAATTTGTCATCACTAGCTTTAGCTATATTTGAAATGATGTCCTAGAGTAGTTCTTCATCTTTTAAATGCTCACGGGTTCATGGACTTGATCCGATGTTGCTGTCGGTCAAGTGGGATAAGAAACAACAACAACAACATATTTGAAATGAGTTTTTAGATTTCTGTCTTCTCGGGCGGTTTAACTGAATAAGTTCTTTAGCGTTTGAGTGGAAAATCCCACTTTTGTCAAAGATTATTTGACTTATACCACAGGTGAAAAGAGTTATGGGTGTTTTAGGCGGAAGAAATGAAAATTTTGATCTGAAAATAAATATAAAATAAAGAAATGCGTAATAGTTTAAGTTTTAAACGAATTTGTCATCACTGGCCTAAGCTATATTTGAAATGACTTATTTTACCACTAATAAACACCTATATAACTATAAACCAAAGCTGTATTTTGATGCCCAGCCTCTCACCTACGAAAAACATCCCAAATATTTAGGATTCATTCTCGATCCTGAATTCAACAGCAACAAACATATTAGCCACCTAGTTTCAATGGCTCGTACGCGCCTTAACATTCTTAAATATCTAGCTGGCAGGGATTGGGGAGCTGATGCAAACACTCTTAGAACCACATATATTTCACTTATAAGACCTATTCTAGAATATGGCTACTCAATTTACTCTTGCGCGTCTGAAACCAACCTCCAGAAATTAGAACGTGTACATCTGAGTGCCGCTCGAATCATTCTCGGACTCAAAAATATCTGCCCTTCTGATATAGCCCTGTTCGAGGCAAACTTAGAACCACTGCATATTAGAAGAAGAGCCAACTTAGAAAAATACTTTAATAAAATCTACAGCTATGGCCCCCAACATCGTACTTCCTTGTATCTGCACACCTGGCACAACAATCAAAGACTAAAAAAATCCAGCCCGTTTAGCTTGGCGGAAACTCAAAACCTGATCTCTCGTGAGGTTGAATCTCAATCTTTAAGATCTTGTATTGATCCTTCAGAGGGGATGCCAAGAGTTTTCTTCCACTTTGATTTGAATTCCACTGCAAACAAGCAAACGCATCTTGATCACTAGTTTAGGCAGCTGGCCCTAGAAGTTATTAGTTGCATTCCTAAAGATGCAGTGCAGGTCTATACTGATGGTAGTCGTACAGAAAACCGTACTGGCAGCGGTATCTATATTAGAACCCCTCATCTTGAGACTTCACTGAAACAACGTAACCCGGACACTTGTTCTGTCTTCAGGAGCGAGTTAATTGAGATCAATGTAGGGCTTGACGCCATCATATCTCTTGATTATAAATTTGGTGAACTTTGGATATTGTCGGACAGCCGCAGATCACTTCAACATCTTAGTGGCTGGTCCTCTGCAGGCGATGAAACCAGTATATCTATTTTGCTCAAGCTAAAGAAGATTTCTCAAAACCACAATGTCCATCTCCAATGGATTCCATCACATGTAAACATTAGTGGTAATGAGGTTGCGGATAGATTGGCCAAAGAGGGCAGTGAGGATGAAACGGCCACTGGTTCTTTGCTTACTTATCAAAAACTGTACTCGAATGCAAGATCTAAATTAAATTTAATTTGTCGTACTCCACCTGCCCACCAATGGTACACCGGAACATCCCCTGGCGCTCTTCTGGAAATTAAATGTGATCGTGGCTCCCAGACTGCACTTGCTAGACTTTTGAACGCGGTGGAAAAATCCATCCCACTTGTAATAAATGCTGTGACCATCCGGCCTCCCCGGAACACATATTGAGTTGCGTCGGACTTTCCAAGGAGGACTTGACATCTGTCCCATTCTTAGTTATTGATTTTCTGGCGGTCAACAGCCTACTGGAATTGATCTGACTTATGTCAGATCTGTTAAAGAGGATAAGCAACAACAACAACAACATATTTGAAATGAGTTTTTAGATTCCTTTCTTCGCGGGCAGTTTAACTGCATAAGTTCTTTAGCGTTTGAGAGGAAAATCCTAATTTTGACAGTGCATATTTGACTTATACCACAGCTGAAAAGATTTATGGGTGTTTTAGGCGGAAGAAATGAAAATTTTGATCTGAAAATAAATATAAAATAAAGAAATACGTAATTTTTTAAATTTTGTACCAATTTGTAATCACTAGCTTCTGCTATATTTGAAATGAATTTTTAGATTCCTTTCTTCTCGGGCAGTTTAACTGCATAATTTCTTTATCGTTTGAGCGGAAAATCCCCCTTTTCACATTGCATATTTGACTTATATCACAGGTGAAAAGATTTATGGGTGTTTTAGGCGGAAGAAATGAAAATTTTGATCTGAAAATAAATATAAAATGAAGAAATACGTAATTGTGTAATTTTTGAACCATTTTGTTATCATTAGCCTAAGCTATATTTGAAACGAGTTTTTAGATTCCTTTTTTTCTCGGACAGTCTAACTGCATAAGTTCTTTAGCGTTTGAAAAGAAAATCCCACTTTGGTCGATGCATATTTGACTTATACCACAGGTGAAAAGAGTAATGGGTGTTCTAAGCGGAAGAAATGAAAATTTTGATCTGAAAATAAATATAAATTAAAGAAATACGTAATTGTTTAAATTTTGAACTAATTTCTCATCACTAGCCTATGCTATATTTGAAATGAGTTCTTAGATTTCTTTCTTCTCGGTCAGTTTAACTGCATGAGTTCTTTAGCGTTTGAGTGGAAAATCCCACTTTTGTCAATGCATATTGGACTTATACCACAGGTGAAAAGATTTATGAGTGTTTTAGGCGGAAGAAATGAACATTTTAATCTAAAAATAAATATAGGCTAAAGAATTACTTAAGTGTTGAAGTTTTGAATCAATTTGTCATCACTAGCCTATGCTATATTGGAAATGAGTTCTTAGATTTCTTTCTTCTCGGTCAGTTTAACTGCATAATTTCTTTAGCGTTTGAGTGGAAAATCCCTCTTTTGTCAATGCATATGGGTGTTTAGGCGAGGGGTGTTTGGTGTTTTGGGTGTTTTAGGCGAAGAAATGAAAATTTTGATCTGAAAATTAATAAAAAATAAAGAAAAAATTAATTGTTTAAATTTCGAACCAATTTGTCATCACTAGCTGAAATGAATTTTTAGATTCCTTTCTTCTCGGGCAGTTTAACTGCATAATTTCTTTAGTGTTTGAGTCGAAAATTTCACGTTTGTCAATGCATATTTGACTTATACCACAGGTTAAAAGATTTATGGGTGTTTTAGGCGGAAAAAATGAACATTTTGATCTGAATAAAAATATAAAATAAAGAAATACGTAATTTTTTAACTTTTGAGCCAATTTGTCATCACTAGCCTAAGCTATATTTGAAATGAGTTTTTAGATTCCTTTCTTCTCGTGCTGTTTAATAGCATAATTTCTGAAGTGTTTGGGTGGAAAATTTCTCGTTTGTCGATGCATATTTGACTTATACCACAGGTGAAAAAAGTTATGGGAGTTTAAGGCGGAAGAAATTAAAATTTTGATCTGAAATTAAAAATAAAATAAAGAAATACGCAATTTTTTAACTTTTGAACCAATTTGTAATCACTAGCCTCTGCTATATTTGAAATAAATTTTTAGATTCCTTTCTTCTCGGGCAGTTTAACTGCATAATTTCTTTATCGTTTGAGCGGAAAATCCCCCTTTTGACAATGCATATTTGACTTATATCACCTGTGAAAAGATTTATGAGTGTTTTAGGCGGAAGAAATGAAAATTTTGATCTGAAAATAAATATAAAATAAAGAAAAACTTAATTGTTTATGGTTCGAGCCAATTTGTCATCATTATCCTAAGCTATATTTGAAATGAGTTTTTATATTATTTTCTTCTCGGGCAGTTTAAGGCGGTTTTCGACTATTCTCCGCCCATGTTAAAGTATAGGACATTCTCTTGAACATAACCACGCAATAATGCGGGCTCAAATCTCTTTGCAGTTTGCAGCGGGTGATAGAATGGAATATGAAGCATCTTTTGGCAGAGGAAAATACGAGGAAGGTTAATAAAATAATAAACTATCAATTAAAAACTGAAACAAACTAAGTAATTTGTAGTTTTTCAAATCTTCAATAGATGGCGCATTAGTGCCCTCTCATAGCTATCAGGATGCTTTAATAGCTGTTTACTGGTTTCCTAATCTAGTTATTCTGAATTTTCCTCTGCCAAAAGATTAAAATACCAAAGTTTTATCATTCACACCAAACTTTTTGACATTTTATACCTTAATTAACTCTCACATATGTTCATCAGATTTCCAACAGCCGGCCATTATTAGGTCCGGATATTTTCAGTTTATTATGTCATTGTTTTATTTTTGCAAAAATTGTTGAAACTCATATTGTATGTAGTACCAAGTAATCTTTAACAAATGCATGGATATATCTTCTACTCTACGAGAATATAAGTATATTTGCACATATTTTGGCATATACTGGAATCAATTATGGCCTTTAGGTTTTAAGATTACAGGATTATTGATATTTTCAATTTATTACGTCATCTGTTTTATTTTGGCAAAGGTTTTAGAAACTCATAAGTTGTAGTATGGGCCCTATACAGTTTTAGCACTTTTATTTTGCATATTTATTCAACTGCAATTTATTCAACTTCATATATTTTGTAAATTTGTTTACAAACAAGACCAGGACATTTTATTCTTCAGATCTGCTCATGAAGATAATTTTGTATAGCAAGAACAGATATTCTTAAACTTCTTTTTAGGAGCATTAAATTAAATATTTTAATAGAATATTTTGATTAACAATGTCATTTAGTACACTATAGGAATTTGCACATAATTGTGCATTTTAAGCTTTATATTATATACTTCATACGAAAAATGGGTATACTGCTAGTGTTTTTATACAATTAAAGCACTGAAACCACACTCAAGAGAAACAGTACTTGAGGGAAGAGGTGTAAAACTCCAGGGGTGTGTTTTAAAGGATTCAACACCCACATGATGTTACGAAACATGACATCTGATACATAGGCATTGTATATTTATTTTGCTGCATCGAAGCCAGAAAATATTTTCTGTCACTGTAGTTTCAAACAACTTGAATGTTGCAAAGAACAATGTTTCAATTTGGCGTCTGAATGTCATCGAATAAATATGAATGTCGTCTTCAATTTTTATATGAAATTATAATTTTTCTGTATCAGGTTTTAATTTACCCATCTGCATTTTTCATACAAAGCAAACTTTTATTACTTAATATGGGTGGAAACTTTTATCTGCTAATTTCAAATTTTGTTTCATATGTAATTTCAAATTTGACTCATTAAACCCCCAATAACCCGAATTTAATAAACCCAACCTGACACGAATTTAATAAAACGTGGTCCAAACCTGGCCCGTGTCCTAGGTTGGGCCTAAATCTATAGGCCAGACCCGAGCCCATACAGACCTCTAACTTTGATATCCCGGCCATCCAAATAGTTGCTCTAAGTCCTCGGACGAGTCGGGTGGTCTGGGCTTTCGACCCTTGAGATTGATATTTAAAATTGCCCCCCCCCCCCTATCAAATTAAATATTAAAATATGCCACTGGCATTGGAGTCAGTACTTAAAGCGTTTGACTCTCTTTTTTCTACTGTCTTACTCCTTGTTTTTTAACATCCAACTCCCAAATAAATAGCAGTTATTTTTTTATAGCAATAGTCTTTTAATTGGCAATCATTTGATATTTTTAAAATTTATTGCCTTAGTTATTTGAAAAACTATTAAAAAGTTAAATATTCCAATATAAAAATATTTTAAATACATTTTATTTAGGAATCATCCTGAATAAACCATAAAAAAAAATTTAATAAACAGCAAATCTTTAAATTTGTCTTCATTTTGATTCTTAACAATGCTTCATTGAAATTTACCCAATATATAAGAAACTTATATTCTGTCCATTTCATTAAATTAATACATTTGCACAGAGAGAACTTCAATTTCTGCAATGAAGAAATTTAAATTTATTGCCCTACATGGTCATTGTAAACTGTCAAAAATAAGTACAGCAGTTGTTACGTTATTAGAGACTCATTATAATCTTTCTTGTAAGTACAGTTTGGCTGAAGTAATAAATTTTTTAATGCCATGGTATATATAGATATTTTCAAATATAGGTTCTCTTGCACACATGCTATGATTGTGATGCCAGTTTATATTAGTGAAAGCCACATAAGTGTGCATTCGCAATAAAATTTCAAGATGTAGTAAAACCATTAATGATAAAAAGCCCTGCTCAGCTATAATGCTTATGTTAAACTGAGCAATGAATTGCATCGGAAATTGTATCTAACAGCAAATTTGGTCAAGTTGAACTCATTTCAGTAAATATTGTTTCCAAGAAACATAATTTAATATGGAAATAAGGGATTCTAATAAGTTGAAATTGTAAAATTTATATACATTTATAAAAAAAATGAAGTTTTAATGAACTTTTGCACTAAAATAATTCACTAATCGATAGACTAAAGTAAATTTTTTACTATATTTGATGTAGGAATCTATAAAATTTTGTCTGAATATCTATACAGTTTTGTTATATATTAATCTATAAAGTTGTGTTAATATTGTTTGAATCCATAAAATTTTCTTCCAGTTTCGCACCATTTCAATAAATGCAATATCATTAAATTTATGTTGCAGGCAACTTATGTCAGATAATCACAAAAACAAATACACTTATGATTTTCTCAAACAGTAGGCATTATCCATGATTTGCCATTGCATGTAAAATTCAACTTCATATTTTTGAGACATTTAATTAAGCAAAATCAACATCAGTTTATAAATTAAAGCTAATGGAGTTGTGTTTTTAAATGTATTAATTATAATATTTACCCTTGTACTCTTTGTTTTCTTATTTTATTTTTATTTAAAAAAAAAAGAATTTCTTTAGTTTATTTTTATTTACAGCACAAATTGAAAAAGAATCTGTGAAATACTAATTCTTTGATTTTTTTGGGGGGTATCGAGACTATTTGACCTACCAAAAGGTTTCAGGTAACTGTTTAGATGACCATGGCAGTGTCACTCAGTTTAGACCAGAACCCAATGGCAAGCACAAGGATTGCAATATCATTCCCCTAACTCATCACCTCTTAGATGGACATTTGGGTCTACTGACTAACATACTCATACACTATGTAGACACAAAAATAGTTTTGGGCATCATCGACATTGGAACCCGGGCCCTACTGTGTGCAAATCTCCTACCATCACTGAATATAACAATGTCATTTTTTATTTGAATGAATATAACAGGGTGTTCCTAATAAAAGAGATATCTATTTAGCAATACAATAGGAATTGTGAAAAACAACCTTAAGACATGAAAATATAAATATTTATTCGAAATAATACTATATATGCCAAATTTAATTATCAGTTTCCACTTTTATGACCATCAATGTTTCTACAGATCTGAAAGCTATAAACTGTTTTGTAGAGCACACATTCTAGTATTTCAGCTATTATTTGAACTAATGAACTGGTTTACAACAAAAAATGCAACTCAAATCAAGATAAATAAGCAAACGTATATTTTAGAAATTAACTGTCTAAATGTGAACATCCAAATAAGTGCAAGGCTATGTAGGTCAAACTGAAATAGCTAAAGTTTGAGTAAAGAAATTCAATTGATTTCTAAAATGTATGTATTCTTATTTATTTTGATTTGCATTGCATTTTACATTGTAAACCAGTTCATTATTGATTATGTGCAAAGTCATGTGCTGTACTTATGAAATGTTGCAGTAATATGATTTGAATATCATTCCTATTTTTAATTCTTTTGTGTTCCACTAGTGACTTAATGAAACCCCCAGGCAGAAAATATGTAAAGGTGCTAAATCAGCTAGGACAAAAATTTAGGTGCCATTTTTACATCTAAATAATGGAATTTTAACTCTTAATTTGTTACATTTTCTAGATAACAAAGGTGTGGGGGGGAGACCAAAAATTGTGTTAAGATGCCATTTTTATGCTTTTGCAAGTGAACTAACACAAGAAAAATATTTTTAAAACATTAATAAAAATTAACAGATGTTATTCTTTCTCTAATATTTTCTTATAGCATACATGCTTTGATGCTTTGATTATGTGATATACAATTCACAGTACACTAAAGAATGATAAATTAGAGTCACATCTATATAGAGAGTAGCACCTACATGGAGTTCTCCTAAAAATGTCCCTTTGATTTATATTAAATTAGTCTAACTTAGAATTGAAATTTATATTAATTTAAAATGTATAATTAATTAAAAAGAAATTATGATTTGTAAAAGTAAAAAGAGCCAACTGCAGATTTACTATCTTTGCGGTTTTCACAGTTGAGGGGGGGGGAAGAGAGAGAGAGAGAGAGTTGCTATAGCACTAAGATACAGAATTCTCCTAAAACTATTCATTTGATTTATAGCAAAATTATCTAAATTAGAATTGACATGTATATTAATTTAAAGTGTGAAAATAATTCTGAGTTATAAAGAAAATCATTAATGCTGATTTAGTATCTACAAGATTAAATAGTGATGAATTTAAGGAGTCTATATTATACATTTTACATAGATTAATTGTGGACCTTTTAGCAGTGGTGGAATGACCATAAGTGACTTCTAATTCATCTTTTTAGTAAATCCACCACTAATATCTCCATGTAGAATGACTGTGCATGAAACATCATATGATATTGATCGAAACTTCTTACAGAAATATCCACATTGATTGCAAGTAGATTACCTTTTGCCATGCAGGCTCCCCCCCAGAGAAGGGGAGGGAAGTTACAGCTTGCAAAGAAATTTATCCGTCACTCACTCCAGTTATAAAGAAAGAAAGAGGCTTAACTGCAAAACTCATATCTCCATTTTTGTCATTTTACTCACTTTGCTTAAAATTCATAAAACCTGAAAACCTTTTCATTTTAATTGTCGCTATATTGTAAGCTGAAATGATTCATAAAGAGTAATTTAACCACAGGAAAACAAAATTTATCCATGTTAAAAAACAACATTTAATTGATGAATGGTATGTTTTACATCAAAACTAATTAAAATGTAACATTTTAAAAGAAATATAAAAATATCTACTTTGGTTAAAATAAGCTTCAAATACTATATTTTACAAATGATAATGAATCACACTCAACCATACTATGTAACGAAAAGGTAATATAAAAGTAAGTAGATGGCTGATCATGTGATCTGATAAAGTCTTCCTATTGGTTGTGAATGGAAAATGTGAGTTTTGCAGCAAAATCCACAGTGGAGAATGTCAGTTTTTCAAGTAAATCAGGTTCTGAATACTAAATAAATATCAAAGAATGTGACTTTTTCAGGATACTACTTGATTCACATACCTACCACCATGAACAAGAATATATATATAAAGAAAAGGTTTTCGACCGAAAATGGGGAAGAGTTTTACAAGTAGACTCTTCAATACTGACTCAATTAATCAGATGACCTACCAATAAAATACACTTACTCTTACTCTAGATCACTATATAGATTTAAATTGTCCTCTTCTAGATATATGTATACACAATCTGGTCGGTGTCTAAGAGCTACTGGCTAATGGAAATGTCTGAGTTCACCAGAGGTGAAGTCAGACATTTCCATTTGAGTTGGGGTATACCTTTCCATTTGTAAGGGCTTTTTATTATTCACCTACTCAAACCTTTTAATTCTTTGTTATATTCTAATTGTATGACATAGAAGTATTAAAATATTGTAATATTTGTAATTTCATAATGATAAAGATACATATTTTAAATACATGGCAGTATTTAAATCAGTTTTCATAAGCAAGAGACCCACCCCTCCGCCCTGTCTTTTCTCCTCTCCATGACATATAGTATTAGTATGGCAAAATAGCAACCATAATTATTTTAAATAACACTGAATTTGCACTTTTAATTCAACTTTCGTATTCATTTGGTTACTGGACTTATTAAAGGTAGTGTATCAAAAATGCAAAAAAAAAAAAAAAAAAAAAAAAAAAAAAAAAACATGAAATATATTAAGAACGGCTAGTCCTAGAGTAATAGGGTTGGTCTTACTCTTTTCATTGTCAAAAGTTATATATGAAACAAGCATTTAATTGGTACATTTGACCATACGTTGTCTTTTATTTTAAATTTTTGCGGGCCATTTCGTAAAAAAAGGCAAATTTATCTTTTTTGAATCGTACCAAAATCTAATGAGCACCAAAAGGTATCCTTCATGTGACTTATCCACCAAATTTTGTGAAATTTGGTCATCTTCAGCTAGAGTGGATACAGGGAATTTTTGCGGGTTATTTTGCAAAAAAAAGGCCGGTTCGTTTATCCGGAATCGTACCAAAATTTAATCATCACCAGGGTCACCCAAAAGGGACTTACCTACCAATTTTTTTTTTAAAATAAGGCCAAATAGTTTTTGAGTTAAAGTGGATAAATTGCGCAGACGTCACGCTAAAAATAGTTTTTTCGTGTTCTAAACGTCTTAAAACATGTAGATCCGTCGAAAACTTCCGTTGCGATTTTCGAAACTATTCCAATACCTTCCCTATACATTATCATGTATTGCAGGAAAAGTAAAAATACAATTATATATATTTTGGGCTGTAATAATAAATTTGGAGGACGTAATTCATATCTATATAATAATCGTCTAACATGCTTTTGTCTTCATAAAACACAAAACCCGCCGTATTCCCCAGAATATAGATACAGGTCCCATTGCAAATATCGGCAATGCACCTGTTTTGCGCTTATTATCGAGGCCAACGTAAACAGTTTCGTTGGCCTCGTAACTGTTTACGTTGCCACAATTTTTGCGAGCTTCTATGAGAATTAACAATTTCAGTCCTTCCGTGTGGCCGGCATAAAGAACTTTGCCTGTGCAGTTTCGTGTGGCCTGAACTAAATTGTAAATGAATTTTATTTTGTCCACGCGGAAGGATTGAAATTGTCTGAGTGTCTATCTTTCCAGATTCCAGAAGGTCCTCGGTGACCTAGAAAACTGAACCCACAAGTGACTTACCCTTCAAATTTTGTGCAATTTCGTCGAATAAATTTTGAGCTAGAGTGGATACATACATTGCACAGACAGACACGCACCCACACACAAAGCCGTCACGCTAAAAATTGTTTTCTCTCGGTTATAGAGTGTTCGAAACGCGTAGATCCGTCGGAAATTCGAGTTGATATTTTCGATAATATTCCAATACTCTTCCTTCCCTATACATTTCGATATATTGTGTTAATTATATAAGAATTAGTAATTGTATAAGTAGTAAATATGTTATGGTGACTAATATATATATTAGTAATTATATTGTGGGGAAAGTAATTATATAAGAATGCAAAAGAAAAACTGAATTTTAATAAATAAAGCCCTTGGAGGGGTGCATGCATGCCCCCCGGTCCACCACCTTCACTGCTCTACTGACTATCGCATTCTTATTCCAGATTGTTTAGGTCCACTTGTATCAATCAGTATTGGAATATAAAAAAATCTGATGTGGGCAGCACATGACTTTCCCTGCAGACTAAATTCATATTTCTTTAATAATTCATTAGATTGAGTTTAATTGCACCAAATAACACTAAATTTGCATTTTTAATTCAATTTTTGTTTTTATTTAGTAATTGGACATTTTCCCGATAGCGGCGTAACAAAAATGCAAGAAATCTCAAATATCTTGAGAACGGTTAGTCTTAAAGTATAATGGAGTGTGTTATATTCTTTTCCTCGTCAAAAATTGCGTATAAAATAAGAATTTAATTGATATATTTCAGCAAACTTAGTTTTTTTTTTTTTTAAAGATTTTGGCGATTTTTGCTGGCCATTTCGCAAAAAAAGACGGATTCTTCTTTTCCGAATCGTACCAAAATCTAATCAGCACCAGAATATGCAACAAGTAATTTATCTACCAAATTTTGTGAAATTTGGTCAATTAGTATTTTAGCTAAAACCGATAAATGAAATTTTTAAGGGCCATTTCGCAAAAAAAGGCAGGTTCTGTTTTTACGAACCGTATCAAAAACTAATCAGCATCAGGTTCACACCCAAGTGACTTATCTACCAAATTTTATGAAATTCGGTCCATTAGTTTTTTAGTTAGAGTGGATACAAAATCTGCACAGACAGACACACACACAGACGGCACGCTAAAAATAGTTTTTTCGTATTCTAGAGGTTTCGAAACGTGTAGATCCGTCGAAAACTCGAGTTGCGATTTTCTGCATGATTCCAATACTTTCCCTATACATTACCATGTATTGCAGGGAAAGTAAAAAATATACCTTTTTATTAGCCAGCCTTTATTTAAAAATTTACGTAAAAGTTTATAAGATATTTATTTTGTCAAGTTAGTAGCAGGCCTGTCACCCCGATAAATTCTCCGCATTCAGGTGATTTGTGTTAATATATGATTTTAATACTATTTACGTGTAGAACATCATTTTCCCGCATTTATATACCAGAACCAGACGAGGCATAAAAAGAGATTGTGCACTAGAACTTCAGAAACAAAATAGATACTAGAGCTTCCCCTTTACATTCTTCTAAGAATTAGGAGGGCTGGACCAAAAGTATTTCCTTTTATGACCCCCTCTCTTTTATAACCTTCAACATGCCGTTACAGTGTCTAGAACTAATAGTGTGCCGACCGCCTATACCTCCCAATGCTGGGAGATGTTCCTAAAAAGCCGCCTCCGCCAGACGGCGTTGGTCTCGAATAAGCGGTCTAAAGCGGAGGAGTTAACATTGAAACAAATGGGAATTTATTGCAAATGAAATGACTGATATCTTTCGAAATAACTGAAAAATTTGTGTGAAATTGGGTGTGATTATTGTAAGTGGTATACACAAAAAGTCATTTGATTTTCATAGAGATTGAGCTAGGGATATATTCTTATTTTTAAAATTTTATTTAACTTGATCTGGTGTTCGTTCAAACATTTGAGGTACAAAATAATCAGGTTCATTTATCATAGTAACGCGAAATTCGTTATGACGTTTCCTCTTGTGGTACATTTCAGTTCTTTCGATTTTGAAGCATATCGGGCTAGCCCGTCCTGGGCCCGCCATAAGACATTACCTGGTTTTAGAGAATATCTCGAAAATCAGAGAAACCTTTGGAAATCTAAGTTTAATATATCGTTTACTTTTGGGGTGTATTTTAATTCTTTCAATTTTCAACCGTACCGGGTTAACCCGTCTTAGACCCGCCTTAGAAACTCACCCGTTTTTGCGGTATAACTCGAGAACAGGTGTATCTAAAAATTCGAAGTTTAAAATATCTTTGCCATTTACTGTATATTTTAACTCTTTGGATAAAAATTTTATCGGGCTAGCCCATCCTGAGTTCAACAAAAGGAATATATCGTTTTCTGAGAATAACTAAAAATTCGGAGCATCTAGAATGTATAAATTTAATATGTCATTGTCCTTTGGGGTATATTACATTTCACCGCATTTCGAACCGTATCGGGTTAGCCCGTCTTGGGCCTGCCATAGAAATTTACTCGCTTTTAAAAAATAAATCGATCAATCGGAGTAGCTGAAAAATATAAATTTAGTATATCATTTCCGTTTGGATGGATTTTAATTTAGATTTTAAAGCTCGTCGGGCTAGCCCGTCTTGGATCCGTTGAAGAATGCATTCGTTTTTGAAAAATAAGACGAGAACCGAAGTAGCTAAAAATTCCAAATTTAACATGTCGTTGGCTTTTGGGGTATATCTAAGTTTCTTCGGATTTGAACTTTATCGGGGTAGTCCGTCCTGGGCCCGACATAGGAATGGACTCGTTTTTTAGAATACTAGAAAATATAAATCGGGGAAACTAGAAAATATAAATTTAGTACATCCTTATTTTTTGGGGAATATTTTAATTCCTTTGTTTTTGAACCGTATCGGGCCAACCCGTTTTGGGCCCGACTTAGAAATTCACTTTTTTAGTGGTATATCTCTAGAACAGGAGTATCAAAAAGTTTCAAGTTTAGAATGTCGTTGTCAAGCTCATTGGATTTAAAACCTGGTCGGGCTAGCCCGTCCCGGTCCCAACAAAAAGAATGTACTCGGTTTTTAAGAATAACTCCAAAACTGTAGCATCTAGAATATCTAAATTTAGTATATCATTGTTTTTTAGGGTATATTTTATTTCTTTGGATTTTGAACCTTATCAGACTCGCCCGTATTGGGCCCGACATAGTGGTAATGTACTCATTTTTCGAGAATAACTCATAAATTGGAGCAGCTAAAAAATCTAAATTTAGTATATCAATTTCTTTTGGGGTTTATCATAATTTATAATTTGAACCTCATCGTCTTGAATGCGATCGTGTTTGATGAATAACTCGAGAACCGGAGTAGCTAAAAATTCCAAATTTAGCATGCTATTGTCTTTTGTGATATATTTCATTTTTTCGAATTTGAACTTCATTCAGCTAGCTCGTGCTGTGCCTGCTATAGGAATAGACTCATTTTTTTTAGAATAACCCGAAAACTGGAGCAGATAGAAAATCCAAATTTAGTATATTAATTCCATTTTGGGTAGAATTTAATATTTTCGGCGTATATATAATTATAATTAGTGGCGTAGGCATGGGAGATAGGATGTGTGGTAAAAAACCTCATTTGCCGAACAATTACATTAGTTCTCAAAATTGCCTATATTTAAAAAAAATGAATTTTGTACTATCAGCTCCATTCGATCGTCGACCCCCTTGTGTCCTAAATACATAGTTACATCCATATGCAAATGAGCTAAGAAGTGCGAAATTTGTCCACGGATGTTGTGTCGGTGCACTGGGAGTACGAGTGAAGGTTACGGTTCTGCGTGATCTGACGAAGAAGGTTTTATGCCTTCGAAACCGGTCGATATTAGTATTTTGAGTGGTATTCTGCTTTTTACGAAGATAATTTTATTTCTTTAGCAGAAATTTGGACCGCACGTATTGATTTTGTTTACTTGAAATTGAAATGTTTCAATAATTTTTAAAAGCATTATATGAATAACTTGAACAAATGCTTTAAAACCAAATTTTTGTTTTGCATTTTGATACATATTACCATGTAAACCTAAAAAAAGAATGTATGAGAATGTCTGGCAAATATTTTGTTTTATCTCATATGTTCGTCTACTAGGAAAAATGCCTGTGGGTGGCCCTGTGAATTTGGAAGAAAAACATGAAACACCATTGCCGCTTGAACATTAGAACAAGGTGGGGGCTGCCTACAAGTGCTGTCTCTTTGTACGGTGAAATATAGCGCTGATAAGAATTTCGATTGAGGGTGGACATGTAATCGACCGCTATTTTATTTCGACAGGCGCGTCTCCTTTACATACGTTTCCGCAAGTTGCCACATCTCTTACACGAACAATGCTCAAAAGATCCGCAAATCAGTGGGGGCTCTGGAAATGGGTTGAACACCAGGGAAGGGCATTTTGTATTGCCTTCAGGGTGGCCTCTAGATACAATAGGAAGTATCTCATTAGCACATTGGTCATCTGAGATCGAATTTGTTTTTACTAAGAGCCGTCACCTGTACAATATTCTTTTTCGTTCTAAAATTGGACAGGATGGACCCACTCAGAAAGAAAGATTTTTCGAAATTGTAAGCAGCAAGCTTTCACTCATTTGATGTTTGTTGTAACTGACGTTGAAAATCTATATTTGGATTGAAAAGGGCTGTTTTATAGCTATACCATTATCGCCTTTTCTGTGTAAAATTGCCTAGAAAAATGTATTAATTCGATTCATCCAGCATATTACTTTATTTTGCATTTCGACGAATAGGCTAAAAAATCGGTTAACATTTCATAATCTGCGCGAATTTCAGCATCCAAAAATCCCGTCACAAGACTTTTCTTTCTATTATACTATGTAGTACGAATCACTATATTACTATGAATCTTTAAAGTGCACCGTGGACTGGTTTCGCATTATTTAATTCTCTTGCAAATAAGCGTAGGCAAGATCTAGGATAAGGGGGGGGGGTCGACGATCGAATGTTGGTTTACACAACAGTACAAAATACTTTCTCAAATATAATCCCTAAGGAGAACTAATGTAATTGTTTAATTGTTTGGTAAATGATAATTTTTCTCCAATTTTCGAGTTATTTTCCAAAAACGAGTGCATTCCTAAGGCTAGGCAAAGATGGGGTAATCTAATAAAGTTTAAAATCCAAAGAATTAAAATATATCCCAAAAGAGAATACTATATTATAAATTAAAATCCATCCAAAAGGGAATGATATACTAAATTTACATTTTTTAGCTACTCCGACTGATCGAGTTATTCTTGAAAAGCGAGTAAATTTCTATGGCGGGCCAAGGCGGGCTAGCCCGATAAAGTTCGAAATGCGATGAAATATAATATACCACAAAGGGCAATGATATATTAAATTTAGACATTCCAGATGTTCCGAATTTTGAGTTATTCTCAGAAAACGACATATTCCTCTTGTTGGGCTCAGGACGGGCTAGCCCGATGGGGTTCAAAATCTGAATTAAAATCCATCCAAAAGGAAATGATATACAAAATTCACATTCTTTAGGTACTCCGTTTGATCGAGTTATTCTTGAAAAGCGAGTAAATTTCAATGGCGGGCCAAGACGGGCTAGCCCGATAAGGATCGAAATGCGATGAAATATAATATGCAACAAAGGGCAATGATATATTCAATTTAGACATTCCAGATGCTCCGAATTTTGAGTTATTCTCAGAAAACGATATATTCCTCTTGTTGGGCTAAAGACGGGCTAGCCCGATGGGGTTCAAAATCTAAATTAAAATCCATCCAAAAGGAATTGATATACAAAATTCACATTCTTTAGCTACTCCGTTTGATCGAGTTATTCTTGAAAAGCGAGTAAATTTCTATGGCGGGCCAAGACGGGCTAGCCCGATAAGGTTCGAAATGCGATGAAATATAATATACCACAAAAGACAATGATATATTAAATTTAGACATTCTAGATGCTCCGAATTTTGAGTTATTCTCAAAAAACGATATATTCCTCTTGTTGGGCTCAGGACGGGCTAGCCCGATAAGATTTTTAATCCAAAGAGTTAAAATATACAGCAAATGACAAGCATATGCTAAACTTCGAATTTTTAGATACACCTGTTCTCGAGTAATACCAAAAAGTAAAGTCATATGGCGGGCCCAGGACGGGCTAGCCCGATAAGCTTCAAAATCGAAAGACTTGAAATGTACCACAAGAGAAAACGTCATACCGAATTTCACGTTACTGTGATGAATGAATTTGATTATTTTGGATCTCAAATGTTTGAACGACCACAGATAAAGCTAAATAAAATTTTTAAAATATGGATATATCCCTAGGTCAATCTCTCTGAAAATCAAATGACTCTTTGTGTATTCCACTTGCAATAATTACACCAAATTTCAGACAAATTCTTCAATTATTTCCAAAGATATCAATCATTTCGTTTGAATTAAATTCCCAATAGTTTCAATGTTAACTCCTTCGCTTTAGACCGCTTATTCGAGACCAACGCCGTCTGGAGTAGGCGGTTTTTAGGGAACCTGTTTTTCGCCTCGGTCGGCACACTATCCCTTCTAGCCACTGTACTGCCGTTGTGCCCTGAAGGGAAGAGAGTCTGTGTGGCAGTGGAGGCGATCTTCAGAGTTAACAGTCCTTTTGCTCACTTGGTCAATTCGTGAAATGAACTTTCATAGTTTTTGTTTTGAAATAATAATTTTCATAATGAAAAAATCAGCAGTGACTCCAGTTTAATGGAGATGAAATATTTTTGCGTGAATAGCATATTTCTTTGTGGGTGATTTACCTTCATAGACATTTTAAATACAGTTGAAAATATTGAAATTAAAACTACTTTTTTCAAAACAGTTCAAAATGTTAAAATATCAACAATAGAACCACCTTCCTAAAAAATTGTTCAGATATTAAAATTTCGAAATTATAATCACTATAATTAGAAAACTAAGAAGCTGATCAAAAATCATATATATCCTTGTAGGGTTTTCAAAGGAGTACAAATTACTTTTTAGTTCATACCTAGCACTTTTAGTTTTATTTTAGTTAACACTTTTAGTATATATTAGAAATGTAAGAGTTCATACCTTTATTCTGATAATGATTGTGAGACAAACAGAACTAAATACTATATTAATGTTTGAAAAAGTTGAATGAAGTCTCACACACTAGAGACTGGCGTTGCTCTAAGTCCTCTGGACGAGCCGGACGGCCTGGGGCTTTCACACTAGAGACTGGACTGGGTAGTATAATACCAACAGATACAAAGTATTAAATACACGAGAGCATATCTTGAAAACTGAAAGTTCTCTATGAACAATAAGAGAGTAATTTGTAGATCTTTGAACCCCTATAAAGATATATAATTCGATTTTTGATCAGATTTTTAGTTTTCGAAATATGATGATTTCGATATTTTAATATTTTGAACTATTGCACTGCTGCCAGATTATCAGAATTTTTATTTTAATGTGAAAATTTTAGCTCTAGTTTCATATTCATTAAATGTTTTATAACTTTAAGGAAGAAAAACGTAATCGAGGACAAAAATAAATAGGGAAACAAGACTTGTTTCGGGGATTGTTCCCGAAAATCAGGGCGAATGGTCACCTTATGCTAGATCCACAAAAATCGCGTTAGTAAATGGGTCACATAATATTGTACTAGGAAAGTGAACTTATTTAACGATAGTAACTATTGTTAGTAATATATTAGTAACTAAAGTAATATATGTCTTTAAAGGATATATAATATTTAAAACTATTAATATGTTCTATAATTTAAAATAAAAATCAATATTACCAGTTGTAAATTAATTAAAAATTATTTCTGCTTAAGATTTTTATCACATACAAAATTTAGGCCCCTGAGGCCCGTGGTGCGTTAATCAGGCGCTGCCCCTAACTCTAATTTTCGATTGAATTTGTGAAAAAATTAATAAAAAGCAGCAAGCATTATTAACAATGATAAAAATCCTTTCAAACCTAATTTTCATTAGAAAGCGAATGATATAAACTGTAGAACGCTAGCATGAGCTGTTCTCGAAATATTGTACGATTTTTTAACAAATTTTTGAAAAAATCAGACCTTTGGATACTGTTAAATTAAAAAATCATTTCCAACTTTAGAACGCTAGCATGAACCATTCTTGAGATATTGCACGTTTTTCAAACAAATTTACAAAAAAAAATATAAAATTAAAAAAGTAGTAAGTATATCGTCAAGTATGTTAACTTTCCATATGCAATATTATGCAATATTATTCTCGTAAACCTAGCGTTCGTTCCATTTACGTGTGAAGGTACATCTTGTAATAGCTTTGTATTTTGACGCCCAATAATTTACCAATAGTCAATTATTTCATACAATTGATATTAAATAAATGTTAACTGTAGTTTGGTGATTTTGCGTGAGTATGAATAAGTCATTCGCTTGCATTAGTAAGTTGCCAAAAGCACCCAATTTCAATTTGGGGGGTGTTAATTTAATGCTAAAATCATAATTCTATGGTTATTCTTGTACACCAATATTTTGCTATGAAAGAAGCATAGTATTTGCATCATGTAAAAAAGCAGCAAATATATGTACAGCAAATATTACTTAGTCTTTTTTTTTAGATTTTGGCGATTTTTGCTGGCCATTTCGTAAAAAAAAGGCAGGTTGTTCTTTTCCGAATCGTACCAAGATCTAATCAGCACCAGAGTATCCCACAAGTAACTTATCTACCAAATTTTATGAAATTTGGTCAATTAGTATTTTAGCTAGAGTCACGACATGGAAACTAAAGTAGATGCATAACTAGAACAACTTCTAGTTACGCATCTACATAAACCAGCAAATATCTAAAAAAAAGCAAATATCAAGTCTATAAAAATAAAAAAATCTAAATTACCAGCAAATATCAAGTCTATTGACCCTGCACATGATAGATTTTATAACCACTACATTTTGAAAACTAAGAACCCGATCCAAAAATCTTGTATACGGCTTTTGAATAGCTAAGAATTATTTTCTTACTGTTCCTAAATAGTTCTTTAGTTTTCGAGATATAAGCATTACAAACTTGAAAAATGGAAATTTTTCTATATTCTTCAACTTGATGAATGCTAAAAAAATAGAAAAGCTTTGTAAAAACAAATTATTGATCTATAAATTCGACTTCTTACTACAAATTTTTGTAGCTTATAATTTATATTTGTCTTTTATAATTTAGAAGACATTTTGGGTGGAAGTTCGCTAAGTGAAGCGCAAAGTCGCTCAGACAGAAACTGAAGTTCAAAAAAAAAAAATGTTCAAATTATTAAAATATTTAAATTATTTGTGTATATTCCTATATGTTATCCTATTTTTTCTAAGAAAAGCAAATATTGTTTGCATTTTTCGTAACTCTCCGATTTCAGCCAAAGATACCCCAAATATAGATGTTATTCGCATCAAAATGATAAATGTATATTTTAGACAAAAAAAAAAAAGAAAAAAAAATTACGCTTACATAAACACGTAAATGTAATTTCATTCATGTTACTTTCTACTTTCTGATGGGACAAGCGAGAGAGTCCTCAGCCAAGCTTTGACTTCTATTTCTAAACGCAACGTGTACATGTGGAAGTACTATACTATCCCCTCCTCTCCCCCCACCAAAAGAAAAAAAAAATCATTCCCCATCTCTCGTATTCTTCCCAATAATTGAAGGTCACGGTGTTGTCTGACGGGAGGGTTTCTTCAGCAGCTAACACTTTCTCGTTTATGGCTGGGTTTTTTTTGTTGCTGTTCTCTATTCCGCATGAGGCCAGGGTTCGACAATTATCACTTTGAATGAGTATACATATTGTCTATATATTCAGGTTTATGCTATACTTACTTGAAGCAATAATTACAATTACGTTCTACTGCACTTTTTTTCTAATGACAGGTGACAAAATGGACTATTGAACCCCGGGAAATAACCGCATATCTGCAACCAGCGAGAAAAAATTTTACGTGCCACTTTTTTGTAAACCTTTATAGAGACAGACAAATTCAGTTTGACCATGCAGTCAGCTTAAAATTTCTTCAAAAGAGATTAAACTTACTTTGCAACAATGAAGTTTCTACTTGCAGTACCCGCCTACAACAGCACTGCCCCATGAAATAAATTGCTGTTTGTGTATTGTGTAAAGACAAAAAACTATTACAAATGGTGTCTTACAAATACCATTGTAATACACTATTTGTAATAGTGTCTCACGAGGGATTACAAATATAGTATTTTCTCTCGTAAATGGAACTAGCTAGATCCACGAGAATGATATGAGTCAATTCGTCACGTAATATTTCATAAGGAAAGTCAACCTATTTAATGATACTTATTATTATTTCAATTTTATGTAAATCTTTATATAAATGTGTAATATCGCGAAAACGATTCGTAACAGAGTTATAAAATGAATGCCATGCATTTTCTAACGATAAATGACATAAAAATAATTATTTATTTAATATTATTAAATATCCTGTCGTTGCGTCATTCTCCGTTTGTAATAACCGTACCAAATTTCATTTAAATAGCTTGTTTCCACTCGTTTGCAAAATATCGCTCATCCATGAAAGGATTACACATCACTTCAAAAACGATCTCAGGAATATTTAAAACATGTAAATCAATCGAAAACTTGAATTCGAAACCATCACAATATTTCCTCTATGAATTAATTATATTATAGTATACACTATAGTATATACTTCATTTTTTGACGTAATTTGCATTCAAACCTATGCAGTATATACACAGATCGATGCGTAATAAGCAAAAGAGCATTCAGCTGAAAACACTAAACAGCAATTCGCATAAAAAAAAAAAAAATCTGATGTGGGCAGCACATGACTTTCTCTGCAGACTCAAATTCACGTTCTCTTTATTTCTTCAATAATTCATTAAATTGAGTTTAATTGCATCAAATAACAAGCGTAATGAATTAAAATTACACTGAATTTACACTTTAAATTCAATTTTCGTTCCCATTCGGTAACTTGACTTAGGGGTACAGAAAATGCGAAAAATCTAAAATATCTCGAGAACGGCTATTCTTAATGCAATGGAGTTGATCTTATTCTTTTCATCGCTAAATATTACGTATAGAACAAGCATTTAATTGTTATATTTGAGCATATGTAGTATTTTATTTCAGATTTTGACGATTTTTGTAGGCCATTTTGTAAAAACAGGAAAGTTATTTTTTTCCGAATCGTACCAAAATCTAATCAGCACCAGGGTAACCCACAAGTGACTTATCTACCAAATTTTGTGAAATTTGATCTCTTAGTTTTTCAGCTAGAGTGGATACAGGGAATTTTTGCGGCCCATTTCGCAAAAAAAGGAGAGTTATTTTATCCCGAATCGTACCCAAAACTATTCAGCATCATGGTCACACACAAATAACTTACCTACTAAATTTTGTGAAATTCAGTTCATTAGTTTTTTAGTTAAGAGTGGATACATGCATTGCACAGACACATAGACTGACAGACACACACACGCTAAAAATAGTTTTTTCGTTTCTAGAGGTCCCAAAACATGTAGATCTGTCGAAAACTCGAGTTGCGATTTTTGGCATGATTCCAATATACTTTCGCTATACGTTACCATGTATTGCAGGGAAAGAAAGAAAAAAAAAAACCCTTGAAAAGAGCAAAAACATTGTTATGATATGCGTAAATGACGTAACGATGCAACGCAATGGCGTGAATATTTAATAAATAAAAATGTTCGACGAGATGAAACTGTGTGCCGAGTTTTAGTTCTCTTCATGATCTAGAAGCTGAGAACGAGCCCGTGAAAGATGTTGAATGACGGGACAGAGTCCATCTGAAGTTAAGTTCAAAATGAGTAGTTTATCAAAATATAATAATAATAATAATAATAATTTCCAGTTATTTACAGAATATAGGATGTAAATTTGCAAATTCTTGCCTTAAAAAAGAAATATCATATTATAATACTGCAGAAAAACAGATTTAACAACACATTAAATATTTGGGTAGGTAGACAGTAGTTTTAAATTTCATGGAACCGAGGAAACTTGTATAAATACAAAAAAGGGCACACGACATTGCCCGGGATTTAAAGCAGGAATTAATTACATTCATTCATTCATTCATCCAATTTTTACAAAAGCGTAGTCGATCGCTGCGCGAGCTCATACGCGGCTGAGCTCGGCCCGATAAAAAATAAATCTGTATTAAGCGTTTTTTCTCAGGAGCCGAGATACCTTTGTATCTAATTTCATGGCTGTACTGCGATTAGATTTTTCCGCTATAGACGGCACAAACAGACACCCTTTTTTTATTATATGGACAGGGTAAATAATATGGAATATTAGTACATACATATATAAAAAGTCGAGTGGAGACTCATACTCCAGATATTTAAAGGAGAGACCTCTTATATGATTCGGAAAAGCTTTATTACAGTGAATTAAAAAATATATATCTAGAGTAAGTCTTCACTGGACATACATAGTGTTTAGATCTACTTCTATATAATTATCACAAAATATACATTTCTCACGAAACTATTTGTTAACCAATTGCTTAAATTATGTCACAAAAGTTAAAGGAGTATTCCAATTTACAAAGTATTTTGTTTTCTTACCTAGTTCATGTGTTTCATTAAGAAAATAAATTTTTATGCTTTCTCTACACCTAATCTATTTTATAATTTTCTGTTAATTACACCAAATGTTAAAAGAAATTCTCTCTATGCAGACAGTCGATAGTACAGCTGTGGCTAAAGTATTCATGAATTGAATGTCACAATCATTTTATTTGCTTTAAATGTATTTTCGACATTTGTCATGCACCTTTAACATTGGTTTGTTAATAAAAACATCCAAACATATTTTTTAAATCGAAATATGTAAATGACAGGGTTGTTAATTAAAAAAAAATAAGTAGTTAAGCATTTTTTTTTAATTAAAAAAAAAATCTGTATTTTTCTATCTTACAAAGACTTTGAGTATGAAATGTCTAATTTGCTTATATCCTTTTCATCACACGAATCAACCATAAAAAGTGAAAAATATTTAATTATATCAATTAATTTAAATAATTTTTACATTCTATTAACAGGCCTTCCAAGGGGAATGGGACAGATACCACTCGAGTGGAGGTCCCAGAGCTCAATGTTTTTTGAGGCTGGAGAAAATATAAAAAATTTACAAAGAGGAGAAAATCAAACATAGTTGGGGTGGGGGCATGGTAAATGTTTGTTGTGGGCTCATTTTCTATGACCAGACTTGCTATAAATGCTTTTAAAAAAATTAGCAACACATAAAAAATTGTAAAAAGGTATCAACCGGTTTCAAAAGCAATAAAGAACCTTTTTTGTCATGATAAATGAGATGTACCATACCAACAAAGACAATGATGTGTTCTAATGAGGTTGAAGTTTTTAGATTCTTTTTGACAGCAATGACATTTTTTTTTTTTATATTTTTACAATATTGTTTAAGTTAAAGAATAGATTATATTTTCTATTAACATTTCAAGTTTTGATATCTTAAAACTGATTTAAATCAGTACTTACTCCAATTCAGGTTAAAAATAAGATTCCATTCACCAAAGGTAAATGTCTAGCATTACAGATATTTAACAGAATATGAATGTCAATAAGTGAAGAATGTATTCTTTTATCAACTTGTAATGGTACTATAAACAAATGAAAATTAATATACTTTTTCATATTCAGATTAGGTACTCACTTTTTCATTTAAAGATGTAATACACACTCAATTTGTAGTGTGAGGTTCAAAATGTATATGTAGTCAAAACATTATATTACATTTTTAAACTCATTACAATCCTTTTCATTACATATTTATAGCAATAAACTTTTCCCCGAGCATTCTATTATTCATATCTGATTTTGCTCTGTTTGAATAAAAAAATAACTCATCACATATCCTCCCCGAACATATTCTTTACCTAGTTACAAAAGCATCTATTAAAACTACACCTAGAAATTTTTAATTTCATCAAAATACTTTACCTTTATATAAACCTTGCATTGAATGGAAACAAAGATATGAACGTAGAATATATGTAATATTATTAATTACAATAATTTTATTTTAAAATAAATTTATAAACTTTAGATATAATTATATATATTTCTTTGTAAAAAGATACTACATTATACATAAATAAAATATAATGTAACACACCTTGTAATTTGTGCCTACCCCTGAAATAAGTAAGGCATAAGCAAAGCTAGAAGGAAGCTTAGGGGGCTATGCAATGCCCAAAGTTACATTATTATGCTCCCCAAGTGATTTTTCACATGTACATGGTATTCTACATTGCATCTGAAATTATGGGTGCTATAGGGAGTATAGGGTATATTCTACATTGCATCCCACCAAAGGAATATTCATAGCTCCACTTATAGAGTGGGGTTCTGTCTCATGTGCAAAACTACAGAAAGATGATAATGCTTTAAAACTATTTTGATATGTAAAAACAAATATGCATTGAAAATTGAAGGATATACAACTAAACTTATTTAAAGTAGATACCGAACATGACTGAGCACATTATTTCATTGCTTCCTTTCCCATAAATCCTTTGATCCTTAAACTAAATATATGTTCACAGCAAGAAGCTCCTCTTTCTTATTCTACACCCTGGAGCGATCACTCCATCTCACTCCATGGCAGCATGCCACTTATAGGAACTCAATGATTTTGTTGAACTGGATGGGGTTATGACTTCTGTCCTACACTGCACTTGTTATGGTGTAATGGGTTGAACCCAGGCCTTCAATAATATTTAATTTCTTACCAATGCTTACTTACAGAAACTATTTTAAGAATATTAAGAATGTATGTACATTAAACTGTATAACACAACAATTATTTATATTAAGAATGTAGTACTATACTACAAATTATATAATACTATACTACAAATATATATATATATATATTAAGAATATATGCAAATTATTAATGCATACAAAATTTTAACTTGAAAATTCTATTATTCAATCTGTATTTAATATGTATATATACCTATATTGAACAATAAAATATATGTAGTTTTATATATAAAAAAAAAAAAAATTAGAATATGAATCTAAATAAGTAAATTTTGCAAACATGTCAGCAACAAATGCATATGCTTATCATTTCTGCATCACGTTTTGTAATAGTTCAGAATTATATTTTAAAAAATAACATAACACATTCTAGTGGTGAAGAGTGATAAAATAATTTGAAGAGACATAAAAATTGGAGACCAAAATTTACAAATAACGTTTTATGCTATATTTTTAGCAAAGTTACAAATAAAATAAAATATGCAGTAAACTTCAGATAATCCTGCATATTTCAGAGGTACCGGATTATCAAATTTACAGAATTATTAGATGTTGAATTAAATTGCTATAAAAATTGGACAAAATTAATGTAAAAGAAAATAATGGAAAATAAATGTGATTTTTTTTTATTAAAGAGTTACACATACTAAATTATCTTGTACAGTATGCAAAACAGCATTTAAATAAATTAAGTTAAACTATTATTTTATAAGTTAAATTTCAATTAACATAAATCTGGATATAAAATCATTCAGTTTATTACAGTAAATATAACTCAATGAAGCCGAATGGACCTAAACAGTGTAACCGGCAGAATTTTTGGGCTCCTATACAACAAATACATACCCCATCATACTACTCCTATTTTACAAGTTATTGGTCTTTTCTGTGTAAACTGTTTATATGACATACGGCCTCTAATCAAAGCATCATTTTGGTTTTAAACCCGAATATAATTTAAGAGCTAAGCTGGACTATCACATTCTGAGTATTGGATGTCGAATAAACCAGAATTTATTTAATAACTCAATTACACTGAAAATAAATTATGACATTTTGCAATTTTACAGTGGAACACCGGATTTACATTTCACTTTGGAGCCGATTAAAAAATGTTATAAGTGGGGAAAACACAATACATCGGAAACTCCATTATATTTAGAATATAAAATTCAAGGAAAACATGTAAGAAAATAAACAGCCACTTACCAATTTCAAAACGTACAGAATTTATCTCCCATTTTGCATAACTGATCATAATACACATTATATTTATTTTATTTCAGAGACAATTATTACATATTTTAGAGTGACCTAATCTGAACAGGCTAGTTGTGGCATAAGGTCCATTCAGATAAAAGGCATCAAACAATAGTTTCAATAGTATTTGATGCAGCAAGCAGTGCACACATGCAGTGGTTAGTTGTGGTGGTTAGGTTGGCAAACATCTAATTTAACCTCACATATAAACAAATGAAAAAATCAAAACAAATAAAAGAGAAAGTAAAGAAATAAAATAATATATACTAAATGTGTGGAAAAAACAGTGTGTACATCTAAGCAGACAAGAATAGGAAGGGCTTATTCTTTCAAAGGGAAGAGGGTATGCATGTGAAACTTTATCTAAAAATTAAAATACAAATTTACAATATCATCCTAGAGTAGGCGTAAAAATAGGAATTCGCCACTTACCATAGGTCAATTACACAATGCAATGTGGTGATTAAATAAAACAACTTTGGGCCACTACATCCCTCTTCCATTCTGTTTTAATCAGAAAACTGTCCCAAAAGTTTACTAACTGTTTATTATTTCCCCAATTCTTATCCCTCATATCTATATATATAATAATATATTAAATATATGTAACCATACTTATTGATTTTACAAAAAAATTGTGATACAGTGACCACTAAACTAAAACTGGCTACTGGCAACTTGCTACTAAGTGAAAATTTGAATTTTCAAGTTTAAGGGAGATTATCCTTAAAATTTATTGTTGAAGTGAAGAGTATTCCATGGTTTTCCACTGGAAAATAGCATAATCCCCCCACCCCAGACCTTCATTACAACCAAGACATGTTAATCTCTTTTAGCAAATTTGTTGAGATATCAAAGATATAGGGCTTTCATTTAAATTTTGAAGTACAAAAAATTAGGGCTATGCATACTAAGTATGGAACATAGGTTCCTAATATGCAGTGTCTGTCGATTATTACATTTTATATGAAAAATTACTACAAAACTGCAATAAAACACAAAATAAAAACTTCATAATACAGCATACATTAAATTTTTGTCCGTTGATTGCTAAAATGTAATGTATACTGTATTTTGTTCTTATTTTATTAGTGTATTCTTATTACATTTACTATTAAGACTCTGCTATTTTATTGAATAAAAAGAGTATAACCAAATAAGCAGCTGATTTTCAATCAGTAAAAACTCATGATATTCATTGAGCGAATTTATGGAAAATAACCCTTTGAGTTAAGAAAAGTAGAGGCTATGCCTTCATAGAATGATAATGGTCAAAGATTTCATTTTATAGAATTTCCTTTTGTTCACTTATATTATCAATAGAGAAAATATAATATACAAAGCTAACTATAGGAAGTAGCTTGAAAAATGTAGACATACAAGCAAACACATTTCAAATGCTGAATAAACTCAAACAACAAAAAATATTTGTCATTTTTGTATAAACCTATTCACTTTTGTTGCCTGAAACAGTTTAGAATTGAGTATAAAAAGTAAACAAAATATTAATGTATGCAAAATACCAGTTAAGTCAAATACTAGAATTTATCTACCTCATGAGCATTAGTGAGTAAGAGCTAACAAAATATACAAATAACTTAACAAACAATGCTTAAAAACATAAATTATAGGCGCAAATTAAATATATTTAAAGTGTTGAAATTTTAAATACACTTCAATAAAATCAACTTGTCAGTTTTGTATTAAATCTCAGACTAATATTCAATACTGTTATAAGAACATGTAAAATGTTGTTATACAGCATTTTACTTTATTTATATAGGCTTTAAGTTAATTTGCATGTAATATAAACATAAAATATTATCAATATGCAAAAAAACCGATAAATCTTACTTTTTTTATTGTCTATTTCAAGGCAATTGCTTCTTCAAAGCCTATAGTTATTTTATATTTTATGCTGTACCCTAACATTAACATAGAATATAATTTGAAAAACGCTTGGAAACATGTTGAAATAAAGCAGAGTACTTCTTGGAGGAAAAATTTTGTCTGTTGATCTTAATATCCCCCTAATATTAGGTTTTGTTCGGAATTAAATTAGAAGCGAAGAGTGCTACCGCAAATTAAACAATCGCCTTTTGGAGCATCTTGTCAAACCTGCAATATTCAGTATCATCTGTTCATAAAAGGTGAGGTGGTGGTGGATGTTTCTAAAGCTACCTTAACTTTGATGTGTACACAATGTCTTAACTGTGCCAGTTTTATTTAGCATTGTTTTAAAAGAAATCTGGTTAAAACATGCCATTTTAGCTAAAATGTTAAAACTCATAAACACAACAATAGTCTTCGAATTCTGGATAGCATGAGCATTTTAAGTAAAAGAAATTTAAATTGTGCATGAAAGTGAAATATTTTTAATTTGCATATCTTATAATTAGTTAAAATTGGTCAATGGTAAAGAGAAGGGGCTGGGGATAGAGATGTGTACTTTGAGCTAAGAAGACAGCAAATTATGATTAATGTTAGAGATAACATGCATCCGGTAATTTTCTGAAGGGAATCCAATTTTCTCTAGATTTTGATATTACAGTTTCTGGTATATTAAATTAGTCTATGATTCTATTTATATTTGATAACTAGTACCTGCTATTCATGGCTGAAATGACATTACCATATTAGTATGATTTTATACTTAAGATTTTAGTATGATTTATAATTCAAATAACATTGGAATAGAATATTGTATAGTAATTGCAACTTATTTTTCAGATAAACATTTAGATCTATTTCACCTTAATATTACAAAAATCAATACAGGCTCTTTGGATAAAGAAAATATGAAAATGCTAAAATAATTTTCGATTTTAGTAAAATTGTTAAAGATTTTAATATGCCCGTTTAAACCCTATGTGCACATATATGGGCTATTATGTATAGCGAGCAGGGAACATAGATCCTTAATACAGTAACTGTCGATCATTATATTTACGGCTATGACTCCCCTACTATATTGAATTTAAAATATATAGAGTTGAATTTCCAATCAAACAGAAAAAATTTCAATGTTCGCTAACACTGGATTGATAGGAAATAAGAAAAGGGATGAAATTGTCAATATCATTTCAAGTCAATATAAACCTTCATTCAATTCTTTTTCCATTTAAGTCTGTGTTTTAATGGCACTGATGCAGAGTCACAACAAGGACGTGGTTTCGACTATTCATCTTTTGGTTCAAGATGAGTAAAGTGACTTTGTTATAAAATGTTGGTGAAGTATTCATTTCTTAGAATTTTGTTTGTTGTTATCAAGAGAATAAAAACAATACACAAGGTAGTTCTACAAATGGTTAAGAACATACATCATAGGTAGAAAAGGCAAAATATGTAAATTGCTGAAAATTCAATACACTCCAACAACAATATATAGGAATTTCTCAGTTTTACTTGAAACCTATTTGTTATTGTTTTCTAAAATAGTTTAGAATTAAACATAAAAGAATAAACACATCATTGTGAACGCATACAAAACATTATCAATGCAGGTTTTATTTTACCAATCCATGAGCAATGGAAAAGCAAGAGAGATACTGAAATACACAAATGCTTAAGAGTGTAAGTGATAGGCAAGACAAGCAAACCCATTTAAAGCGTTAAAGTTTCAAATATACTTCAACAGCAATGAATGAATAAACTCGTCAGTTTCCCATCAACACTCATATAACAAATATTTATTACATTAGGAATACGCGTGCTCTACAAATTCAATTTAAATTATGAATACGCATAAAATATTTAACATATATACTGATCCGTATGAACATGCAATATAAATATGAAATTTTATTATCAATATGAAGAAAGTTTCTACATACTTCTATTCATAGTCCACGTTTTGAATTATCAGCCGATAAAACCAAGTTCTAATTTGAATGCATTCATAACATCCGGTTTCAGGATTAATCCGAAGTGAGACTATGGCTACCGCAAATTGAGCATAATCGCTGTTTGGCGCAAGGTCGGATCTCGCCAAACCTGCGATATTCAGGGCCATCTATCGGAAAAAGGTAACTTTTCGGATCGGTTTAATTCCGCCTAACTGCATAATTTCTTTAGCGTTTGGGTGGAAAATCGCATTTTAGACAAAGCATATTTGACTTATACTGTAGGTGAAAATTTTATGGGGGGTTTCATCAGGAAGAAATGAAAATTTTGATCTGAAAATAAATATAAAATAAATACGTAATTGTTTAAGTTTTGAACCAATTTCTCATCACTAGCTTATGCTATATTTGAAGTGAGTTCTTAGATTTCTTTCTTTTCGGTCGGTTTAACTGCATAAGTTCTTTATCGTTTGAGTGGAAAATCCCACTTTTGTCAATGCATATTGGACGTATACCACAGATGAATAGAGTTATGGGTGTTTTAGGCGGAAGAAATGAAAATTTTAATCTGAAAATAAATATAAGACATATTTAACTGTTGAAGTTTTGAACCAATTTGTCATCACTAGCCTAAGCTATATTTGAAATGAATTTTTAGATTCCTTTCTTCCCGGGCAGTCTAACTGCCTAAGTTCTTCAGCGTTTGAGTGGAAAATCCCACTTTGGCCAATGCATAATTGACTTATACCACAGGTTAAAAAAGTAATGGGTGTTTTAGGCGGAAGAAATGAAAATTTTGATCTGAAAATAAGTATAAATTAAAGAAATACGTAATTGTTGATGTTTTGAAGCAATTTCTCATCATTAGCCTAAGAAAAATTGAAATGAGTTTATAGATTCCTTTCTTCTCGGGCAGTTTAACAGCATAAGTTCTTCAGCGTTTGAGGGGAAAATCCCATTTTGTCAATGCATATTTGACTTATACCGCAGGTGAAAAGTGTTATGGGTGTTTTAGCAGGAAGAAATGAAAACGTTTTATCTGAAAACAAATATAAAATAAAGAAATACGTAATTTTTTTAACTTTTCAACCAATTTGTCGTCACTAGCCTAAGCTATATTTGAAATGAGTTTTTAGATTCCTTTCTTCTCGGGCGGTTTAAATGCATAAGTTCTTTAGTGTTTGAGTAGAAAATCCCACTTTTGCCAAAGATTATTTGACTTATACCACAGGGGAAAAGATTTATGGGTGTTTTAGGCGGAAGAAATGAAAATTTTGATCTGAAAATAAATATAACATAAAGAAATACGTAATTGTTTAAATTTTGAACAAATTTTTCATCACTAGCCAAAGCTATATTTGAAATGATGTTCTGGAGAAGTTCTACATCTTTTAAAGACTCACGGGTTCATGGATTTGATCTGATGTAGCTGTCGTTCAAGTGAGATAAGAAACTACAACAACATCATATTTTTTTTTCCGGCCGTCCAAATGGTTGCTCAAGTCCTTGCTGACGAGCCGGACGGTCTGGGTCTTCAACAACATCATATTTGAAATGAGTTTTTGGATTTCTTTCTTCTCGAGCAGTTTAACTGCATATGTTATTTAGCGTTTGAGTGGAAAATCCTACTTTTGACAATGCATATTTGACTTAAACCACAGGTGAAAAGAGTTATGGGTGTTTTTGGCAAAAGAAATGAAAATTTGGTTCAGAAAATAAATATAAAATAAAGAAATACGTAATTTTTTAACTTTTGTACCAATTTGTAATCACTAGCTTCTGCTATATTTCAAATGAATTTTTAGATTTCTTTCTTTCAGTTTAACTGCATAATTTCTCTATCGTTTGAGCGGAAAATCCCCCTTTTCATAATGCATATTTGACTTATATCACAGGTGAAAAGATTTATGGATGTTTTAGGCGGAAGAAATGAAAATTTTGGTCTGAAAATAAATATCAATTATAGAAATACGTAATTGTTGATGTTTTGAAGCAATTTCTCAGCATTAGCCTAAGAAAAATTGAAATGAGTTTTTACATTCCTTTCTTCTCGGGCAGTTTAACTGCATCTGCATAAGTTCTTTAGCGCTTGAGTGGAAAATCCCACATTTGACAATACATATTTGACTTATACCGCAGGTGAAAAGTTTTATGGGCGTTTTAGGAGGAAGAAATGAAAATTTTGATCTGAAATTAAAAATAAAATAATTAAATACATACTTTTTTTAATTTTGAACCAATTTTTCATCACTAGCCTATGAAAATTTGAAATGAGTTTTTAGATTCCTAGCCTCTCGGGCAGTTTAACTGCATAAGTTCTTTAGCGTTTGAGTGGAAAATCCCACTTTTGAAAATGCATATTTGACTTTACCGCAGGTGACAAGATTTATGGGTGTTTTCGTCGGAAGAAATGGAAATTTTGATCTGAAAATAAATATAAAATACAGAAATACGTAATTGTGTAAGTTTTGAACCATTTTGTTATCACTAGCCTAAGCTATATTTGAAATGAGTTTTTAGATTCTTTTCTTCTCGAGCAGTCTAACTGCATAAGTTCTTTAGCGTTTGAGAAGAAAATCCCACTTTGGTCAATGCATATTTGACTTATACCACAGATGAAAAGAGTGATGGGTGTACTAGGCGGAAGAAATGATAATTTTGATCTGAAAATAAATATAAATTAAAGAAATACGTAATTGTTTAAATTTTGAACCAATTTCTCATCACTAGCCTATGCTATATTTGAAATGAGTTCTTAGATTTCTTTCTTCTCGGTCAGTTTAACTGCATAAGTTCTTTATCGTTTGAGTGGAAAATCCCACTTTTGTCAATGCATAATTGACTTATACCACAGATGAAAAGATTTATGGATGTTTTAGGCGGAAGAAATGAAAATTTTGATCTGAAAATAAATATCAATTATAGAAATACGTAATTGTTGATGTTTTGAAGCAATTTCTCAGCATTAGCCTAAGAAAAATTGAATTGAGTTTTTACATTCCTTTCTTCTCGGGCAGTTTAACTGCATCTGCATAAGTTCTTTAGCGTTTGAGTGGAAAATCCCACTTTTGACAATGCATATTTGACTTTACCGCAGGTGAAAAGATTTATGGGTGTTCTAGGTGGAAGAAATGAAAATTTTGATCTGAAAATAAATATAAATTAAAGAAATACGTAATTGTTTAAATTTTGAACAAATTTCTCATAACTAGCCTATGGTATATTTGAAATGAGTTCTTAGATTTCTTTCTTCTCGGTCAGTTTAACTGCATAAGTTCTTTAGCGTTTGAATGGAAAATCCCACTTTTGTCAATGCATATTGGACTTATACCACAGGTGAAAAGATTTATGAGTGTTTTAGGCGGAAGAAATGAAAATTTTAATCTAAAAATAAATATAGGCTAAAGAATTAATTAAGTGTTGAAGTTTTGAACCAATTTGTCATCACTAGCCTAAGCTATATTTAAAATGAGTTCTTAGATTTCTTTCTTCACGGTCAGTTTAACTGCATAAGTTCTTTAGCGTTTGAGTGGAAAATCCCACTTTGGTCAATGCATATTTGATTTATACCACAGCTGAAAAGGGTAATGGGGGTTCTAGGCGGAAGAAATGAAAATTTTGATCTGAAAATAAGTATAAATTAAAGAAATACGTAATTGTTGATGTTTTGAACCAATTTCTCATCATTAGCCCATGAAAATTGAAATGAGTTTTTAGATTCCTTTCTTCTCGGCCAGTTTAACTGCATAATTTCTTTAGCGTTTGAGTGGAAAATCCCTCTTTTGTCAATGCATATGGGTGTTTAGGCGAGGGGTGTTTGGGGTTATGGGTGTTTTAGGCGAAGAAATGAAAATTTTGATCTGAAAATAAATATAAATTAAAGAAAAACTTAATTGTTTAAGTTTCGAACCAAAATGTCATCACTAGCTTATGCAATATTTGAAATGAGATTTTAGACTCTTTTCTTCTCAGGCAGTTTAACTGCATAATTTCTTTAGTGTTTGAGTCGAAAGTTTCACCTTTGTCAATGCATATTTGACTTATACCACAGGTTAAAAGATTTATGGGTGTTTTAGGCGGAAAAATTGCAAATTTTGATCTGAATATAAATATAAAATAAAGAAATACGTAATTTTTTAACTTTTGAACCAATTTGTAATCACTAGCCACTGCTATATTTGAAATGAGATTTTAGATTCCTTTCTTCTCGGACAGTTTAACTGCATAATTTCCTTATCGTTTGAGAGGAAAATCCCACTTTTGTCAATGCATAATTGACTTATACCACAGGTGTAAAGAGTAATGGGTGTTTTAGACGGAAGAAATTAAAATTTTGATCTGAAAATAAGTATAAATTAAAGAAATACGTAATTGTTGAAATTTTGAAGCAATTTCTCATCATTAGCGTAAGAAAAATTGAAATGAGTTTATAGATTCCTATGTTCTCGGGCAGTTTAACTGCATAAGTTCTTGAGTGGAGTAGCGTTTGAGTGGAAAATCGCATTTTAGACAAAGCATATTTGACTTATACTGTAGGTGAAAATTTTATGGGGGTTTTATCAGGAAGAAATGAAAATTTTGATCTGAAAATAAATATAATAAAAAGAAATACGTAATTGTTTAAGTTTTGAACCAATTCCTTATCACTAGCTTATGCTATATTTGAAATGAGTTCTTACATTTCTTTCTTCTCGGTCAGTTTAACTGCATAAGTTCTTTATCGTTTGAATGGAAAATCCCACTTTTGTCAATGCATATTGGACTTATACCACAGGTGAATAGAGTTATGGGTGTTTTAGGCGGAAGAAATGAAATATTTAATCTGAAAATAAATATAAGACATATTTAACTGTTGAAGTTTTGAACCAATTTGTCATCACTAGCCTAAGCTATATTTGAAATGAATTTTTAGATTCCTTTCTTCCCGGACAGTCTAACTGCCTAAGTTCTTCAGCGTTTGAGTGGAAAATCCCACTTTGGCCAATGCATAATTGACTTATACCACAGCTGAAAAGAGTAATGGGTGTTTTAGACGGAAGAAATGAAAATTTTTATCTGAAAATAAGTATAAATTAAAGAAATACGTAATTGTTGATGTTTTGAAGCAATTTCTCATCATTAGCCTAAAAAAAATTGAAATGAGTTTATAGATTCCTTTCTTCTCGGGCAGTTTAACTGCATAAGTTCTTCAGCGTTTGAGTGGAAAATCGCATTTTAGACAAAGCATATTTGACTTATACTGTAGGTGAAAATTTTATGGGGTTTTTATCAGGAAGAAATGAAAATTTTGATCTGAAAATAAATATAAAATAAAGAAATGCGTAATTGTTTAAGTTTTGAACCAATTTCTCATCACTAGCTTATGCTATATTTGAAATGAATTCTTAGATTTCTTCTCGGTCGGTTTAACTGCATACGTTCCTTATCGTTTGAGTGGAAAATCCCACTTTTGTCAATGCATATTGGACTTATACCACAGGTGAATAGAGTTATGGGTGTTTTAGGCGGAAGAAATGAAAATTTTAATCTGAAAATAAATATAAGACATATTTAACTGTTGAAGTTTTGAACCAATTTGTCATCACTAGCCTAAGCTATATTTGAAATGAATTTTTAGATTCCTTTCTTCTCAAGCAGTTTAACTGCATATGTTATTTAGCGTTTGAGTGGAAAATCCTACTTTTGACAATGCATATTTGACTTAAACCACAGGTGAAAAGAGTTATGGGTGTTTTTGGCAAAAGAAATGAAAATTTGGTTCAGAAAATAAATATAATATAAAGAAATACGTAATGTTTTAACTTTTGTACCAATTTGTAATCACTAGCTTCTGCTATATTTGAAATGAATTTTTAGATTCCTTTTTTCTCGGGCAGTTTAACTGCATAATTTCTTTATCGTTTGAAAATCCCCCTTTTCATAATGCATATTTGACTTATATCACAGATGAAAAGATTTATGGATATTTTAGGCGGAAGAAATGAAAATTTTGATCTGAAAATAAATATCAATTATAGAAATACGTAATTGTTGATGTTTTGAAGCAATTTCTCAGCATTAGCCTAAGAAAAATTGAAATGAGTTTTTACATTCCTTTCTTCTCGGGCAGTTTAACTGCATCTGCATAAGTTCTTTAGCGTTTGAGTGGAAAATCCCACTTTTGACAATGCATATTTGACTTTACCGCAGGTGAAAAGATTTATGGGTGTTCTAGGTGGAAGAAATGAAAATTTTGATCTGAAAATAAATATAAATTAAAGAAATACGTAATTGTTTAAATTTTGAACAAATTTCTCATAACTAGCCTATGGTATATTTGAAATGAGTTCTTAGATTTCTTTCTTCTCGGTCAGTTTAACTGCATAAGTTCTTTAGCGTTTGAATGGAAAATCCCACTTTTGTCAATGCATATTGGACTTATACCACAGGTGAAAAGATTTATGAGTGTTTTAGGCGGAAGAAATGAAAATTTTAATCTAAAAATAAATATAGGCTAAAGAATTACTTAAGTGTTGAAGTTTTGAACCAATTTGTCATCACTAGCCTAAGTTATATTTGAAATGAGTTCTTAGATTTCTTTCTTCACGGTCAGTTTAACTGCATAAGTTCTTTAGCGTTTGAGTGGAAAATCCCACTTTGGTCAATGCATATTTGATTTATACCACAGCTGAAAAGGGTAATGGGGGTTCTAGGCGGAAGAAATGAAAATTTTGATCTGAAAATAAGTATAAATTAAAGAAATACGTAATTGTTGATGTTTTGAACCAATTTCTCATCATTAGCCCATGAAAATTGAAATGAGTTTTTAGATTCCTTTCTTCTCGGCCAGTTTAACTGCATAATTTCTTTAGCGTTTGAGTGGAAAATCCCTCTTTTGTCAATGCATATGGGTGTTTAGGCGAGGGGTGTTTGGGGTTATGGGTGTTTTAGGCGAAGAAATGAAAATTTTGATCTGAAAATAAATATAAATTAAAGAAAAACTTAATTGTTTAAGTTTCGAACCAAAATGTCATCACTAGCTTATGCTATATTTGAAATTTGATTTTAGACTCTTTTCTTCTCGGGCAGTTTAACTGCATAATTTCTTTAGTGTTTGAGTCGAAAGTTTCACCTTTGTCAATGCATATTTGACTTATACCACAGGTTAAAAGATTTATGGGTGTTTTAGGCGGAAAAAATGAAAATTTTGATCTGAATATAAATATAAAATAAAGAAATACGTAATTTTTTAACTTTTGAACCAATTTGTAATCACTAACCACTGCTATATTTGAAATGAGATTTTAGATTCCTTTCTTCTCGGACAGTTTAACTGCATAATTTCCTTATCGTTTGAGAGGAAAATCCCACTTTTGTCAATGCATAATTGACTTATACCACAGGTGTAAAGAGTAATGGGTGTTTTAGACGGAAGAAATTAAAATTTTGATCTGAAAATAAGTATAAATTAAAGAAATACGTAATTGTTGAAGTTTTGAAGCAATTTCTCATCATTAGCCTAAGAAAAATTGAAATGAGTTTATAGATTCCTATCTTCTCGGGCAGTTTAACTGCATAAGTTCTTGAGTGGAGTAGCGTTTGAGTGGAAAATCGCATTTTAGACAAAGCATATTTGACTTATACTGTAGGTGAAAATTTTATGGGGGTTTTATCAGGAAGAAATGAAAATTTTGATCTGAAAATAAATATAATAAAAAGAAATACGTAATTGTTTAAGTTTTGAACCAATTCCTTATCACTAGCTTATGCTATATTTGAAATGAGTTCTTACATTTCTTTCTTCACGGTCAGTTTAACTGCATAAGTTCTTTATCGTTTGAATGGAAAATCCCACTTTTGTCAATGCATATTGGACTTATACCACAGGTGAATAGAGTTATGGGTGTTTTAGGCGGAAGAAATGAAATATTTAATCTGAAAATAAATATAAGACATATTTAACTGTTGAAGTTTTGAACCAATTTGTCATCACTAGCCTAAGCTATATTTGAAATGAATTTTTAGATTCCTTTCTTCCCGGGCAGTCTAACTGCCTAAGTTCTTCAGCGTTTGAGTGGAAAATCCCACTTTGGCCAATGCATAATTGACATATACCACAGCTGAAAAGAGTAATGGGTGTTTTAGACGGAAGAAATAAAAATTTTTATCTGAAAATAAGTATAAATTAAAGAAATACGTAATTCTTGATGTTTTGAAGCAATTTCTCATCATTAGCCTAAGAAAAATTGAAATGAGTTTATAGATTCCTTTCTTCTCGGGCAGTTTAACTGCATAAGTTCTTCAGCGTTTGGGTGGAAAATCGCATTTTAGACAAAGCATATTTGACTTATACTGTAGGTGAAAATTTTATGGGGTTTTTATCAGGAAGAAATGAAAATTTTGATCTGAAAATAAATATAAAAAAAGAAATGCGTAATTGTTTAAGTTTTGAACCAATTTCTCATCACTAGCTTATGCTATATTTGAAATGAATTCTTAGATTTCTTCTCGGTCGGTTTAACTGCATAAGTTCCTTATCGTTTGAGTGGAAAATCCCACTTTTGTCAATGCATATTGGACTTATACCACAGGTGAATAGAGTTATGGGTGTTTTAGGCGGAAGAAATGAAAATTTTAATCTGAAAATAAATATAAGACATATTTAACTGTTGAAGTTTTGAACCAATTTGTCATCACTAGCCTAAGCTATATTTGAAATGAATTTTTAGATTCCTTTCTTCTCAAGCAGTTTAACTGCATATGTTATTTAGCGTTTGAGTGGAAAATCCCACTTTTGACAATGCATATTTGACTTTACCGCAGGTGAAAAGATTTATGGGTGTTCTAGGCGGAAGAAACGAAAATTTTGATCTGAAAATAAATATAAATTAAAGAAATACGTAATTGTTTAAATTTTGAACCAATTTCTCATAACTAGCCTATGGTATATTTGAAATGAGTTCTTAGATTTCTTTCTTCTCGGTCAGTTTAACTGCATAAGTTCTTTAGCGTTTGAGTGGAAAATCCCACTTTTGTCAATGCATATTGGACTTATACCACAGGTGAAAAGATTTATGAGTGTTTTAGGCGGAAGAATTGAAAATTTTAATCTAAAAATAAATATAGGCTAAAGAATTACTTAAGTGTTGAAGTTTTGAACCAATTTGTCATCACTAGCCTAAGCTATATTTGAAATGAGTTCTTAGAATTCTTTCTTCTCGGTCAGTTTAACTGCATAGGTTCTTTAGCGTTTGAGTGGAAAATCCCACTTTGGTCAATGCATATTTGATTTATACCACAGCTGAAAAGGGTATTGGGGGTTCTAGGCGGAAGAAATGAAAATTTTGATCTGAAAATAAGTATAAATTAAAGAAATACGTAATTGTTGATGTTTTGAACCAATTTCTCATCATTAGCCCATGAAAATTGAAATGAGTTTTTAGATTCCTTTCTTCTCGGCCAGTTTAACTGCATAATTTCTTTAGCGTTTGAGTGGAAAATCCCTCTTTTGTCAATGCATATGGGTGTTTAGGCGAGGGTTGTTTGGGGTTATGGGTGTTTTAGGCGAAGAAATGAAAATTTTGATCTGAAAATAAATATAAATTAAAGAAAAACTTAATTGTCTAAGTTTCGAACCAAAATGTCATCACTAGCTTATGCTATATTTGAAATGAGATTTTAGATTCTTTTCTTCTCGGGCAGTTTAACTGCATAATTTCTTTAGTGTTTGAGTCGAAAGTTTCACCTTTGTCAATACATATTTGACTTATACCACAGGTTAAATGATTTATGGGTGTTTTAGGCGGAAAAAATGAAAATTTTGATCTGAATATAAATATAAAATAAAGAAATACGTAATTTTTTAACTTTTGAACCAATTTGTAATCACTAGCCACTGCTATATTTGAAATGAGTTTTTAGATTCCTTTCTTCTCGGACAGTTTAACTGCATAATTTCCTTATCGTTTGAGAGGAAAATCCCCCTTTTCACAATGCATATTTGACTTATATCACAGGTGAAAAGATTTATGGGTGTTTTAAGCGCAAGAAATGAAAATTTTGATCTGAAAATAAATATAAAATAAATAAACTTAATTGTTTAAGTTTCGAACCAAAATGTACTCACTACTTTATGCTATATTTGAAATATGATTTTAGACTCTTTTCTTCGCGGGCAGTTTTACTGCATAAGTACTTTATCGTTTGAGCGGGAAATCCCCCTTTTGACAATGCATATTTGACTTATATAACATGCGAAATGATTTATGGGTATTTTAGGCGGAAGAAATAAAAATTTTGATCTGAAAATAAATATAAAATTAAGAAAAACTTATTTGTTCATGGTTCGAACCAATTTGTCATCACTAGCCTAAGCTATATTTGAAATGAGTTTTTAGATTCCTTTCTTCTCGGGCGGTTTAACTGCATAAGTTCTTTAGCGTTTGAGTGGAAAATCCCACTTTTGTCAAAGATTATTTGACTTATACCACAAGTGAAAAGATTTATGGGTGTTTTAGGCGGAAGAAATGAAAATTTTGATCTGAAAATAAATATAACATAAAGAAATACGTAATTGTTTAAATTTTGAACCAATTTCTCATCACTAGTTTATGCTATATTTGAAATGAGTTCTTAGATTTCTTTCTTCTCGGTCAGTTTAACTGCATAAGTTCTTAAGCGTTTGAGTGGAAAATCCCGTTTTTGACAATGCATAATTGACTTATACCGCAGGTGAAAAGAGTAATGGGTGTTTTAGGCGGAAGAAATGAAAATTTTGATATGAAAACAAATATAAAATAAAGAAATACGTAATTTTTTAACTTTTCAACCAATTTGTCGTCACTAGCCTAAGCTATATTTGAAATGAGTTTTTAGATTCCTTTCTTCTCGGGCGGTTTAACTGCATAAGTTCTTTAGCGTTTGAGTGGAAAATCCCACTTTTGTCAAAGATTATTTGACTTATACCACAGGTGAAAAGATTTATGGGTGTTTTAGGCGGAAGAAATGAAAATTTTGATCTGAAAATAAATATAACATAAAGAAATACGTAATTGTTTAAATTTTGAACTAATTTTTCATCACTAGCCTAAGCTATATTTGAATTGATGTTCTGGAGTAGTTCTACATCTTTTAAAGACTCACGGATTCATGGATTTGATCTGATGTAGCTGTCGTTCAAGTGAGATAAGAAACTACAACAACATCATATTTGAAATTAGTTTTTGGATTTCTTTCTTCTCGAGCAGCGTTTGCATAAGTTATTTAGCGTTTGAGTGGAAAATCCTACGTTTGACACTGCATATTTGACTTAAACCACTGGTGAAAAGAGTTATGGGTGTTTTTGGCAGAAGAAATGAAAATTTGGTTCAGAAAATAAATATAAAATAAAGAAATACGTAATTGTTAAAATTTTGAACTCATCATTAGCCTAGAATTCTCATCATTAGCCTAGAATTCTCATCATTAGCCTAGAATTCTCATCATTAGCCTATGAAAAATTGAAATGAGTTTTTATATTCCTTTCATCTTTGGCAGTTTAACTGGCTAAATTCTTTAGCGTTTGAGTGGGAAAATCCCACTTTTGTCAATGCATGTTGGACTTATACCACAGGTGAAAAGAGTTCTGGGTGTTTTAGGCGGAAGAAATGAAAATTTTGTTCAGAAATTAAATATAAAATAAAGAAAAACTTAATTGTTAAAATTTCGAACCAAATTGTTATCACTACCTTATGCTGTATTTGAAATGAAATTTTAGACTCCTTTCTTTTTGGGCAATTTATCTACATAAGTTCTTTAGCGTTTGAGCGGAAAATCCAAATTTCACAAAGCATATTTGGCTTATAGCACAGGTAAAAAGATTTATGGGTGTTTAACTCGGAAGAAATGAAAATTTTGATCTGAAAATAAATAAAAAATAAAGAATTACGTAAATGTTTAAGTTTTGAAACAATGTGCCATCTCTAGCCTAAAATATATTTGAAATGAGTTTTTAGATTCCTTTCTTATCGGGCAGTTTAACTGCATAATTTATTTCTTTTGTGTTTGAGTGGAAATATTCATGTTTGTCAATGCATATTTGAATTATACCACAGGTGAAAAGAGTTATGGGTGTTTTAGGCGGAAGAAATCAAAATTTTATTCTGAAAATAAATATAAGATAAAGAAATACTTAATTGTTGAAATTTCGAACCAATTTGTCATCACTAGCCTAATCTATATTTGAAATGAGTTTTTAGATTCCTTTTTTCTCGGGCAGTCTAACTGCGTAAGTTCTTTAGCGTTTGAGTCGGGCAATGGGTATTTTAGGAAAAGAAATGAAAATTTCGATCTGAAAAAAAAAGTATAAAATAGAGAAATACCTAATTGTTGATGTTTTGAAGCAATTTCTCATCATTAGCCTAAGAAAAATTAAAATGAGTTTCTTGATTCCTTTCTTCTCGAACAGTTTAACTGCAAAATTTCTTTAGCGTTTGAGTGGAAAATCCCGTTTTTGACAATGCATATTTGACTTATACCGCATATATAAGAGTTATGGGTGTTTTCTGAGGAAGAAATGAAAATCTTTTATCTGAAAATAAATATAATATAAAGAAATACCTAATTGTTTAAGTTTTGAACCAATTTGTCATCACTAGCGTAAGCTATATTTGAAATGAATTTTCAGATTTCTTTTTTCTCTGGCAGTTTAACTGCCTAAATTCTTTTGCGTTTGGGAAAATCCTAATTTTGTCAATACATATTTGACTTATACCAGAGGTGAAACGAGTTATGGGTGTTTTAGACGGAAACAATAAAAATTTTGTTCTGAAAATAAATATAAAATAAAGAAATACTTTATTGTTTAAATTTTGAACCAAATTGTCATCACCAGCTTATGCTATATTTGAAATGAGATTTTAGATTCCCTTCTTCTCGGGCAGTTTTACTGCATAAGATCTTTAGCGTTTGGGCGGTAAATCCAACTTTTCACAATGCGTATTTGACTTATATCACAGGTGAAAAAAGTTATGTGTGTTTAAGGCGGAAGAAATGAAAATTTTGATTTGAAAATAAATATAAAATAAAGATATACGTACTTGTTTAAGTTTTGAACCAATTTCTCGTCATTAGCCTATGAAAAGTGAAATGAGTTTTTCGATTCCTTTCTTCTCGGGCAGTTTAACTGCATAATTTCTTTAGCGTTTTAGCTGTAAATCCCACTTTTTACAATGTGTATTTGACTTATACCGCAAGTGAAAAGATTTATGGGTGTTTTAGGCGGAAGAAATGAAAATCTTGATCTGAAAATAAATATAAAATAAAGAAATACGTAATTGTTTAAGTTTTGAACAAATTTCTCATCGCCTATGAAAAATTGAAATGAGTTTTAGATTCATGTCTTCTCGGGCAGTTTAACTGCGTAAGTTCTTTAGCTTTTGAGTAGAAAATCCCCCTTTTGTCAATGCATATTTGACTTATACCATAGTTGAAAAGAGTTATGAGTGTTTGAGGCGGAAGAAATAGAAATTTTGGTCTGAAATTAAATAGAAATTAAAGAAATACGTAATTTTTTATATTTTGAACCAATTTGTCATTTCCAGCCTATGCTATATTTGAAACGAGTTTTTAGATTCCATTCTTTTCGGGCGGTTTAACTGCATAAATTCATTAGCGTTTGAGTGGAAATTCCCACGTTTGTCAATGCATATTTGACTTATACCACAGGTGGAAAGCGTTATGGGTGTTTTAGGCGGAAGAAATGATAATTTTGATTAGAAAATAAATATAAATTAAAGAAATACTTAATTGATTAAATTTTGAACTAATTTGTCATTACTAGCCCATGCTATATTTGAAATGAGTTTCTAGATTTGTTTCTTCTCGGACAGTTTAACTGCACAATTTCTTTAATGTTTGAGTGGAAAATTTCACGTCTGTCAATGCATATTTGACCTATACCACCGGTGAAAACAGGTATGGGTGTTTTAGGCGGAAGAAATGAACATTTTGATCTGATAATAAATATAAAATAAAGAAAAACGTAAATGTTTAAGTTTTCAACCAATTTGTCATCACTAGCCTAAGCTACATTTGAAATGAATTTTTAGAATCCTTTTTTCTCGGGCAGTTTAACTGCCTAAGTTCTTTAGCGTTTGAGTGAAAAATCCCACTTTTGCCCATGCAAATTTGGCTTATAACTCAGGTGAAAAATTGATGGGTGTTTTTGGTGGAAGAAAAGAAATTTTGATCTGGAAATAAATATAAAATAAAGAAATACGTAATTATTTAAATTTTGAACAAATTTCGCATCGCCTATGACAAATTGATATGAGTTCTTAGATTCCTTTCTTCTCTGGTAGTTTAACTGCATAAGTTCTTTAGCGTTTGAGTGGAAAATCCCACGTTTATCATTGCATATTTTACTTATACCACAGGTGGAAAGCGTTATGGGTGTTTTAGGCGGAAGAAATGAAAATTTTGATCTGAAAATAAATATAAAATAAAGAAATACTTAATTGATTAAGTTTTGAACTAATTTGTCATCATTAGCCTATGCTGTATTTGAATTGAGTTTGTAGATTCCTTTCTTCACGGGCAGTTTAACTGCATAATGTCTTTAGTGTTTGAGTGGAAAATTTCACGTTTGTCAATGCATATTTGACTTATACCAGAGATGAAAAGAATTATGGGTGTTTTATGCGTTAAAAATGAAAATTTTGTTCTGAAAATAAATATAAAATAAAGATATACGTAATTGTTTAAGTTTTGAACCAAATTGTCATCACCAGCTTCTGCTATATTTGAAATGAGATTATAGACTCCTTTCTTCTTGGGCAGTTTAACTGCATATGATCTTTAGCGTTTGAGCGGTAAATCCCACTTTTCACAATGTGTATTTGACTTAAGCCGGGTTTCCACTGACGCGTTCATCCGTTGCATTGGCTATCCGTCAGAGGAGCAACGCAGAGCATCGATTTCCACTAATCCGTCAACGCATGGAGTTCTCGAGAGCAAGGGATTCTCCTCTTTTTCTACTCTGTATGAGGCGATGCGGATGCAAATGGTGTGGGAAAGAAGAAATCTTTGTGTGGCTAAACTTGATTGGTTAGGATTTGTTTACTATTTGACAGCAGCTGTTCGATTGATTTTCATATTGTTCTATGATAACATATTCATTTTGAAGTCTGCTGTGGTCTGGTTTATTAGCTCAGGTCCGATTTGTCCTGTGAGTCGGGTCGGGCGCAGTATTTCAAAAGTCGGGCCGGGCGTATTTAAGTTTGAAAAAAATTTAAGTAAATTTTAATAGAGTACATGAGATTATTGTGTTGAATTTAGCTATATGTAAATATAAATGTTTGAAAAACTTTTATTTTAGTTTTTGTACAAACACATTTGGATAAAAATCATTTCGCTCGTGACTTAAGGGTATTTGGTCCGGGAACGTGTTCTAAATTATGACGGGCTTTATATTTCAGTTTCCCTTCTGAATATTTTATGTCTTCTCCAGCTTAAAAAATTACTGGAGGCCTGGGCCTGCCGCTCGAGTGGTGTCCCCTCCCCCGGGCCGGGTAAAGGATGCAATCTCATATTTTCCAGGATATGGCCATATCCCAGTATATATGTAAATCTGTTTTTTCAAATTCTCTATTTAGGGATTTTTCAAATAAAATCCTATTTTGGTAAATTCTTGAATTGAGCTTATGTGTATTTTTGACCACAATTCTCGTTTAATATATATATATATATGAGATTATTTATTTGTGAAAGTCTCTGCCAATATTGCAAAAATCTTAATTATATTTCTTCTTAATTATTTAGTAATTTCGAAATGCACCAATTTACCAACAATTGAGAATTGATATATTAGCATCTATTACATCTTCAAAATTAATATCTGCCAGTATAAATTTAAATAAACAGCCTGAGTTTATATATATATATATAATTGTAAAAATAAAATCGTTTGAATTCCCATTCATTTTCTTATAAAAGAACTCAGATTTTTAATAGTATGTTGGCTGTGGAAAATCACCTAGTTTATGAGATCTTTACCAGATATGTTAGATTTTTTAAAAGGAAAGTTGAACGATACTTACCTTAAATATAAATGTTATTTTACTTTCCAAATTTTATAATTTTTGATCAAAAGGCTTCATGAACCTTGTGCACTACTTAAGAGGTTTTAGTGCATATGTTGGTTGATATACCATTTTTCAAATTTTGGGTGCTTCTTAATGACAATTTCATGCCCATTCTGCTATACATATTTATTTTACATAATATTTTGTGTCTTTTGTATATTCATCAGTGTTTGTTAAAGTACTGTTTGGCTACCAAGGTATACTATTTACAAAATAGCTAGACTTTCTTGATATTTTAAGTTTCACAACTTAGACAGTGAAAAGTATTATCAAAACACAAAAAATTTAATCTACTTTTTTAAGCAATAAATTAATTTCATATCTGATCCAACTCAAGCTAATCCTGTTTCCTGATGTGGAACAATCAAATATTAACATGATTTAGCTTTAACTGACTTAACAATTATATTCTGCAACTGTCAGCAAATAATATTGAAATAGACAAATGTGATTAATAAGCCACTGACTCACAGTTAATGAGAATAGTGTTAAAAAATTATTAAATCAGATGTCAGCATTTTGTGTGAAGAATAAATATAATCCAACAAGACAAATGCTTATTTCTCTCACATAAACCAATGCTCTTCCTACCTAATATCTTCAATAAAACAATGAACATTACTACAAATTCTTTTCGCTTCTTATTATTATTTGATCTTTGAAATATTAAATTGCTTCAACAGATTAAACTTGGTAAGCTGAAGTTTATGGAAGAAAAAATTGCAGTAACTTCTTTCTTATAATATATATTTTACCTAACTTATTCTTCAAAGTAAAAAGAAGGAAATCTGAGTGATACAAATAGCCAATAAAGCACCAGTAAGCTTCCCAATATATTTTAGGAGTAAAATCAGCTTGCCTTTATAAATAAAACTATTTTCCCATAATATTGTAACTTTTTTCCACTTGCATTTATAATTTTTTTCCCTATTTCTTTAATCAGTTTAGAATGCTAGGCCAACAACTTTATACCAGCCAATGGCAAAAATTTTTGATAACCTCACTCAATTTCAAGCAGGATTTTACAGGGTATTTCACACTACTTCATGGAGAATACAAAATAGATAAAAAGGAATACTCCACATTGTCGTGTATTTTAAAATTATGTCGGTTTGAGAGCAATCAAAACAGACTGTTTGTTGAAAACCCAGACCAGCCGAGTACATATAGCAGCTGGTTGAGAAGCTGGTAACAAGCTGTTTGTTGCAATATCAATATATTTATATAGTTTAATTAAATAAATAGCATTTATAAATATAAATAAAATTCTCATCATTGATGATACAGCTTCATCAGGCCATCTTATAGGTTTTCTCTGTAGTTCCTCTTTGTGGCTACTTCGCCAGTTTTGTTTTTCCCATCGACATCAAAGTAATATGCAAATTATATTTAACAATGGAAAAAATTTAATCCAATTGGACTTCCAGAATTAACATTTAGTTAAAAAAATAAAATGTGCTCATTTAGTTAGAATTTGAGTTGTGATAATTTTTACATTTGTTTAAAATGTCAAAGCTGAGTTCAATAATTGACATGCTCACAAAAACACATTTTGATTTTATTAACATGATTTTAATAATGCTTTTTCAACTTTCAAACCTGTAATGTTATATTTTTTATATTAATATAATAAAACTAGCTTATAACCATTGAAAATCAATGATGCAAGATACAGTATGTGCTTGTATAATTTTTTTCAGATATTGTTTTTACTTCCACTCAAACAAGAAAAATACTTAATAATGAAAAAAGAAAACGAAGAAATAAATTTTCATTAAAGGCGAAAAATAATTATTTTTTTAACATTAATTGAATGGAAATGAAAAACAGATGTTTCTTATACTAAATATAATAGAATATTTCAGTATAAACCACATACTTTATAAATTTTTTTTTAGCAAATTAACTGAAATCCACATTTGAATCCAAACTAAAAAGCAATATAATTAACTGTGAATCCAGTTTTAAAAACATATCTAAAGAATTCCAAATTTGTTGATCAACTGCCCATTGCTGAAATATTTTTCCTCTATACAGAAAAGTGTTGGAACTTATTGGATCTTACCACAGCCCTTTTAGTTAGGTGACAGTTTGCTTACAACAATGGTAATATGAATAGCCATTGTTATAACATAGTTAAAAAAGAGTCTGATATTCAGCTTCGCTTCTACAGAGAACATTTTAATAAGAACAGTGTAGCTGAATATTGGACTTGTCTTATTCAATATTTTTCACCAGATACTGGGGCCAGGATACCCCTCCAAAAAACTTTGCATCATGATTACTCGTGAACCCTTTTGGAGTAAGAATTAAATACTTACCAAATTTCAGCTTCCTAGACCTCACGGTTTTTGAGACATTTTTGTCTCAACATTGAATCCCACACATATGGATAAATTCAAAACATACTAATTAACAATAAAATCAAATACATAAATTTAATTTGTTTATTTTTCAAAAGTATACAGCTAAAATTCTTAGATATAAGAAATACAATATTTTATAACAGATTATGTTCAACAAATATGAATATTTTTTTAAAACAAAACTAGATCCAGTCAAACTTTCTTTAAAATCTCTAGTCCATACTGAAATTCAGAAAAACCTGTAAAAAATAAAATGTATACAGTTTTAAAGAATTCTCAAAGAATATCAGCAAAGGCCTGACATAAACCACACATGTCTTCATTTTTTTTCTGTTAGGAATACTTTTTTTTAAACTTTAAAATTATATTTGAAATTTATGCATTGGGATTGATATATACCATAAAGCAGTAGATTTTGATCACAAAAGTGAGGTTTTCAATTCTATCGTTAGTCGTACCTGATAAAAAAAAAGTAACCACTGGCTGTCGGCTAGTTATACAAAAATGCAATTTTCTGCAACCAAATATGACTTTTATGCAGGAGAAGCTGATTAAAAATAGTGTTGCTATCTTAGCTTATATGAAAATTTTCAAAAAATAATGTTTCATGGACAATGAAAATGCTTATAAAATATTGGAATGATATGAAGCTTTAACTTTAGTGGCAACAAGTTGCTAAATCTTAATCCCTATTAGCATGGCATATTTCACGTTATGTTTTGCGCCAACGGTCCTACAGTGTGTGCTGAAAACACCGGTTCTTGTTAGATCACCGAAGTCAAGCAGCATCGTGGGCAGTTAGTACTTGGTTGGGTGACCACCTGGAAACACCGCGTGCTGTTTGCACATTTCGAGCACGGTAACCCGGTGGTTTGCACTGGATTTGCACGCTGCAACAACTGCCGCCGTGTTCATGCGGAGTACAATCACGTTAAACATGTGGGTCCGAAAGTCCTTTCGAGAGGTTGGTGGAAGGGAAGGAGGGTACGGTCTCTGTGGACGCTCCCCTCCCCCCACTGGGTTCCAGTCTAAATTGCGTGGCCCTTCCCGACTCTCCAAACAGTTACCATACACCTTTCTGGTACCGGCCGTCTAATTAGTTGCTCATGTTCTCTGGATGAGTCGGACGGTCTGGGTCTCAACAACATGTTGTGTTTCTATATATATATAATGGTCATTAGCAATTCTTTTTATGCAATATGTTTACAAACTGATCATTGTGAACACTCAAGGCTGTGCAGTCGTTAGTAAAAATATACAGATACTGACTCCTAAATTAAACTATGTAAAAGTAATTTTATCTTGGAATATTAAATTCTTTTATTAGTCAAAATAGTTTTAAAAAATCATTAAATATTTACCAATTAAAAAACTAATAAATTGAAAAATTAAAAATTGCTATCTATGACAGTCACTGTTTTAGCAATAACTTTTATAAACAAATAATATGTGAGCACTGTTTTATTTAGATATAAGTTGCTATACTACACTACCTAAAAATAAAATGTGACCTGTGCAAACTAAATATATGCACCCCCTATTCAGTAGAATAGGCTGTGCTAACAAAGAAAATATTAAAATGCAGCTTATCCATATTAAAAATATGGCATGTGCTACTACTTGGTATCATAGCCTGCATATGTCCTAAATAAACACCTTGTGTGTGGGCAATAAATGTACTTGATATGTTGATGCATAGTGGTGGTGTCCCAAGCTAGCAGTAACGTTTTAAGACAAATGAGTTATGTATTACATATGCAATATATGAAACAGATTAAATCTGTCTTACGATGAATGCAGTTTAAATTCAATTTGATCCTTTTCACAATAGTTTCAATTTAATTTGAAGCAGGTCATTTTCACAAGATACAATTTAAATCTAAAACCAGTAACCTTTACAGCTGATTTCAAATTGTTTAGCTTGCTTATATAAAACTGAAAATCAGAATAAAATGAGCATTTATTCTAAGAATTTTAGTTGGCTAGATTAATTATTGTACAATTTAAATCTAAAACCAGTAACTTTTACAGCTGATTTCAAATTGTTTAGCTTGCTTATATAAAACTGAAAATCAGAATAAAATTAGCATTTATTCTAAGAAATTTTAGTTGACTATTGTAATGAAAATTAACTAATGATTTGACTAATTGATTATTGTAATGAAAATTAAAATTTTCAAAACTTTAATTTCAAAAATGCTAAATTAAATTTCTTGAATATATGTTTTTACTTAGTGAGCTGCTTGCATGCCTACTGCACAGGTCAGGTGTTTCCGAACGATCAACGGAAAGTCCTTGAAAATGAAATGACTAACCCACATGTGTGTGTTTAAGAGACTGACAACCAAATCACGAGAATTCAAATTGCAGATTATGAATTAAAATGACTACAGCAAGATAGTATTTATATGATAGATGTGTTTGTCATTATAAAAATTTACTTAGCATATACAGGGATGTATCTAGAGAAATGTGAGTGGTGGTTGATTTTCCAGAACAATTATAATTGAGAATATAAAATTTCGAAACGAGCTTCACGTTAATTCGCACACACAAACAGTATTAGTATGGTATACTTTTATATTAAAAAAAAAACATTTGATAAAATTGAATATAACTTTTTTGAATGTAATTATAATATGTATATTTTTTTGGATGAGTGGTGGTCGGCAATTGAGTGGTGGTCGGAAATTTTGAGTATTGGAAACCCCAACCACTGTAGATACATCCCTGCATATATTATAAATATGGAACAGTTTACCCCAAAAAGTCCTATATACAAGTATTTGACTTTTAACAGCATAGCAACATCAAACGTTTACTTAAATTCATCCATTTTACACTTTTTAATCACCAATTAAGGAATTTCTAATTTACAATATATCAACTAGGAATATTATATGCCAAGCACTGAAATTAATGTGACAAAGACATACCGTAACTTCTTCACAATCTTAAGGGATCAGAGCAGAGATGTCTGCTGACATCAGCAATAGATTTTTCAGTTCCTTCAAGAAATAGAGGGCTCTTTCTACACACTTTAAATTCCTGTAACAAATTAAATCAGAATTAGTATCACTTTATAACCCTTGGTAAAAGAAAAAGCACATCAAACTGCTTGTACTCAACTATTAGAATAAATATTTTTTAATTATGGTATCTAGCTGTAGATAAAAATTCATGGTAATAAACATCAGACTTGAACTTGAATACCACACGCACCTTGAAAAATATTTCTAAATAGATTTTCTATCAATACTTCTGTTTATCAATATTGATAGAAAATATATAGAAACACGTATCCATCACTTCAAATGAGAATTTGTAAAAAAAAATTAAAACTTCAGAATCCAAATTTGTGGAAACATGAAAGAAAAAAAAGGTTAAATAATACTATTTATTTTACCTGTTAAGTTTTTACTACAATTAAAATACAAATGACTGTTAATTTTTTACGATGATTCAAATATACATTTATAAAAAAACATGCACAGAAACTTTTGTAAACTGGAATTAAACTATCTAGTGGTATAACGACACACATTAAGCACCCCACCCCACAGAAAAGATGTGATCTCACAGTACACAGCTAATGTACTTCAGTAATGTATGATATGAGTGTCCCACCATCGAAACCTGTAGATTTTTACTTCAAAACAAAATTATGAACGTTTATTTCACGACCAAAAACAGTCTACTTTTTCAGCTAATCCAGCAATCCGACTTGAAATATGGCATACCCCATCCCAGTCAAGCTGATCAGATATACAACTCAATACCAATTTTACTTCTTACCTAAATTAAGACCGGTCTTGGCCATGTCAAATTTTTCAATTTGATGTAGATTTGGGCTAGTCTAAATTTTCTAATTTAATACAGGCTTGGGCTGGGCTTAATTTTTAAAATTTTTTGGTTCTGGTCAGGCCTTAAAACTTTTGTTCTGGACTTATTTTTTAAAAGTAAAGTAAAATAAATTATTTTAATATATAAAACATTCCCCATTGTACTATGTTAAATAACAACTTTCACATAAGTATTAAATATGCACAAATTCTGTATTCACACAAGTTAGCAAAACGAAAACATGACAAATCTAATTGTAAAGCTGCATAATATGCTATAACATTCTGCTAATAACGCGAATCATGGGAGAATGTGGTCCCAGCAATCTTTTCTGAAAAGCTCCCCTCCCCCTAACAGCCAGTTTGAAAAAAAAAAGAAAAGTACTTAAAAATAAACACATTGAATCTCGTTATATACAAATTTTGCTACGCTTTTCTTTTCATCTAATAAACATACTTGAAATATTTGCACCCAAAAGTTTGAACAGAAATTAAATTAAAATGAGAATAATAATATTTTATGAAAATATTAAATGACACAAGTGTTTAAATATTATAATATTTTTTTTTTAAACTGTGCGGTAAATATTGATATTACAGCACAATACTAAGGAAAGAGTTAAAACTTCTTAGGGTACTTTAAATTGGACGTTTTCTGGCTTTCGCTGCAACAAAGTGTCAATAACATGTAAAATCTAACGTTTTAACAAGGTCATTTTCAATGCTAAGAATTGACAGATGATTTAGCCTCTTTTCAGTCCTTACGCTTCTTAAGTTGTTTCTGATTAGTTTTAATTTAGAGAATGACCTTTCCCCACTAACGTTGGATATCATCAAACACAGATAAGTATGAAGTACTATTTCAACATTTGGAAACGCTTGAATTATGTTTTCTCCACATAAATACGAATACAAACACTTTAAATCCACTTTTTGGGATTCATTTTCAAGTTCGTCCTTATTTCCTTCTTCACCATTAAAAATCTTTAAGAAATTTTTTTTTCTTAAAGATTTTTTGCTTTTATTTTTCAATCAAAATGAGGCCCTCCTCTGAAATGAGGTCCCTGGCATTCGCCAGTATGTTAATTCACCACTGCATCTTAACTACTATTACTATTTTACACGAAACCAAATATATAGTTACAGCCTGCATATCGTGTTAACTGATATTTCACTATCGTATTAAGTAGTCTCAATAGTATATACTATCACAACCTTCATAGTTTGGACGAGGACTCTGTGTTGAAGTTGATAGATGCTAATATAAATGCCAAAATAAATTGTGCAATAAAAAAAATAACGGAAGTTTATAAGATTCCCAAATTTGCATGTCACATAACAAATATGCTATATGTGAAGTCTGCAACAAAATATGGTTTGGGTTGTTCACTTTATTCACATTAGAATACAAAATATGGAATGCTTAAAACCTACACAACATTACACTTAGGACTCAAAAACATACAAAACACATTATACAAATAATAATTATTTAAACCATTGCTTTCGGATATTAATTTAATCATAATTTATTAAAAAACTGTTATATCTAAAGGGAATTTCAACAATTTATAAATAGCATCACATACACATCCTGACAGATTCTTCATGAAAACTATGTGAAAAAGTATGACATCGCAAAACTTGAAATGCCGATAAAGTCCGGAAGGGATAGAAATATTTAATATGGTCATAATGAATAACTGAGTGCGATTATATGTTATGTTTCTATAAAATATTTGCAATAAATTTTACTCAAACATCCATTCATTGAGGAGAGCGTACTAGTTTACATTGTTTAACATTAGAAATGGGGAAATTACTTTAATCACAGATATACATTTTTAAATTGGATCCAGTCAGGTCATTTTGTACAGTTCTAAATTAGTAAATTGGGCGATCGGTATACATTAAAATAAAATTTATGACCACACATTCAAATGAACAAGTGATCACACAATAATTTATCTAATGATCGTCAAACTGGTATAGATTTAAGAGTAAACTTCCTATATTTCTTTTAAACAAACAAATCATAACTTACCAATCGGAATATTTTTCATATTGTCTGCTGTATATCCGAAATCATTCTTGCATTGGGAAATCAATCCTCTGCTCGAAGTGACGGCCATCTTCTTTCAAACGAGGCTTTTTCAATGGTGTCTTTTCAGTGGTAACGCATCACGTGACCAACGCATCCGTTAAACATGAACTTGAACCATGTTCAACGGATGAACGCACGGTCGTGCGTTCGAGCCTGTGATTGGTTGACGTACAGCTCCCAACGGATGGGCAACGTACCAACGCGTCAGTGGAAACCGGGCCTTATACCGCAAGTAAAAAGATTTGTAGGTGTTTTAGGCGGAAGAAATGAAAATCTTGATCTGAAAATAAATATAAAATAAAGAAATACGTAATTGTTTAAGTTTTGAACAAATTTTTCATCGCCTATAAAAATTGAAATGAGTTTTTAGATTCCTTTCTTCACTGACAGTTTAATGCATAAGTTCTTTAGCGTTTGAGTGAAAAATCCCACTTTTGCCAATACAAATTTGGCTTATAACTCAGGTGAAAAATTAATGGGTGTTTTTGGTGGAAGAAATGAAATTTTGATCTGGAAATAAATATAAAATAAAGAAATAAGTAATTGTTTAAATTTTGAACAAATTTCTTATCGGCTATGAAAATTTGAAATGAGTTCTTAAATTTCTTTCTTCGCTAAGTTGTTTAGCGTTTAAGTGCAAAATCGCACATGTGTCAATGCATATCTGACTTACACCACAGGTGAAAAGAGTTATGGGAGTTTAAGGAGGAAGAAATGAAAATTTCGATCTGAAATTAAATATAAAATAAATAAAATTTTGAACCAATTTGTCATCACTAGCTTAAGCTACATTTGAAATGAATTTTTAGATTCCGTAACAAATAAAAATTTTTTATCGGAAAATAAATATAAAATAAAGAAATGCGAAATTGTTTAAGTTTTGAACCAATTTCTCATCATTAGCCTATGAAAATTTGAAATGAGTTTTAGATTCCTTTCTTCTCGGGCAGTTTAACTGCGTAAGTTCTTTAGCGTTTGAGTGGAAAATCGCACATGTGTCAATGCATATTTGACTTACACCACAGGTGAAAAGAGTTATGGGTGCTTTAGGCGTAAGAAATAAAAATTTTTTATCTGAAAATAAATATAACATAAAGGAATGCGAATTGTTTAAGTTTTGAAACAATTTCTCAATGAGTTTTTAGATGCCTTTCTTCTCGATCGGTTTAACTGCATAAACTCTTTAGCTTTTCAGCGGCAAATTTCACGTTTGTCAATGCATATTTGACTTATATCACTGGTGAAAAAATTGATGGGTGTTTTTGGTGGAAGAAATGAAATTTTTATCTGGAAATAAATATAAAATAAAGAAATACGTAATTGTTTAAATTTTGAACCAATTTGTCATGACTATCCTAAGCTATATTTGAAATGAGTTTTTAGACTCCTTTCTTTTCCAGCGGTGTAACAGCATAATTTTTTTAGCGTTTGAGTGGAAAATCACACGTGTCAATGCATATTTGACTTACACCACAGGTGAAAAGAGTTATGGGTGTTTTAGGCGTAAGAAATAAACATTTTTTATCAGAAAATAAATATAAAATAAAGAAATGCGCAATTGTTTAAGTTTTGAAACAATTTCTCATCATTAGCCTATGAAAATTAAAATGAGTTTTTAGATTCCTTTCTTGTCGGGCAGTTTAACTGCATAATTTCTTTAGCGTTTGAGTGGAAAATCCTTCTTTTGTCAATGCATATTTGACTTATATCATAGATGAAAATAGTTAGGGGTGTTTGCGGCGGATTAAATGGAAATTTTAATCAGAAAATAAATATAAAATGAAGAAATACGTAATTGTTTAAATTTTGAAGCAATTTGTCATTACTAGCCAATGCTATATTTGAAATGAGTTTCTAGATTTTTTTCTTCTCGGACAGTTTAACTGCACAATTTCTTTAATGTTTGAGTATAAAATTTCACGTCTGTCAATGCATATTTGACTTACACCACAGGTGAAAAGAGTTATGGTTGTTTTAGGCGTAAGAAATAAAATATTTTTATCTGAAAATAAATATAAAATTAAGAAATGCGTTACTGTTTAAGTTTTGAAACAATTTTTCATCATAGGCCTATGAAATATTGAAATGAGTTTTTAGATTCCTTTCTTCTCGGCAGTCTAACTGCATAAGTTCTTTAGCGTTTGAGTGGAAAATCCCACTTTTGTCAATGCATTATTGACTTATACCACAGGTGAAAAATTTTATGGGAGTGTAAGGAGGAAGAAATGAAAATTTTGATCTGAAATTAAATATGAAATAAATAAATGCGTAAATGTTTAAATTTTGAACCAATTTGTCATCACTAGCCTAAGCTACATTTGAAATGAATTTTTAGATTCCTTTCTTCTCGGGCAGTTTAACTGCCTAAGGTCTTTAGTATTTGAGAGTAAAATTCTACGGGTGTTTTATACGGTAAAAATGAAAATCTTGATCTGAAATTAAATATAAAATAAAGAAATACGTAATTTTTTAACTTTTGAACCAATTTGTCATCACTAGCCTAAGCTATATTTGAAATGAGTTTTTAGATTCCTTTTAGTTTAACAGCATTAGTTCTTTAACATTTGAATGGAAAATCCCACTTCTGTCAATGCATATGTGACTTATACCGCTGGTGAAAAGATTTAAATTTTGTCGATGCATATTTGACTTATACCACAGGTGAAAAAAATTATGGGAGTTTTAGGCGGAAGAAATGAAAATTTTGAACTGAATATAAATATAAAATAAAGGCATACCTAATTGTTTAACTTTTGAACCATTTGTCATCACCAGCCAAGCTATATTTGAAAAGAGATTTGAGATTCCTTTCTTCTCGGGTGGTTTAACAGCATAAATTCTTTAACATTTGAATGGAAAATCCCACTTCTGCCAATGAATATGTGACTTATACCGCTGGTGAAAAGATTTATGTGTGTTTTAGGCGGAAGAAATTAAAATTTTGATATGAAATTAAAAATAGAATAAGGAAATACATACTTGTTTAAGTTTTGAACAAATTTCTCATCATTATCCTATGAAAAATTAAAATGAGTTTTTAGATTCCTTTCTGCTCGATCGGTTTAACTGCATAAATTCTTTAGCGTTTGAGTGGAAAATTTCACGTTTGTCAATGCATATTTGACTTATACCACAGGTGACAAGAGTTATGGGTGTTTGAGGCGTGATAAATGGAAATTTTAATCTGAAAATAAATATAAAATGAAGAAATACGTAATTGTTTAAATTTTGAACCAATTTGTCATTACTATCCTATGCTATATTTGAAATTAGTATTTAGATTCCTTTCTTCTCTGGCAGTTTAACTGCACAATTTCTTTAGTGTTTTAGTGGAAAATCCTATTTTTGACAATGCATATTTGACTTATATCACAGGGGAAAATATTTATGGGTGTTTTAGGCGGAAGAAATGAAAATTTTGATTTAAAAATAAATATAAAGTAAAGATATACGTACATGTTTAAGTTTTGAACCAATTTCTCATCATTAGCCTATGAAAATTGAAATGAGTTTTTAGATTCCTTTCTTCTCGGGCAGTTTAACTGCATAATTTCTTTAGTGTTTGAATGGAAAATCCCTCTTTTGTCAATGCATATTTGACTTATACCATAATTGAAAATAGTTATAGGTGTTTGAGTTGGAATAAATAGAAATTTTAATTTGAAAATAAATATAAAATGAAGAAACACGTAATTTTTTAAATTTCGAACCAATTTGTCATTACTACCCTATGCTATATTTGAAATGAGTTTTTATATTCCTTTCTTTTCGGGCGGTTTAACTGCATAAATTCTTTAGTGTTTGAGTGGAAAATTTTACGTTTGTCAATGCATATTTGACTTATACCAGAGGTGAAAAGAATTATGGGTGTTTTATGCGGTAAAATTGAAAATCTTGATCTGAAATTAAATATAAAATAAAGAAATACGTAATTTTTTAACTTTTGAACCAATTTGTCATCACTAGCCTAAGCTATATTTGAAATGAGTTTTTAGATTCCTTTCTTCTCGGGCGGTTTAACAGCATTAGTTCTTTAACATTTGAATGGAAAAACCCACTTCTGTCAATGCATATGTGACTTATACCGCTGGTGAAAAGATTTAAATTTTGTCGATGCATATTTGACTTATACCACAGGTGAAAAAATTTATGGGAGTTTTAGGCGGAAGAAATGAAAATTTTGAACTGAATATAAATATAAAATAAAGGCATACCTAATTGTTTAACTTTTGAACCATTTGTCATCACCATCCAAGCTATATTTGAAATGAGATTTGAGATTCCTTTCTTCTCGGGCGGTTTAACAGCATAAATTCTTTAACATTTGAATGGAAAATCCCACTTCTGTCAATGCATATGTGACTTATACCGCTGGTGAAAAGATTTATGGGTGTTTTAGGCGGAAGAAATGAAAATTTTGATCTGAAATTAAATATAAAATAAAGAAATACATATTGTTTAAGTTTTGAACCAATTTCTCATCATTAGTCTATGAAAAATTGAAATGAGTTTTTGATTCCTTTCTTCACGGGCAGTTTAACTGCCTAAATTCTTTAGCGTTTGAGTGAGAAAATCTCACATTTGTCAAAGCGTATTTGACTTATACCAGAGGTGAAAAAATTTATGGGAGTTTTAGGCGGAAGAAATTAAAATTTTGATTTGTAATTAAAAATAGAATAAGGAAATGCATACTTGTTTAAGTTTTGAACAAATTTCTCATCATTATCCTATGAAAAATTAAAATGAGTTTTAGATTCCTTTCTGCTCGATCGGTTTAACTGCATAAATTCTTTAGCGTTTGAGTGGAAAATTTCACTTTTGTCAATGCATATTTGACTTATACCACAGGTGACAAGTGTTATGGGTGTTTGAGGCGTGATAAATCGAAATTTTAATCTGAAAATAAATATAAAATGAAGAAATACGTAATTGTTTAAATTTCGAACCAATTTGTCATTACTAACCTATGCTATATTTGAAATTAGTATTTAGATTCCTTTCTTCTCTGGCAGTTTAACTGCACAATTTCTTTAGTGTTTGAGTGGAAATTTTCACGTCTGTCAATGCATATTTGACCTATACCACAGTTAAATGACCTATACCACAGCATAAATTCTTTAGCGTTTGAGTGGAAAATTTCACGTTTGTCAATGCATATTTGACTTATACCACAGGTGACAAGAGTTATGGGTGTTTGAGGCGTGATAAATCGAAATTTTAATCTGAAAATAAATATAAAATGATGAAATACGTAATTGTTTAAATTTCGAACCAATTTGTCATTACTAACCTATGCTATATTTGAAATTAGTATTTTGATTCCTTTCTTCTCTGGCAGTTTAACTGCACAATTTCTTTAGTGTTTGAGTGGAAATTTTCACGTCTGTCAATGCATATTTGACCTATACCACAGTTGAAAAGAGGTATGAGTGTTTTAGGCGGAATAAATGAAAATTTTGATCTGAAGTTAAATATATAATAAAGAAATACATATTGTTTAAGTTTTGTACCAATTTCTCATCATTAGTCTATGTAAAATTGAAGTGAGTTTTTGATTCCTTTCTTCTCGATCGGTTTAACTGCATAAATTCTTTAGCGTTTGAGTCGAAAATTTCACGTTTGTCAATGCATATTTTACTTATACCACATGTGACAAGAGTTATGGGAGATTTAGGCGGAAGAAATGAAAATTTTAATCTGAATATAAATATAAAATAAAGAAATACGTCGTTTTTAACTTTTGAAACAATTTGTCATCACTAGCCTAAGCTACATTTGAAATGAGTTTTTAGATTCCATTCTCCTCGGGCAGTCTTGCAGCATAATTTCTTTAGCGTTTGAGTGGAAAATCCCTCTTTTGACAATGCATATTTGACTTATACCATAGTTGAAAATAGTTATGGGTGTTTGAGGCGTGATAAATGGAAATTTTAATCTGAAAATAAATATAAAATGAAGAAATACGTAATTGTTTAAATTTTGAACCAATTTGTCATTACTAGCCTATGCTAAATTTGAAATGAGTTTCTAGATTTGTTTCTTCTCGGACAGTTTAACTGCACAATTTCTTTAATGTTTGAGTGGAAAATTTCACGTCTGTCAATGCATATTTGACCTATACCACATGTGAAAAGAGGCATGGGTGTTTTAGGCGGAGGAAATGAAAATTTTGATCTGATAATAAATAAAAAATAAAGAAATACATAAATGTTTAAGTTTTCAACCAATTTGTCATCACTAGCCTAAGCTACATCTGAAAATAATTTTTAGATTCATTTCTTCTCGGGCAGTTTAACTGCCTAAGTGCTTTAGCGTTTGAGTGGAAATCCCCACTTTTTCCAATACATATTTGGCTTGTAACGCAGGTGAAAAGATTGATGGGGGTTTTTGGTGGATGAAATGAAATTTTGACCTGGAAATAAATATAAAATTAAGATATAAGTAATTGTTTAGATTTTGAACAAATTTCTCATCGACTGTGAAAAATTGAAATGAATTCTTAGATTCCTTTCTTTTCTGGCAGTTTAACTGCATAAGTTCTTTAGCGTTTGAGTGGAAAATCGCACATGTGTCAATGCGTATTTGACTTACACCACAGGTAAAAAGAGTTATGGGTGTTTTAGGCGGAAGAAATAAAATTTTTTTATCTGAAAATAAATATAAAATCACTAGCCTACGCTATATTTGAAATGAATTTTTAGATTCCTTTCTTCTCGGGCAGTTTAACTGAATAAGCTCTTTAGAGTTTGAGTGGAAAATCCCTCTTTTTTCAATGCATATTTGACTTAAACCACAGGTGAAAAGAGTTATGGATGTTTTAGGCGAAGAAATGAAAATTTGGTTCTGAAAATAAATATGAAATAAAGTAATACGTAATTGTTTAAATTTTAAACCAATTTTATTAGTCTATTAAAAATTGAAATAAGTTTTTAGATTCCTTTCTTCCCTGGCAGTTTAACAGAATAAGTTCTTTAGAGTTTGAGTGGAAAATCCCTCTTTTGTCAAGGCATATTTGACTTATACCATAGGTGAAAGGAGTTATGGGTCTTTGAAGTGGAACAAATGAAAATTTTAATCTGAAAATAAATATAAAATAAAGAAATACGTAATTGTTTAAATTTTGAACCAATTTGTCATCACTAGCCTAAGCTATATTTGAAATGAGTTTTTAGATTCCTTTCTTCTCGGGCAGTCGAACTGCCTAAGTATTTTAGCGTTTGAGTGGAAAATCCTACTTTGGTCAATGCATATTTGACTTGTACCACAGGTGAAAAGAGTAATGTGTGTTTTAGGCGGAAGAAATGAAAATTTTGATCTGAAAATAAGTATAAATTAAAGAATTACGTAATTGTTGATGTTTTGAAACAATTTCTCATCTTTAGCCTTAGAAAAATTGAAATGAGTTTTTCGATTCCTTTCTTCTCGGGCAGTTAAACTGCCCGAGAAGAAAATTTTGATCTCAAAAAATTGAAAATTTTGAAAATTTTGATCTCAAAATAAATATAAAATTAATAAATACGTAATTGTCTTCACAGTAAATGTCACCGTTCGCAGTTTTTCATATCCATATAAGGCATTGAGATGAATATTTGAAAATTTTAGCACTTATATACAGCATATGATGTATCGACTGTTCGATTGTAAGTTAATAATTTAGCTTTTCAATATAAATTAGTTCTATTCATCTAGAACATCAAATAATAATTGACAAATTTTTTCGAAGTAGAGTGATATAGCAAAATGCATAAGCACTCATACCAATTGTGAATTTATGACGGAGAAATATATTTTTGCAACAATCTAACATGAACATGAAACTACTTAGTTAAATTCACAAATAAAACAGATAATTAGAGAAAGAGGTAATTTGGTAAATACAGAACTGGCCATTATGATAATTTGAAATTACGCAATATATTATTAACAATATAGTACAAAGTTCTTTTGAACCTTATACAATGACCTTCATGCACTTGATATCTAATAATATTTTTCTTTATGATATCTTACTTAACTATTCAAATTTGTTCACCTTGATTATAACTACAGTGTATTTCCGTAAATGTAAAAATGCAGAGAAAGACCTATTATAAAATTATTTAATCAACAATATAGGTCATACATATATAAAAATAACAGTTCATGTATCCACAATCATAAAAGAGCATATTAAATTTCACATTTTTTCTCGGCCCAAAAGAATAAAGCATTTATTCAATTCAGGCTAAGTCAGTAATCTAATATTTTTATATTTATACAATGTTTTGATACCTTATGTAAATGAATGCCACTAATTGCAATAGTGATCAAATACTACATAAACGATATTAAAAAACACTTATTCCTTTCACTGATATTATATATCAATTATAGAGCTTTGCTGAACAGTGATATAAAGCTTCATAAAATATACGATTTCTTTATGCATTTTGATCGTACAATACGCAGCCCTGTCGATTCTTTAGAAAACATGTTTTTATTATGACATAAAATAACATGAAACATATAATATTTTCATCTAATTTGGAAATTCAAATTCCTTCAATTCACTGGAGTAGCTATACATATATGCATACATATATTCTATAAATATATATGTATATATGTGAAAATATTAATGACATTTAAAAATAGCGTACACATTTTTATTCCCATATGAAGTTTGAGTATAAAAAATTTAATTATTTCTATATGATTAAAAAATAAGTACCTTTAAAAGTTATATACTTACAGATCTTTTTATATTTATTAAATGGATCATATAGAAACTTAAATGCAATTGTTTGACTTTGCTATTCTGGATATAAAAGGTCGTTCTTAACCTTAAATATAAGGAGAATATGCATAAGAATATATTTTGTCTTATGTAATAGATATGTAGGATTCGAAGGGTTAAATTTATACATTTTTATTCCCATATGAAGTTTGAGTATAAAAGTTTTAATTATTTCTATATGATTAAAAAACAAGTTCCTTTAAAAGTTATATACTTTACAGATCTCTTTATATTTATTAAATGGATTATATAAAAACTTAAATGCAATTATTTGACTTTGCTATTCTGAATATAAAAGATCGTTCTTAACCTTAAATATAAAGAGAATATGCATAGGAATATATTTTGTCTTGTGTAATAGATATGTAGGATTCGAAGGGTTAAAATTACAAATTAAAAATAATTCAAACTCCACCAAACTTGTCGAACCCAACCGCTGCCGTATAAAAATAAAATCAAACTAATGTCTATTTTTTGTATATTTACAGTAGTATGGCACATATTTAGGAGAGTCCTTGCAGCTTTGCATATCTAATAAATCTCACAATAAAATTAATATAATGGGCTGGGATCTTTGATTGGAACTCTAAAAAATTTAGAACTTTAAAAACATTTGTAATTGTACTAAATAAACCATTATAAATGGAAAAATCAATAACAAAACGAGTCTGATTTTAGTATTTCTGTTTATGACTCCAGGTATCACAGATTTGACATCAAACTCATAAGCTATCGTTATGGAACATAATGCAAAAAATTGCATTTAAACATCAGGAAAAAACGTTTCTTTAGGAGATATTTGCGTTTGAGAGCGATCAAATCGGTGCGTTGAACCACCTTCTTCAGCAAAAGTATCAAGAGCTACTTGTCTCAATAATGGGAATCGTTTGATAGACGGTGCTTGCCTTCTCTCGGGTAAGCTTTCTGATCTAGTTTTTCTTGGTGAAAAAGTCAAAGCTGTTGGAGAATGGGTTTTGGGGGAAGTCAACCCAGAAGTTGCACCAGGGCTTAAGTAACGTGGGGATGGATGCAGAAAAGGGTCAGGAGTAGCTCTTTCAGAACCTTCGAATGAAACTTGTCTTTTTGGGCTTCCACTGGTATGTTGTTTCGTTTTAGATATCTTTATTTCAGCAGATTCTAATGAACTGTGTTTCTGGGGATTTGTTTTATATGCATTTTCTTTCATATTAGAAAAAGAGCGTCCTTGGGCAGGTTCTGGAAGCGAGTGATTCTCCTTTTCCATTTTGTTTGTTCTTTCATTTGAAATGCTTGGATAGTCCTCGTTGTTTGAAGGATCATTTGATAGTGACTCTTGACGATAATCAAAGAATTGTGAACCAGAAAATAATACTGGAGAAGCGATATCTTGAGACGATTCCATTGAACCTAAGGAACTGACATTTATAAAGCTTGTATCAGTTTGTGATAAAGATCGCTGATCACACAGCCGAGATGAGAAAGGATTTGAAATCACTGATGCAATGCTCGCTCCAGTTGAGTCTTTATCTAAGCCTTCGAATGAAAATTGAGTGGAAAGACTTAAGGACTGTGGACTACCATCTGTAGAATGAACATCTAAAGACTCAGATTTATTTTCAGCTTGAGTAAATGCAGGCGGGTAATTTGACCATTCTTCAACATTTTGTTCATCTGCAACAGAGAATGTCATCAAAGGATTGTTAAGAGCATTCAAGAGATCTGTTTGATCAGAGTTTGAGTCTAGCATATTTAATATAATTTGAGGCGTTGACAAAGTTGAATCTTGATTGATAAAAACACTGTCATCTAAATCAGTATTCGAAAATTCATCTTCGTCTGCAAATGAATGCATATCACTACGACCACTAAGTTTAAAACCCCCACTCTCTCTTGAATCACAAAGTTTTACAGGCGATTTTTTATTTTCTTTCATATCATCATGAATTTTTAAAGTAACGGCTCCCTGGGGTAAGTAAATGTCAACCGACATTGAACCACTGGAACTAGTAGTACATGATGTTTGAAAGGGTAATGTTTGAACTCTAATTCGATCTGATTTTTCTTCAATTGTGTCATTAGTATCTTCAATTGCCGTATCAGTTTTCTCAGCGTCATTTAATCTACTCATTCTAGGGCAGTCCATCGAGACTGTTTGTCGATATGTATCAGGAGCAACAGAAAGAAGCTGTGGTTTTGAAGGTCGAGTTATAATAGTTTTGAGTCCTCCACCGTAAGTTGTGCGTTGGGAGGGCTGCGGTGTACTTGCTTCTAAAAGTGTTACAGCTTCTGGTAGATTATTTCCATTGGCGTCTCTTAATACTTTACCTAAACTAGGTTCCGAAGGGCATTTTCTCAAACCAGTCACTTGCTGATTGCTTATATATTGGTTGTGTTGTGGCATTTTGTTCGTATCGATACTGTTTTGTAAATATTTGCTAAAATTAACTAATGCTTGTGTCACAGCAGATCTTGTATCAGCTGTATCTTCACTAGGCCTTTGTTGACTGAGAAATCTTTCCCAAGAAGCTTTGCTAGATAGTCTGGATGGAGTACTACCACTACCACCAGCTACAACATGAATTCTTGTTCGCCTAAACCAAATTGGAACTATTTTCGCAGCAGTATCACGCGCTTCAAAAGTCATAACGCAAGCAGCAACAATTGTAAAACCACCTATGCCCATAACGACTGGGCCTAAGTAGGTAAGACTTCCTAAATGGTTATCTTTGCTTTCATTTTTAACCCATACTGTAATGTTACCTTTTGTTTTCTCCACAGTAGACAAATGATCGGAATAAAAACCAAGAGTTGCCATTCCAGCACCAATAGCGATAAACAAGAATCCTGCTGTCATTGCTTTGCAAGCAGACCATAGACATTTATCAGTTACTTTTGCCTTCACAGCCATGACACTCCAATTTGATCTATCACTTCTGGAAGATTTGTCTTTACTTGGCGTATTTCCACCAGCTGATTCCTCCTCTCTTTTACGTTCTTTTCCAGCATCCATTATGGTTATTATCATGGGCTTCTTCTTCCTATAAATAAAAAAATATTACGATAACAAATTATTGAATATAATATTAAGTAGTGAAGTTATTAATTATTTATGTTAAAACATAATTATTTTAGTATATAATAAAAGTAATATGATTTTATTTTGCTTTTCTCTTTTTTTAAAAAATCCATAAATATGATATGTTTCTAAGAATACGTTGAGTTTATGGGAACAGAAGTTTAGCTTATTGAATATTAATTTATCGGAACAGTTTAGCGACAGATTTTACCAAGTGAAATTGTTGACATTATTTATCAGGCATCAGTATAAAAATATGAACGAAGAATGATTTGAACCTGCTCACCTCTGTTTCTTAAGATCATCACGATACCTTTCAGCACATTACCTATCAGTAAACTACCTATCAGCACACTGAACAATCCAGATCACAAGGATCATATCAAATATCATCATTAAAGTAATTAATTGCTTGGTATAGTTTGAAACAAGTATCAGCAAATTTTCACGAGTAATACAATCAAATGCACAAAACTATTCAAACAAATCAAATATAATTACATACCTAAATGTATACCTAAAATTCATATAAGTTAATAAAAATGGCTTTAAATTAAGAAAAAAAGACTTTCACTCCATAATGCTACTTCTTCACAGGTAACAAATGTATAAGACCGACGGCACAATGTTTTTAACGTTGATTGTATATTTGGCGCTTTTCCGGATAACATGTCAAACTATACGAAGTATCCAATTAATTTACATTTCCCTCAACTCTGACTTGAAATTTATTTATATTGACACCAGTCGCAATAAACAATGTAATCCATATATTAAAATATTTTAATTATCAATTCATTAATTTGATGTTATTTTCATTAATTTAGCGTCATTTTTACAATTTTGACTATATTTTTGTAAATTTGGTACGATTATGAAAAAAGTTGGCGATATTATGCCAAATTAGTAGCCAAGTTGCCAAATGTATCGCCAATTGTTATGGACAGACAGAGAGAAGGGCTTTGCTCACGTATAAAGAAATGAATTGTTGGGCGTCAAAATACAAAACCATTACACAAAATATATTTTCTTGTGAATGGAATGATGAGAATGATGTTAACAAATTTGTCACATAATATTGTATATAAAAAGTGAACATATTTCACGATAGTTAATACTTTTTTAATTTTATGTAATATTTTTTTAATAAATTTATTTGAAAAACCTGCAGTATCACGAAAATGGTTCATGCTAGTGTTTTAAAGTTTATGTCATTTGTTTTCTAATGAAAAATTACAGAAGAAATGACCATTTGCGTAATATTATTAAAGGTTCTGATTTTTTAATAATTTTTTTCAAAATTTCACTCGAAAATTAGATCGTCTTCTGAATATTAGATTGCGCTTAAAGTCAACAGGGCTTCAGTTATTCGATGATTACAATACACTCACGGACAATGAAAGTTGCTCACCAAGAAGGAAGCATAGGATGGAGCTGAAATTTTATTGATGGAAAAGTACAGATGAATGATATACATGATCACAAAAAAACAGCGCAGCAGAACACGTACAGAGGGAGATGTGATACACAGTTGGGTCGTTCTCAATAGTGCGTCGCACCGCTTTGTGCTGCGATACAAGCAGCATTACGGTCCGGCATGGTGTCGAACAGACGCCTAATGTTGTCCTGCGGCAGACGAGTACACACCTGTTGGACGTTACGTTCTAAATTACGAAGATTGTGGCAACGAGGCAACTGGCGTTTCAGCTTTTCCCACACATGCTCGATAGGGGACAGGTCTGGAGAGCGGGCAGGCCATGGAAGTGACTGGACATGACTCCGGCAGACCTGGACGACCCGAGCCGTGTGCGGCCGGGCATTATCCAACTCGAATTGCGCACCTGGAATCCCAGCAACGAATGGGAGCACATGGGGCCGTAGAATCTCAGTCACGTGCCGCTGGCCCGTCAATGTCCCAGGTACCACTGCTAGAGCGGATCCGCTGTCGTAGGCAATGGTTCCCCAGCCCATGATGCCTGCAGTGGGCCTGGTGTGGCGCTCGATAACGAAGTTGGGATTGTTGCGTTATGCAGGGGACCTCCACTGATCATCGCTGATCCAAGCTGATCATCGGTCCCCTAAACGAAGCGACACTCATCACTAAACACCACACAACGCCAATCTGTGGCGTTCCACGTTGCTCTGGCTCGGCACCACTGCAACCGGGGACGCCGATGTTCTCGTGTTAACGGCAGCACACTTAAGGGACGCTGGGATCGCAGATTCGCTTCCTTCAGGCGTCTAAATATGGTTCGTTGGTCTAGATATGGTTCGCATGAGCCTGTATCGCGGATCGGGTCGCAGTGGGCTCCTATACGTGCCTGTCGCACGATCATTCGATCCTCTCTACTCGTGGCACGCCTGGTCCGTCCAGAGCCGGTCGTCCGTGTCTGGGTGGCGTCCCGTGACCAGTGCTCTCAACACCGTCGGACGGTATAGTCCGAACGATCCCCGTGACGGGCTATCCGGCGCGCTGACCACCCTGCGGTTTTTAGCCCGATGATCAGGCCTCTCTCGAAGTTCGTCAGTTGCGTATATCGACGTTTCTGGCATATACCCACCCTTTTTTTCACTCCGTACTCATGTTTGCGTCAGCCGAAGCTTCTCGCATTGATGGGGCGTCGACTACACGCTCGTTCATGCTTGCAGCGGCACTCACGGGTGTACGGTCATGAGCAATCACATCAGACAGGGATCATTTGCATACCAGCCCGCCCTCTAGCTATATACATCATTTCGCGGTTGTGCCATGCTTTCTTCTTGGTGCGCAACTTTCATTGTCCGTGAGTATATTTGCACCAATTGTCGTTCGAAGCGTATGCTTGAAACTTGCTCTTCCATCGAAAAGTCGAACTCGAATTCTCGACCACGTCACGATAGTTTTCTATATATTATACTATATATACAAAGAAAGTAAGAAATACAGTACTTTAGAGTTGTTTTTTTTATGAAATTCAATTAATGTTTTCTAATCTTTTCCTGTTTTTAAGTGTATTTTACAAAGATTACTTTCCCCACATGCGTAGTAATGTATAGGGAAAGTATTGCGAATTTTCGACGGAAAAACGCGTTTCAAGCATTTCTGAACACAAATCGAACGTTTTTGAGATGGTTTCTGTGTGTGTGTGTGTGTGTCCTTGAGTCTGTGGGTGCAATATGTCTCTAATGAATGGAGTGTTTGAGACGATATTTGGTATGTTTATTACGATCCACAAATACTGGAATTCTATTGATCTAGAAAGAACCCCTAAATTTTTGAAAAAATCATAAAACAATCAGAACATTTAATAATGTTAAATTATTAACCATTTTACACATCATTTTTTGTTCTAAAACGAATGACTTAAACTTTAGAACGCTATCTGGAACCGTTCTCGAGGTCCTGAGAAGCAAAAAATGTCAGTGTACTTAAAAACATTGTACCGTGGATCTTGTACTAAAGGTTTGCAAGGGTCTTACTGTTAAATTTTCATCCTACCTGGGCTGAAAATATAAGATTGGAACTCGACCCGATCACGATGATTTTTAAAAATAAAGCACCCAGGCACAAACTAACTCAAAAACGCACAAAGCATGACCAAAACTGGCCTGGCCCCACATATACAATACAAGGAAATGTGTAATACAGTGAAATGTGTCTAAATCTAATACACTCTTATTTCGTATTATGATCCAAATTTAGCACACAAGAAATGAAACACAAATTATGTTAAATATAGCAGAATATCCAACATAAATAATTTTCAAAACTCTGTACAAATCCTGAATGAGTTTTATTTATCACTTTTGCTGAATGATCAGAGAAAATGATATTTAGAGAAAATGGCTCTTCGTTGAAATAAATTTAAAAAGATATTCTTCATTTAAGTTATTCATCGCCGAATAATGCAATGCCCGTCTTTTTCAAATTCATCACCATCAACTATTCGGCAGCAAAAATCATCCCATATGCCAGAATTGTTCTAAAATACCATTAAATATCATTAAACTTTCTATGTACGTACGTAGATATTATTTTACATTATTATGTCACAGTTATGAATACTTTTAAAATTTAATAATAAAAATTCCAGATGTTTAGGATGCAAATAGAAATAAATTCAATTATTTTTCTTCGTGTATTAATTATAAATTTTAATAGAGTTTTCAAATAAATTTTACTCAATATTTGTTATCGGAAAGAAATGGACCGAATTGCATTTTAATTTAATAGAAAGTTTTTAATTTTAATTATTTAGAAATATTAATAACTAAAATGAAAGTTACAGAAGAAATTTAAATAGCAAGAGCAATAGCAGTATTAAATTTCAAAGTAGTCAAATTTATTTCAAATTACTATGCATGAATAAAATGATTTCAAAATGTCACTACACAATCTTGTTGGCCACTCTTGATAGACTAAAATTTCTTTCGCTGTTTGCGCTAGTAATTGGCACACAAAGTACGTGTTCAGTTAATTTTGGTACATATTGGAACTCCATTTCATATTTTCACCCGCAATCAAGCAAGTCACCGAGTTCAATATTATATTCCATTTCAATATATATTATATTTTTAATGTGTACCTTTTCATTTGTCGTCACTTGAGTTTTTTAAACATGCTGAAATCTAAAAATTTTCAGTTTTTCCTAATATTGTTCATCATTTCCAACGTGTTTATTTTGCTCCAGTAAACTTGCAGATTCTTTTACAACAGTTGCTTCCTTCGATTGTTCTTTGTCTTTAATTTTGTTAAACAATTCACGGACGTCTTGTAATATTTCATTCTTTTTCTTTTGTCGAAAGCATCCTTAACTGGCGAAATTTCGATCATAGAAATAAGGCAATTCTGTGTAACTTATAAATTGAGAATTTATCATTTAAGTCTGTACTTGAATGAAACGAGGCCAGTATAGGTTTGATTTAAAATGCACAGATGGCGCAGAAAATCACGGGGAAGCCCAGACCGTCCGACTCATCCGAAGATATAGAGCAGCAAATTAGACGGCCGGACGGGGAAGGGGTTGAAAACCCAGGCCGTCCGACTCGTCCGAAAACTTGAGCAGCTATGAGGGCGGCCGGGGAGGGGGAAGGTGTTGTTATTGATGTTGTTGTTGAGACCCAGACCGTCCGACCTACCAGAAAGGTGTAAGGTAACTGTATGGACGGCCGGGAAGTGCCACCCAATTTAGACCGGAACCCAGTGGGGGAGGCATCCACAGGGACCGTACCCTCCTTCCCCTACCACCAACCTCTCGGAAGGACTTACGGACCCACATGTTTAACGTGATCGTACTCCGCATGAACACGGCGGCATTTGTGGCAGCGTGCAAATCTAGCGCGCAAACCACGGGGATACCGCACCCGAGATGGCCAACAGCACGCGGCGTTCCGAGGTGGTCACCCACCAAGTACTAACCGCGCCCGATGCTGCTTCACTTCGGTGATCTAACGAGAACCGGTGTTTTCAGCACGGTACGGCCGTTGGCCCAGGGAGGGGGAAGGTGTGTCCAAACTCCCGGGATATCTCCTTCAATCTATATAAATAAAAATGAAAATCTGTGTGTCTGTCTGTATTAAATATTTTAACAGAATATTTTGATTAAACATGTCATTTAGTATACTATAAGAATTTGGGCATGATTATGAATTTCAAGTTTCTTTATATTATATACTCCGTACGAAGAACGGGTATGCTGCTAGTCTATATAAATAAAAATGAAAATCTGTCTGTCTGTCTGTCTGTCTGTCTGTCTGTTTGTCACACCATCACGGGAGAACGGCTGAACCGAATTTGATGAAATTTTGTGGGTAGCCCAGAAATAGCCCCACTTAAAATTATATCCGTGTTTTGAGTTTCTACGACCAGTGGTTCTCGAGATATTAGTAAAAAACGAAATTTTCGTTTGTCTCATCATCACGGAAAAACGGCTGAACCGAATTTAATAAAATTTGGTGAATAGCCTTGAAATATCACCCCATAACTTTTGTCCAAGTTTCGAGTTTCTAAGACCTGGGGTTGTCGAGATATTAATGAAAAACGGAACTTTTTCCTAGGAGTCCTACTCTCTAACTCCGTGGTTTATCCAAACGAAAAGCTTGAAAATCGTTTGAAAGTGAATTAAAATTTAATCTCTGAGTTTGATGGGAGATTTTTTGCGTTAATTAGTTACTTTCTGAAAACATGAATTGTTTGAAACATGATTTAAAGGGGAAATCTATCTCCATGGTTCATGGTTTATTTAAAACAAGCTTTTACGGAACAATGAGAAGTATAGAGAAATCAAAATCGTTATTTAATTTCGCAGTTTATGTTATAAGACATGACATATTTAACATGTTATAAGATTCTATCTTATATCATGTTACTCAGAAACGCAATTAAATTAAATCTGTCTGTTAATTTTAATAATTATTTTTTCGATTTGAATAATAAATAAATGGATATAAAAATATATTTTAGAAAAGTACGATTTGATTTTTCTTATAGCATTTTTGACTGGATAATATCAATTACGGTCTTCAGGTTTAAAAATTATTATTATTTATATTTTCGGGGATTATTGATTCAAGGATTATTGATATTTTCAAGTTATTATGCAATTATTTTATTATAACAAAAATTGTTTAAACTCATATATTGTATGTTGTACGAATCTTCTACAAATACACGTGTATATCTTTTAATCTACGAGAATATAAGTAGTACAGGTATATTGACATATGTTTTGATATATATTGGCATATATTGGAATCAATTACGACCTTCTGGTATAAAGAGTACGGATATTATTGATGTTTTCAATTTATTACGTCATCTCTTTTATTTTGGCAAATATTTGTGAGACGCATATTGTAATACGGGTAATCTTCTACTAACACATTGGCATATTTTCTGATCTGCGACAATATAATTAGTACGGGGTTGCATATATTCATTCAATTCCTATTTTTTCTTCTGTAAATTTGCTTACAAAAGGGGGCAGGATGTTTTATTCTTCAGATCTGATCGTGAGGATAATTTTGCATAGTGAGAACATATATTCTTAAACTTCTCTTTAGGAGCAATAAATTTAATATTTTAACAGAATTTGCACATGATTGCGAACTTTAAGTTTCTTTAAATTATACACTCCGTACGAATAACAGGTGTGCTGTTAGTGGTTAATAAATTTTAACATTTTAGGAGGATATATCATGTTGCTCGGCATCGCAATTAAATTAAATGTGTTTGGTAATGTTTTTATTATTTTTTTTCGATTTAAATAATAAATAAATGGATAAATGGATATAAAAGTATATCTTATGAATGGACGGTTTGATTTTTCTTTTAATTATATTAATTGCTGACTGCGTACATCAATTTCATTTATTTTGGCAAAGAGTTTTCAAGCTTATATCGTATTTAGCTACTAAACTCATATATTGTGTTTAGCCAATAAATTCATATAGCCGATTGTTGAAACAGAAAAAGAGTAGAGCGGGTATATCTTCTAATACAATTGTAGTGTTTTCATTTAGTATATTGAAACGGGATAAGAATGTTTCATTCAGATCTGCAAATTCAAAGCTACGAATTTGGAGGGATATCGCTAATTTGACAACTTTTCTTAAACTTTGCCAAATTGACGGAAATGTCGCCAAATTGATATAAACGACACACAAACAGCTGCCATAAACCTTCGGGTTGGTCGTGTGGCTTGGGTCTTCTACATATCAATGAAATTTTTTTTTGTTTTGTTAGAAGAGAGTACTGAAATGATGTTTGGTTAGCATTTCTCTGTCAGACCAACCATCCTACTTAGTAATACATTTAGCGAATTTTTAAAATGTCACCAAATTGATAAAAATGTTTTCAAATCTATAAAAATATCTTGAAATTGATAAAATTGAGCTACATAAATGATATTAATTGTTTTTTGTTAGGGGATAGTATTGTGATGATATTTCGTCAATTTGTCGCAAAGTGGAACTGTCAGTTCTGCAGTCCCACTTGGCGATAAATTTGGCGATTTTTTAAAATGTCGCTAATTTGACGAAACTGTCGCCAAATGTTCCATAGAAATATAACTATTTAGACGATATTTTTTCTACCAATTTATTTGAAGCAAATGATATCATGTCGCTTAGCAACGGATTTAAATCCAATGTGTTTATGCGGCAGACGATTTTTATTAAATCCTTTCCGATTTGAATAATGAAGATATGTATATAAAATAAATTTCATTGCCATTTCATTTTGGACTGGATAATATCAATTATACTCTTCAGGTTTAAACATTATTATTATTGATATTTTCCGGAATTATTGATTCAGTGATTATTGATAATTTTAAGTTATTACGCCATTGTTTTATTGCGGCAAAAATTGCTGACACACGCATATTGTACGTTGTACGAGTAATCTTCTAGGAATGCACGGGTATATCTTTTAACCTACGAGAATATAAGTAGTACAGGTATATTGGCATATATTTTGACATATATTGGCATATATATTGGAATCAAGTACAGTCTTCTGGTATGAAGATTACGGGGATTAATTATATATTCAATTTATTACGTCGTCTGTTGTATTTTACCAAAAAACATTTGAGACTCATATTGCAAAACGGGTAATCTTCTACTAATAATCGGACATTATAAGTAGTACGTGTATATCTCCCCATATAATTTTAGCACTTTAATTTTGACATATATTGGAATAAATGACTGTCTTCAGATTTAAAGATTACGGGTTTAGTGGTATTTTCAATTTATACATGTAATCTACTAATACAGGTTATATTTTCTAATATTCGCGTATATAATTAGTACGGGTCAGATACAATTTTAACGCTTTTATTTTGCATATATTGATTCAATTCCATATTTTTTTTTTATATTTGCTTACATAAGGGGTCCAAGATGTTTCATTCTTCAGATATGTCCATGAAGATAATTTTATATAGCGAGAACAGAGATTCTTAAACTTCTTTTTAGGAGCATTATATTAAATATTTTAACAGAATATTTTGATTAAACATGTCATTTAGTATACTATAAGAATTTGGGCATGATTATGAATTTCAAGTTTCTTTATATTATATACTCCGTACGAAGAACGGGTATGCTGCTAGTCTATATAAATAAAAATGAAAATCTGTCTGTCTGTCTGTCTGTCTGTCTGTCTGTTTGTCACACCATCACGGGAGAACGGCTGAACCGAATTTGATGAAATTTTGTGGGTAGCCCAGAAATAGCCCCACTTAAAATTATATCCGTGTTTTGAGTTTCTACGACCAGTGGTTCTCGAGATATTAGTAAAAAACGAAATTTTCGTTTGTCCCATCATCACGGAAAAACGGCTGAACCGAATTTAATGAAATTTGGTGAATAGCCTTGAAATATCCCCCCTTAAATTTTGTCCAAGTTTCGAGTTTCTAAGACCTGGGGTTGTCGAGATATGAATGAAAAACGGAACTTTTTCCTAGGAGTTCTACTCCCTAACTCCGTGGTTTATCCAAACGAAAAGCTTGAAAATCGTTTGAAAGTGAATTAAAATTTAATCTCTGAGTTTGATGGGAGATTTTTTGCGTTAATTAGTCACTTTCTGAAAACATGAATTGTTTGGAACATGATTTAAAGGGGAAATCTATCTCCATGGTTCATGTTTTATTTAAAACAAGCTTTTACGGAACAATGAGAAGTATAGAGAAATCAAAATCGTTATTTAATTTCCCAGTTTATGTTATAAGACATGACATATTTAACATATTACAAGATTCTATCTTATATCATGTTACTCAGAAACGCAATTAAATTAAATCTGTCTGTTAATTTTAATAATTATTTTTTCGATTTGAATAATAAATAAATGGATATAAAAATATATTTTAGAAAAGTACGATTTGATTTTTCTTATAGCATTTTTGACTGGATAATATCAATTACGGTCTTCAGGTTTAAAAATTATTATTATTTATATATTCGGGGATTATTGATTCAAGGATTATTGATATTTTCAAGTTATTATGCAATTATTTTATTATGACAAAAATTGTTTGAACTCATATATTGTATGTTGTACGAATCTTCTACAAATACACGTGTATATCTTTTAATCTACGAGAATATAAGTAGTACAGGTATATTGACATATGTTTTGATATATATTGGCATATATTGGAATCAATTACGACCTTCTGGTTCTTTTTATTATTTTTTTTCGATTTAAATAATAAATAAATGGATAAATGGATATAAAAGTATATCTTATGAATGGACGGTTTGATTTTTCTTTTAATTATATTAATTGCTGACTGCGTACATCAATTTCATTTATTTTGGCAAAGAGTTTTCAAGCTTATATCGCATTTAGCTACTAAACTCATATATTGTGTTTAGCCAATAAATTCATATAGCCGATTGTTGAAACAGAAAAAGAGTAGAGCGAGTATATCTTCTAATACAATTGTAGTGTTTTCATTTAGTATATTGAAACGGGATAAGAATGTTTCATTCAGATCTGCAAATTCAAAGCTACGAATTTGGAGGGATATCGCTAATTTGACAACTTTTCTTAAACTTTGCCAAATTGACGGAAATGTCGCCAAATTGATATAAACGACACACAAACAGCTGCCATAAACCTTCGGGTTGGTCGTGTGGCTTGGGTCTTCTACATATCAATGAAATTTTTTTTTGTTTTGTTAGAAGAGAGTACTGAAATGATGTTTGGTTAGCATTTATCTGTCAGACCAACCATCCTACTTAGTAATACATTTAGCGAATTTTTAATATGTCACCAAATTGATAAAAATGTTTTCAAATCTATAAAAATATCTTGAAATTAATAAAATTGCGCTACATAAATGATATTAATTGTTTTTTGTTAGGGGATAGTATTGTGATGATATTTCGTCAATTTGTCGCAAAGTGGAATTGTCAGTTCTACAGTCCCACTTGGCGATAAATTTGGCGATTTTTTAAAATGTCGCTAATTTGACGAAACTGTCGCCAAATGTTCCATAGAAATATAACTATTTAGACGATATTTTTTCTACCAATTTATTTGAAGCAAATGATATCATGTCGCTTAGCAACGGATTTAAATCCAATGTGTTTATGCGGCAGACGGTTTTTATTAAATCCTTTCCGATTTGAATAATGAAGATATGTATATAAAATAAATTCCATTGCCATTTCATTTTGGACTGGATAATATCAATTATACTCTTCAGGTTTAAGCATTATTATTATTGATATTTTCCGGAATTATTGATTCAGGGATTATTGATATTTTTAAGTTATTACGCCATTGTTTTATTGCGGCAAAAATTGCTGACACACGCATATTGTATGTTGTACGAGTAATCTTCAGGTATATTGGCATATATATTGGAATCAAGTACAGTCTTCTGGTATGAAGATTAAGGGGATTAATTATATATTCAATTTATTACGTCGTCTGTTGTATTTTACCAAAAAACATTTGTGACTCATATTGCAAAACGGGTAATCGTCTACTAATAATCGGACATTATAAGTAGTACGTGTATATCTTCCCATATAATTTTAGCAGTTTAATTTTGACATATATTGGAATAAATGACTGTCTTCAGATTTAAAGATTACGGGTTTATTGGTATTTTCAATTTATACATGTAATCTACTAATACAGGTTATATTTTCTAATATTCGCGTATATAATTAGTACGGATCCCATACAATTTTAACGCTTTTATTTTGCATATATTGATTCAATTCCATATTTTTTTTATATTTGCTTACATAAGGGGTCCAAGATGTTGTATTCTTCAGATATGTCCATGAAGATAATTTTATATAGCGAGAACAGAGATTCTTAAACTTCTTTTTAGGAGCATTATATTAAATATTTTAACAGAATATTTTGATTAAACATGTCATTTAGTATACTATAAGAATTTGGGCATGATTATGAATTTAAAGTTTCTTTATATTATATACTCCGTACGAAGAACGGGTATGCTGCTAGTTTACAATAGGGTTACAATCAATCTTTACGGCTCAATGTCAGTGGCTGAGACAGGTGGCATTTCAGCCAATCAAAGTATTCGCTGGAATTTTAATTCTTCCCTCAGCTTGTGTTATTATCATTATGCCGATATATTTAAATATCTATGGATATTTTGATACTTGTATGAGTTGTATGAAAAAAATATATTACGCTATTGTATGAAAAGACATATTGGGTGCAAAGACGCTGCCTGTACAGTAATCTAGCGAGGGTGTGGGGGCAACAACGTAATAATTCATACATTTTAATTCCCCGAATATCATCTCTACGAACTCCAGTTTTTATAATGAACTTTTAAATACCTATACATTTTCATTAGAAATTAAATTTTGCTTTCATTTTAAAATTTCTGCTCTTCTAGTAAGAAAGTCAAGAAAAAGTTTTAAATAATCCATATCATTTTCTACTGTTCCTTCTAGTTAATAACAGATATCATATAATGAAGTTATTTTAATTCCCCGAATATCATCTCTACGAACTCCAGTTTTTATAATGAACTTTTAAATACCTATACATTTTCATTAGAAATTAAATTTTGCTTTCATTTTAAAATTTCTGCTCTTTTAGTAAGAAAGCCAAGAAAAAATTTTAGATAATCCATATCATTTTCTACTGTTCTGTCTAGTTAATAACAGATATCTTATAATGAAGTTATTTTAATTCCCCGAATATCATCTCTACGAGCTCCAGTTTTTATAATGAACTTTTAAATACCTATACATTTTCATTAGAAATTAAATTTTGCTTTCATTTTAAAATTTCTGCTCTTGTAGTAAGAAAGTCAAGAAAAAGTTTTAGATAATCCATTTCATTTTATGCTGTTCTGTCTAGTTAATAACAATTATCTTATAATGATCATTATGATCATCCACTAAAGAAAGTTCAAAAGGAAAGGCTGAATTTTATTTTATATCCATATTTAGTCTTTCTATCTATATATAGTCTAACCTCTGGAATTCCATGCTGAATCCATATCAGCCATTATTTAAACTATATCAGCCATTATTTAAGCTATGTTGAATTCTAACACATTGATGTTTCAAGCAAGCAAAGTTTTGAACCCGAAGTGGGGGGGGGGGGGATGAAAGAGAAAATCTGTTAGAAAACCATCCTACCCCTTTCAAAGTTCGATGTTGATTTTAAATTATATTGAAAAGTTTGCTTTAAAAGTAGAAGAAAACAATTTATATACTTTTAATTTTTTTAACAAAGCAACAAATCGTCTTCAATGAGGTGGAGAGACTGATAGTGATAATACCGGATAGTTATATTTTTATTTGAACATTTGTGCAGAATTCAATTTTGTCGCAAAATCATTATTTCAATATTTCTGACATAATTACAACTATTTAGCCAAGTCCTTCACTCATATAATTTATCATTCTTTTATATATATTATACCTGAATTTTGAAAATATAGCTATATTTTAAGTACTTGAAAACAAGATTTTCACGAAATACCATTGCCGCAATCCTTTCGAAGTATTTTTACCGGCCACTCGTGCGCCCGGGTTCATGGGAATTTTGGCCCAGATGGCACCCATTAATTCTTGGGTGTTCGCTTACCCTCTGTCATGCAGCACCCAATAGCTGACATGTAACTATACGCCAACCTATGGGAAAATGCAAGGACTTCGGTTTCAAACCAATGGTAACCAGGGGCGTAGCCTTGTAGGAGGTGTTAATTTTCAGTGTGCGAGAGAGAGAGAGTTTTTGAGGGAGACTTGATTTTTTGATCTATAGCAGTGAGGTCCTGATTTTGTGGGACTCGTTTTCCCCGAGTCCGAGACGATAGGTCCTTACTCTACGGACCCCGTGGTGGGACTCCGACGCCTCTCGACACTCTGACGATCTATCCGGCGAGATGCCGAAGGTATGCCATGCATGTACTTTTACATACTTTATTGTTGGCACGAAATGATATTTCTCTCTCTCTAGACAATTATAGAGTAATAGCTTCATATTCAGATGAATTGTTTATTTTGTGTAACACAAGGGCAATTTTAACGTATCACATGTTTAGATACGAGTTAATTCCAAATTTTAATGCAGTCTAACAACAGAAAGACTTCAATGTTTTAAATGGATAATTTTTGAAATTCATTATTGAAAATTGCTAATTATAACGGGATCTTTATTTTTGCACAGAGATGCTGTCTGAGGTTAATCATGTCTATATTAGGATGTTAATAGAATATTTTTCATTGTTAATTTTGTGTGTGAATAAATTCTGTTATTGTTTTATTTCATGTACGCTGTCCTCATTTCTCATTCATAATTTCTAATATATTATTAATTGCTTACCTGTATTTTAATCGACACGGCCAATGTCGAAAATCTCTTTTAGCGATAATAATGATTTTTTGTGTTCTGACCGGACGTGTGGTGAAAATTCATGCAAACAAAAAATGGTTCCGATGACCAGGATACGAAATAAAAATAATTGATAAAATAACTGAAATTTTTTTTGTGAATAAATTAAAATTAATGTGCACGATAGGAAAATTTTAAAATAAAATTAACTTAAAATAAAATTTAAAATAAAATTAACTTGAAATAAATTTAAAATAAAAACTTAAACTTTAAAATTAAACTTAACGTAAGGGAATGGGGACATTTAAGAAAATAGACGTTGTCACAATTGTTATGCCATATGTATATGAGGTGTTTATTTAAGAAATAATGTGTATATTTAAGAAAAAGAATTATAGGATTTAGATATATTGAGTTAGGGGAGAAAAATCGGAGAAAATCAATAATGTATGGTAATCTTTTTCGGGAACTAAATTTTTGGAAATAAGATATGAGTAGGAGTATGATTTTATATGTAAGATTTTGAGTATCAATATTTGTATTTATGTTGCATGAAAAGTATTGTATTTATATAAACGGGTATTGTTCGTAGGGATAGAAATTTTGATTTGAGAATTAAGGGAGAACTTAACAAGTTTTAAAAATGACAGAAAGTGGTGACATGACGGTAACGCCTACAAGTAGGATCCCTGGAATTATGTCCTTGTTAGAAGAACTGAGCGAAAGCGACGAGAACGAGACCTCCATGTTTTATGAACAGATTAACTCATTAGGCGAATTAACAAACTGGAATGATTTAGAAAAATTAGCAATTGTAAAATCCAGTCTACGCGGAAACGCTAAAAATTCTATATCGGCTCAAAGGACCTGCGTAGCGAAACTTCTTTCGAGGCTTTCAAACAGAAATTCCTAGATTTTTCACCTCCGAACCAAATGTTACAACAAATCAAATTCTTTTTTCAACGGCTAAACAAACAAAGGGAGAAAGTATCAAACAATTAGCTCACAGAATTACGACATTAGCTTCAAACTACGTGGGCAAAACACAACTTAACGAACATACACACGCAATTATGGACAAACTTAGCTTTAGTAAATTTTTGGAGGCAGTTGAGCATGAATATCGGAAGGAAATAGTAAAAAACAATCAAAAAAGTTTTAGGGATGCTGTAAAAACCGCTCAGAATTTAGAAGCGGCCAATCTTGCAACAATAACAATTGATTTAAATAACACCACCCTGTATAGCGACATTTAGATGCTTAAAAAAACAATAAGAATTTAACTCTAGCTTGCTTGAAAAAATAACAAAAGAAATAAATCATCTAAAAATCAGAGAAAACAAAAATTATACTCAAATAACGGACACATATTTATGCCATTTTTACGGTAAGCCTGGACATTTTATGCACGATTGATGGCATTATATTAGAGATAGAAATCAACAAACACAAGTCTCATTACAATCCAAACATAATTTTTCGCGGAGGCCGGCAGAACATTATGCGGGAAGAAGGGAACTGTCCCCTGTTCGATACGGAGCAAATTATGCTGAGAGAATTCCAAATAGGGAATACGCCAGATCCCAGAGAGATTTATCCCCTCACGTACTCAAATCTTCAGGGATGGAGAGCATACTTATGCGGACGAAAATGTTAATGAGCGGAGAAAAGGAAACCAAAAATATACATATAGGAATGATGAATGGAATTTTGAGGTCCCGCGTAATAAAAATAATTTTCAGAGGTGAAACCAAGACAGATATAGAAATACTGAAAGCTCAGACAGATTCGGTAATAGGAGAAACAATTCTAGGAGAAATGCAAATTTTAGCAGAAATTTAAACTAGAAGGGGAGATTGGAAATTATCGTCAACAAAGGCGTAGAAACGGGGTGAAGTCTCCTTTAAATCAAGATAGTAGAATCCCTGTTAGAGATAGAGAAGACATAGGGAGTACAATCAGTACATAGATAGAAACAATTTCAGAGAAGATAGAATTTTAAGGAATAGAGCGGAAGTTAGAGAAAAGAATGATACTCAAAATAATATAGAGAGCGAGGAACAAAATGTTAGAAAGTACAATACACAAAATGATAGAGAAAATATTTTAATAACAGAATCCAAAATAGTGGAGAAAGAGAGGACATGAAGGACAAAATTGAGCTTATCGCTTCAGCTGGAGACGAATTGAATACAATATTTCCGATGATACAAATTAAATTCCAAGACACTGAAACAGAAGTTCTCTTAGACTCTGACGCATCCATTTCGGAATTAACATTTTCAAAAAAATTAAAGAAAAGACTCAGAAATTGCGTGAAAATAAAATAATGGATGTTTTAGTTAGTGAGAATATGGATTCCGAAGATACACAAAATACAAATACAAACTATGATAATGAGAATATCCAAATTCCAAACGAAAATAAAATAACGGATGTTTTGGTTAGTGAGGGTGCTGATTTCGAAGATACACAAAACACAAATAAAAACTATGATAATGAAAATATCCAAATTTAAAATGAAAATAAAATAACGGATGTTTTGGTTAGTGAGAATATTAATTTCGAAGATACACAAAATGCAAATACAAATTATGATAATGAAAATATCCAAATTTCAAATGGAAATAAAATAACGGATGTTTTGGTTAGTGAGAGTATTGATTTCGAAGATACGCAAAATGCAAATACAAACTATGATAATGAAAATGTCCAAATTTCAAATGGAAATAAAATAACGGTTAGTGAAAGAATTGATTTTGAAAATATTCTAAATACAAATAAACGTCATAATTATGAAAATATTCAGAAATCAGATGAAAATAAAATAATGAAAGTTAATAGAAATCGAAAGGTTAATTTTCAAGAAGCTCAAAATGAGAAGGCAAAGGTTAATTGTCAAGAAATGCAAAAAGAAAATGAAAATCATGAGGTAGAAAATAGTCAAATTCCAAATGAGAATAAAATAATGGGTGTTGTGAACGATGACATTGAAAATGCTTATTTTCAAAATTTGCAAAACTCAAGTAATACTAGTAAAAATATTCAAAATAAAAATTATAATACAAGAAGAGAGAAAAATCAAAATGATAGTGAGGTTAATAATGTTCAAAAACCTTCAGAAGTAGATGATAGCCAAAACAAATATAAAGAGTATGTTAGGCAAAAATTAGAGGTACTAAATAAAATACAAGTTTATAACACAAGTGAGATTGAAAATATTCATGACCAGAATGAGAGAAAGCTTTATTCAGACTTTTTCATAGAATCAAAAATTTTCGGGAACTCAATATTTAAGGATAATTGGTATTTAAAAAATTTCAAAATGAGAAAGAGGTAGAAAAATAATAATAAGTCAAAATGAATTCTTTGGAAAATGATCTGGCAATGAATGAATTATAAAAATGAAAAAAAGGACATGAGGTCAAAATTGTAATGGAAAACAACAATCTCTTCTTGCTTTTCTTATTTAACGTGCTTGCGACAGATAAGAAATAAAACTCACTGCAATTGTTAAATGTCAACAAACAGCCCAGCAAACGAACTCCCGCTCCCTCTCCCACAAACAGCTACACATCCGTTCCTCAAGCGGAGAATCCAGCCGTGCCAGAGGTAGAAAATGCGAGTGACAACGAATATGCCCCCTCACACCACCCCATGCCAGAGAGAATCAGCAACGAGAATGCCAATTTTTCGGATCGCACTTTCGACCAGGGTCAAATGCAACGGGACGAAATTTCCCCCAGCTTGGGCAAGAGAGAAACCCTGAAAATCAAAAAGGGAGCGATGCAGCACAAATGTGGGCAGTGCAAAAAATTTCCCCCCTCAACCCAAGGACAGGTTTTGGTCACAACGGAAAAACAAATGCAGGAGGGTGATTTACCCTTGGTCAATTCCACCCAGGAATTCTCTAGGAAAGGAGAGAGAGTGCAGGATAAAGAGAATCTTAATAGGACGTTATTACAAAAGTCAGTGCCTTCACACAATTATGCGCTAAGGAGCAGAGCAAAAAGGGAATAAAAATTTAAAATAAATGTAGGAATAGGTATACAATTTTTTTTTATATTTTAAACTCGGTATTGAAATGATAAATAGAAAAATAAGGTTAGGTAGGAATAAGAAGAGAAATATGTTTTAAATTTGGAAACAGGCCACAACAAAAATTCATATATAAATATATATATATATATATATATATATATATATATATAAGAGAGAGAAAATATACATTAAAGGTTGTTCGAAAAGCGCGTAAGATGGGGCGCAAATTTTAAATAAATATTGCATTTTAAACAGAGAAAATTCTAAATAAATATTGCATTATAAATAGCGCAAATTTTAAATAAATATTGCATTATAAATAGAGGGAATTTTAAATAAATATTGAATTATAAATAGAGGAAATTTTATATAAATATTTCATTATAAATAGAGAAAATTTTAAATAAATATTGCATTAATTAGGGAATATTAAATAAATATTGCATTATAAATAGAGGTAATTTTAAATAAATATTGAATCATAAATAGAGAAAATTCTAAATAAATATTGATTTATAAATAGAGGAAATTTTAAATAAATATTGCATTATAAATAGAGGGAATTTTAAATAAATATTGCAATATAAGTAGAGGAAATTTTAAATAAATGTAGTATAAATATATCATTTAAGGAAATTGGGTGATACGAAGTAAAGAATAATATGAAATAAAAAAATGATTTGAAGTAAGACTTTAACGAAAACACTTTGCGACATTTAAAATATTATAAGCGAGTGATTTAGTTGAAAAACGAAATAAATAAATAAAAATATATAGGAATGGATACAGTGAAAATTACTTTTATGATAATAACAAGAATTTAAATATAAGAATCAAGGAAAATCACATTAAAATCAATAAGCGAATAGTAATGACACGGAATTTGGATAAAGTAAATTAGGTTTAAATAGAAAAAAAATAATCTTGGGTTACGGAAGAAAATAAATAAAGATGGAAAGTCAAATTTTAATTCAGAAACGAAACAGTGGCGTGTACAGAAATCGTGCTTGGGCACCGGTACAGTTTATTTCATTATACAAGGGAATATTTTTTTAATAAAATAAATACCCAAAGGAGAATGAGGACAATATGCAATTATTTTATCATAAGGGATAGCAATGAATAGAAATTTGTTATACAATAATGAAACATATGTAAAATTTAAAAATACTGAAACACTAATATAATAAAATTAAGTTCAAAATGAAACTTTGGGGATTGCTTATGCGTTTTTGAATGAAACTAGGGGGACTGATCAACCATCCTAGACGTACTTATATTACACATTGGCTTAAACCACGGAAAAAGCTCCATGTAAAATGTAGCCAAACGTGATATACATTAAAGCTCATTTTCTTCCTTAATTTTAAAGTTAATGAATAAATATGAGCAGTTACCCTTTTCTTTTCCCTCGGTAGGTTACTTATCCACGTGTAAATAATCCTTTAAGCGTAATCCAAAATTGGCACAGAATAAAGCACTACACAAAACACACAATTTTTTCCTCTTCATAGCACAACGTAGTTTTAAGACAAACACTCATCTACATACAGCTAACACGAGGTAGAATCGTGAACTGAGATACAAGGGGCCCACAGCTCTAAGGACACGAATTTCTTTGAGGTAGGGTCATTTCCCCCCCCCCCCCCAAATCTGTGTCGCCAATCATTGAAGAAATGTTTGACACGAACACATACTGGGTAAACAAGTAGGACAGCTCTGACGGGGCTGAATGGGAAATACACTTCACACGTTACGACCCTTCTCCCCGAAACTTTGACGGAAAGGGATTATACATATGTACTCTGAGGTGTTTGAAAGTAAAAAAAAGAAAAGAAAGGAATTAAAGGAGAGGCGTGTTGTTTACGGAGCAAATTTTTCCTGGAAAAGAGAATTATGAATTTTATTAGGAAATGGTTTATTAAAGGGAAAATTTGCAAGAAGTTTATGATAAAAAGAAGTGTAAGAGAATTATGAATTTTATTAGGAAATGTTTTATTAAAGGGAAAATCTGCAAGGAGTTTATGATAAAAAGAAGGGTAAGAAAATCATGAATTTCATTGGGAAATGGTTTATTAAAGGGGAAATTTGCAAGAAGTTTATAAGAAAAAGAAGGGTATGAGAATTATGAATTTTTTTAGGAAATGGTTTATTAAAGGGGAAATTTGTAAGAAGTTTAAGATTAAAAGAAGTGTAAGAGAATTATGAATTTTATTAGGAAATGTTTTATTAAAGGGAAAATCTGCAAGGAGATTATGATAAAAAGAAGGGTAAGAGAATTATGAATTTCATTGGGAAATGGTTTATTAAAGGGGAAATTTGCAAGAAGTTTATAATAAAAAGAAGGGTATGAGAATTATGAATTTTATTAGGAAATGGTTTATTAAAGGGGAAATTTGCAAGAAGTTTATGATAAAAAGAAGTGTAAGAGAATTATGAATTTTATTAGGAAATGTTTTATTAAAGGGAAAATCTGCAAGGAGTTTATGATAGAAAGAAGGGTAAGAGAATCATGAATTTCATTGGGAAATGGTTTATTAAAGGGGAAATTTGCAAGAAGTTTATAATAAAAAGAAGGGTATGAGAATTATGAATTTTATTAGGAAATGGTTTATTAAAGGGAAAATTTGCAAGAAGTTTATGATAAAAAGAAGTGTAAGAGAATTATGAATTTTATTAGCAAATGGTTTATTAAAGGAAAATTCAAAACGATAAGGCGAGATTCAGAATACAGAATTTTGGGTTATGTATATAAGGGATATGTATAAAGGAAAGTTAATTAATAATCGGAAGAAAATTTTGTTTATTGTGTTTGTACAAATTATGAATTTATTTTGAAATGTAATATGGCATGGCAATCCGTGACAATATTGACAAAAAGTTTGTTTGTTTGTTTTTTCAATGAGAAGGTATAATGTATTTGTAAATATTAGTAAATGGGTTAAACAGTGAGAAATTTTTGTTGGTCAGATAAATGTAGAATGTAGAAGATAAATGTAGAAGAATAAATGTAGAAGAAATGAAGAAAGAGAATTAGAGAAAAAAATAGTGGGAGAATAATGTTCATTTTGAAGTACTAGAGAATGTATAAAAAAAAAGAATTATACATAGGAGTAACATAGGAGAAAATACGGTATTTTGAGTGTTAAAGAATTGTGAATAAAAAGGGGAATTAGTTTTAAAAAAAAACGTCAGGGATTTCAAGTTAAACAGGTTTTGTGAATTCGAGAGAGAGAATTTGTGTCATCAGATTGTATGTATATGTATGCAGTGGTATTGATAGAAAATGTTTGCGTCAATTAAGAGCTTTTCACACGTTTGCTCGACAGTGAGAGGATGCACTGGTTTGGGTTAATTCATGATATCTAAAGTACAATTTTTCACATGTTTTCTCGACAGTGAGAGGATGCAGTGGTTTGCCTGACAGCGAAAGGAAGCAGTGACGCCTTTTTCACATAAACTTTCACTTTTCCACATGTTTGCCTGACAGCGAAAGGACACAGTGGCGTGCCATTGCCACAGAGCCTCAAGTACAATTTTTTTCAAACAGAAAACTTTTGAGACTTTTACACAAATTCTGATCTATTTATATATCATTGACATTTCTTCAACATTTTGACAGCCAATTTATTGGACTGGGAATCCATATAGAACAAATATACATGTCGGACACAAAGATTTTTATACTTTCATTTTCCAAGATTTAGATGTCATTGTTGTGCGTTATGATATTATTGTGTTATATATATATCTGTGTGCGTAAATATCAGTTACAGGTATTTAGGTGGATACCGGATCTTCTCACGCCCCAAACTTCAGGGAAGGGGTGAATGTTCCATGGCAAATATGTAACATTGTGAATTGTCGAGGGAGTGCAACCTCTAAAGATGGTCCCTCTGCTATTTCTACAATACATATACATTTCCCTTGGTCAACACCTGCAAAAGGGTGAACAATCAATGTTTCTGCAAAAAATGGACAGAGAAGACTCAGTTGCAGAGGGGCTCACAGCAGGGCGCTTTTGGGGAGATCTGACCCTTGACCGTTTCCGGCCACACGTTCGTCCGGGTTCATGGGAATTTTGGCCCAGATGGCACCCATTAATTCTTGGGTGTTCGCTTACCCTCTGTCATGCAGCACCCAATAGCTGACATGTAACTATACGCCGACCTATGGGAAAATGCAAGGACTTCGGTTTCGAACCAATGGAAACCAGGGGCGTAGCCTTGTAGGAGGTGCTAATTTTCAGTGTGCGAGAGAGAGTTCTTGAGAGAGTTTTTGAGGGAGTCTTTTTTTTGATCTCGTGCAGTGAGGTCCTGATTTTGTGGGACTCGTTTTCCCCGAGTCCGAGACGATAGGTCCTTACTCTACGGACCCCGTTATGGGACTCCGACGCCTCCCGACACTCTGACGATCTATCCGGCGAGATGCTGAAAGTATGCCATGCATGTACTTTTACATACTTTATTGTTGGCACGAAATGATATTTCTCTCTCTCTCTAGACAATTATAGTGTAATAGCTTCATATTCAGATGAATTGTTTATTTTGTGTAAAATTAACACAAGGGAATTTTTGACGTATCACATGTTTAGATACGAGTTAATTCCAAATTTTAATGCAGTCTAACAACAGAGAGACTTTAATGTTTTAAATGGATGATTTTTTAAATTCATTATTGAAAATTGTTAATTATAACGGGATCTTTATTTTTGCACAGAGATGCTGTCTGAGGTAAATCATGTCTATATTAGGATGTTAATAGACTATTTTTCATTGTTAATTTTGTGTGTGAATAAATTCTGTTATTGTTTTATTTCATGTCCGCTGTCCTCATTTCTCATTCATAATTTCTAATATATTATTGATTGCTTATCTGTATTTTAATGGACACGGCCAATGTCGAAGATCTCTTTTAGCGATAATAGTGATTTTTTGCGTGTGGTGAAAATCCACGCAACACCGTGTTTGTCCGATGAAGTACGACACAGTTCCAAAATTCTCCACACTCAGGTGAAACATAGTAGGCAGCAAGGATTGTAATGTAAGACCGTCACATTCAGTATATACTTTCTTTATAGCGCTATCAGTAGTATCCAACGATGAACGTTTGTAAACAATTTTTACTGGAAGAGTAACGATTGCACAAAGCACACCTCTTTCAACTCTCTCACAAGTCTTTTTGAAAGTAAAGAGGGGGGGGGACTTGCGACCGTAATCTCACCAAATAGTGGGGTAACATTTTTAAACTCACCAATAAATCACGTGACTTCTTTAAAATCGCCATGTGCTGGTGCTAAAATGTGTTTAAAAACCCGCCAAATGTTTGTAGGTACTGACGTCATCTGTTTCATGCCCATTCTTGAATAAAGTATTCTTTTAAAACATCTGATATTTTCGGAATGAATTCTTTCCGTCTTGAATGTCCGAAAGAATCTTTCCGCTGTTGTAGAGGGCGCGATGGTTAGCGCGCGGGAATTGCACTCGGTAGACCCGGGTTCGATTCCCGCCACTACAAAAACTGCCGCCGTGTTCAAGCGGAGTACGATCACGTTAAACGTGTGATTCCGTAAATCCTTCCGAGAAATTAATGGTAAGGGAAGGATAATACGGTCCCTGTGGATGCCTGCCCCACTGGGTTCCGGTCTAAGTTGGGTGGCACTTCCTGGCTGTCCAAACAGTTACCTTACACCTTTCTGGTAGGTCGGACGGTCAGGGTCTCAACAACAACAACAGCTGTTGTAGAATATAATCTTCTGCTTCAAACATGACCAAAAGAATGTTGCTAGCAACGAAACTGCTGTTAGAGTGAATGTTCGTTATACAAGCTTTCCAAGTGTCGGGGATCATGGTAATTCCACGAGTCGTTGGAAAATACTGGCCTTTGCATTCCTTGAATTCACAAACACGAATTTTTAAATTATTTCGAAATCTCTTAAGGGCTGAGAAATAACACCAATTAAGATCAACATAAGGCGATATTTTCTAAAACAGAGGATGGTACTTTCCTAGAATAGTATTGATCCAACCAGTCTTGTGATAGGATTTCATTCTCTTGTTCACTCGTAAAGGATCGCTTTTTACTGTGTGGAACCAGTTTTCTAAACGTTAAACTAATTCCTGCTTCAGAAATTTCGGGTTGGCGAGGAATTCGATGAGAATAAAGTTCATTTATGGAAGGATATATCACGTACAAGGAACCATACTTGGAAGGAATACGGGTAGACTGTTCATCGTTTCGTTCAAAGATAATACGACGAGTAGCCCAAAAACTAACACAGGATGTGTAGTAACCAAGTCCTTTTCATTATCCATGTGACTTCCATCTTTTGCATCACCATTTGGATAATAGTTCAGGAGCATATAGTTAAAATCCATATCACTCGCTTTTTTCACTTGTCTTTTAATGTCGAGCATCACAGGAGTCCATTCGTTGGTTTGTATAGAGGTACCGGAAAAGGCATATGATAGATCAGCATCTCCAAAAGCAAGAGTTTTTCTTAAAGGCGTATAGGATTGTCGATACACTACAATATTAGTTTCTTTAAAGATCAGGGTTTGCAGCTCTTTAAAGATTTCATCTGCTTTAGCTTGATTCACAAACGTTCGAATGTGATGTACATTCAAATAATGTTTTCAAATCGAATAGTTTGAGGGATAGTAGACATGATGATATAGAAAACAAGCTAGCTGGATAGAATCTAACAAGTAAGTAACGTTATCTGAAGCCATTATCTAACGTTCCCCCACATTAGCGCCCTTCCCCATGATAACATCACAACCCTGACAACCAATCCCGTGCGATCCAGTTCTAACGCATGCGCGGTCTGTGCTGACGTCAAAAACCTGCCCTGTCAATCCCGTACAACCCGAGTCTAACGCATGTGTGCCCCTATCTAATAACAACCGACATGTCTATTACGAAACCTGTTTTGCTGTGACCTCTACGTTGGTTAGTACACAACTTAAAATGATGGTTTCATAAAATGGCTTCATACAAGGAAGGAAAAACACGCACAGGTAATTATGAATCATCTTTTTATTAATTATCTTTAATAATTGTTCATTTTAAATCGGTCTTGTTTGTGACAAAGTGGGTAGGTGCATTCAGTTCCTCTAAAGCTGTTTAAAACACTTGTCATCCTGTTACATTCCTTTTCTTTTGTTCAAATATCAGGTTACATAAATCCCCAATATTCATTTTAGGAATCCATTGGTTATGATGTGGAATTTGGCCTTTGTCGTTCCAAGAAAGATGGCCTTTTAAAATGCCCAATATATGGTTGGCATAGGTTCTCATGTTCTGGGGAACACTATTTAAAATAATGTCTGCATACCTTTGGGGCTCCTTTTATTTTGTTTTCGATAGATGTTCAGATATTTCTATGTTCTGTACAGGTTCATTATGAGATACTCGTATGAGTGTATTAAATTAATCCATCTTTATTATCTTTTGTAAAAGTTCGTAATACAGTTTCACTTTATCATCTTCACTGAGTGAAGTATTCAGAATTCAGTTTTATACTTTTTTGTAGCAGCATGTTTAGACAGGGACTTTTCGGGAAGCAAGGCATACTTTTTAGTGTGCTCCATTGAAAAGGGTCGTGATTACAGTTAGGGCTGCTGGAATAAGCAAGTTGAGAAAAGCACCTTTCTGAATAATAAGCTTGCGTTTCAGGTAAATGCCTGTTTGCGAGCTCTCATAAAACTGTCTTGAGCAAGATTGCGGACGCTCTTCTAAAAGTCCTCTACACCATTGCCAAATTTTTCTAGTAGGTCGGACAGTCTGGGTCTCAACAACAACAAAAACATTGCCAAAGGGGATTGGATATGATTGAGTTTTGCTTAGAAAATAACTTTATAATTTTCAATGATCCTAACTGTGGTCTAACATTCGTGAGAACACATTTCCAGATTTAACTCAAATCTGTCTTGAGCCACTCTCATTCGGATATACACATCCTCTCAAATACATCCAATTCAGCTTTTTAAAATATTTATTTTTAAAAGTTAAAAACAGATATCTATGATTATTTAAAATTAAGTGTTTCACGGATCGCCGATAAACAGTCTGCGGGGTTTCCACCCTCATTGGGATATACGCAGCCCTTCCAATACATCCCTTCAGCTTTTAAAATAATTATTTTTAAAAGTTGAAAACAGATATCTATGATTATTTAAAATTAAAGTTGAAAATGCATATATATGATTATTTAAAATTAAGTGTTTCACGTATCGGCGGTAAACAGTCTGTGGGCTTCCACCCTCATTGGGATATACACAGCCCCCCAAATATATCCAATTCAGCTTCAAAAAATAATTATTTTTAAAAGTTTTAAACAGATATAAATGTTTATTTAAAATTAAAGTTGAAAACATATATCTATCATTATTTAAATTTAAGTATTTCACGGATCGCCGATAAATAGTCCGCGGGATTCCACCTTCATTTGGATATACACAGTTCCTCAAATACATCCAATTCAGTCTCTAAAATATTTTTTTTTAAAAGTTGAAATCAGATATCTATGATTATTTAAAATTAAGTGTATCACGGTTCGCCGATAAACAGTTTGCGAGCTTCCACTCTCATTCAGATATACACATCCCCTCAAATACATCCAATTCAGCTTTTGAAATATTTATTTTTAAAATTTGAAAAGAGATATCTATGATTATTTAAAATTAAATGTTTCACGGATCGCCGATAAACAGTCGGCGGGCTTCCACCCTCATTGGGATATACACAGCCCTCCAAATACATCCAATTCAATTTTTAAAATATTTATTTTTAAAAGTTGGAAAGAGATATCTATAATTATTTAAAATCAAATGTTTCAAGGATCGTCCATAAACAGTGTGAGGACTTCCACCCTCATTGGGATATACACAGACCTTCAAAAACATCCAATTCAGCTTTTAAAATATTTATTTTTAAAAGTTGAAAACAGATATCTTTGATTATTTAAAATTAATTGTTTCACGGATCGCCGATAAGCAGTCTCCGGCCTTCCGCACACATTGGGATATACACAGCCCCTCAAATACATCCAATTCAGCTTTTGAAATATTTATTTTTAAAATTTGAAAAGAGATATCTATGATTATTTAAAATTAAATGTTTCACGGATCGCCGATAAACAGTCGGCGGGCTTCCACCCTCATTGGGATATACACAGCCCTCCAAATACATCCAATTCAATTTTTAAAATATTTATTTTTAAAAGTTGGAAAGAGATATCTATAATTATTTAAAATCAAATGTTTCAAGGATCGTCCATAAATAGTGTGAGGACTTCCACCCTCATTGGGATATACACAGACCTTCAAAAATATCCAATTCAGCTTTTAAAATATTTATTTTTAAAAGTTGAAAACATATGCCTATGATTATTTAAAATTAAGTGTTTAACGGATCGCCGATAAACAGTCAGTGGGTTTTCACCCTCATTGGGATATACACAGCCCCTCAAATACATCCAATTCAGCTTTTTAAAATATTTTTTTAAAAGTTGAAAACATATATCCATGATTATTTAAAATTAGGTGTTTCACGGATCGCCGATAAATAGTCCGCGGGATTCCACCCTCAATGGGATATACACAGTCCCTCAAATACATCCAATTAAGTTTCAAAAATATTTATTTTTAAAAGTTGAAAACAGATATCTATGATTATTTAAAATTAAGTGTTTCACGGATCGCCGATAAACAGTCGGCTGGCTTCCACCCTCATTGGGATATACACAGTCCCCCTCAAGTACGTCCAAATCAGCTTTTTAAAATATTTATTTTTGAAAGTTGGAAACAGATATTTATGATTATATAAATTCAAGTGCTCAAGGATCCCAAATAAACAGTCTGCGGACTTCCACCCTTATTGGATCGCCGATAAACAGACTGCGGGTTTCCACCCTCATTGGAATATACACAGCCCCTCAAATACGTCCAATTCAGATTTTTGATATATTAATTTTATAAGATGAAAACAGATATCTATTATTATTTAAAATGAAGTGTTTCACGGATCGCCGGTAAACAGCCTGCGGGCTTCCACCCTCATTGAGATATACACAGCCCCCCAGATACATCGAATTCAGCATTTTAAAATAATAATTTTTAAAAGTTGAAAACAGATATCTATGATTATTTAAAATGCAGTGTTTCACGTATCGCCGATAAATAGTCCGCGGGATTCCACCCTCATTGGGATATACACAGTCCCTCAAAATACAACCAATTCTGTTTTAAAAATATTTATTATTAAAGTTGGAAACAGATATCTATGATTATATAAAATCAAGTGTTTAAGGATCGCCCATAAACGGTCTGCGGACTTCCACCCTGATTGGGATATACCCAGTCCCTCAAATACATATAATTCAGTTTTTAAAATATTTATTTTTAATAGGTGAAAACAGATATCTATGATTACTTAAAATTAAGTGTTCCCCGTTTCACCGATCAACAGTCTGCGATCTTCAACTCTCATTCGGATATACACATCCCCTCAAATACATCCAATTCAGCTTTTAAGTATTTATTTTTAAAATTAGAAAACATATATCTATGATGACTTAAACGTGTTTCACGGATCGCTTATAAACAGTCTGCGGGCTTCCACTCTCATTGGGATATACACAGTCCCCCAAATACATCCTATTCAGCATTTAAAATTTTTATTTTTAAAATTTGAAAACCGATATCTATTATTATTAAAAATTAAGTGTTTCAGGGATCGCCGATAAAGAGTCGGCGGGCTTTCAACCTCATTGGGATATACACAGCCCCTCAAATACATCCAAATCAGCTTTATAAATTATTTATTTTTAAAAGTTGAAAACAGATATCTTTGATTATTTAAAATTAACTGTTTCTCGGATCGTCGATAAACATTCTGCGGGCTTCCACACTCATTGGGATATACACAGCCCCTCATATACATCCTATTCAGCTTTACAAAATATTTATTTTTAAAAGTTGGGAACAGATATATCTATGATTATTTAAAATCAAATGTATCAAGGAACGCCCATAAATAATCTGCGGACTTCCACCTCCTTGGAATATACACAGCCCCTCAAATACATCTAATTCAGCTTTTAAAATAGTTATTTTTAAAAGTTGAAAACATATGTCTATGATAATTTAAAATTAAGTGTTTAACGGATCGCCGATAAACAGTCTGTGGGTTTTCACCCTCATTGGGATATACACAACCCCTCAAATACATCCAATTCAGCTTTTTATAATATTTATTTTTAAAAGTTGAAAACAGATATCTATGATTATATAAAATTAAGTGTTTCACGGACCGCCGATAAAGAGTCTGCGGGCTTCCATTCCCATTGGGATATGCGTAGCCCATCAAATACATCCTATTCAGCTTTATAAATTATTTATTTTTAAAAGTTGAAAGCAGATATCTATGATTATTTAAAATTAAGTGTTTCACGGATCGCCGATAAATAGTCCGCGGGATTCCACCCTCATTGGGATATACACAGTCCCTAAAAATACAACCAATTCTGTTTTAAAAATATTTATTTTTAAAGTTCTTAGTTGGGGTAACGCACCATCTCACTTGTTTTGCTTTGTCTCCCCACCTTAGCTGTGGTTGGCGTCTGGTTTGGCTTTCCACTCATGGCAGTGGCTGTTGGCATATACCAACGAGGTTTCAACACGTATAGTCGGGGTATTGTTCCGTACTTCTCTACTTTGGTGTCAGCCTACACTGGCTTAATCTCACTAGGAAGTTTTTCTCCACGTTGCACTAATCCCTTTATTCCCTTTCAGCTCTAACTGCTATTCCCTTTCAGCTTTTAATGTTTTGTATATTTCAGCTTCCCCATAGGATACCTCCCCCCCAGGATTTAAGGTCCTCCCCTCTCCCCCCTGAAGAAGACAGCTGCTTCCCTGGCACGGGACAGCCTACAGGTGGTATTTGGTATGTGGTGTTGCTGCTGCGGCCCCTTCGGGGGTCCCCAGCAGTCCCTAACTTTTCCCTTTCAGATCCAGCAGCTGGCGGTCCTGTACCCGGGTAAGAGGTTTTTATTTATAGTCTTAGTTTTAGATTAGATATTAGCGCCTTCCCTACTCTTCTGTTTTGGGTCCTGCGCCTAATTCATTTCCTATGGTCCACTTCACCCCGGTCTTCCCCCTTTTTTTCACTAGGGATCCTCCTGGTGTTCTTCCTCTGGCTTTGGGGTCTCCACTCTTCCTCTTCTCCTTCTCTTTTCTTACTCTCTTAGGTTAGACTAGTTTAGCTCTCTGTCCCATAGGCTTTTACTTCTGCCTCTTTTGGTTTTTGTTAGAATAGTAATTTGTTTATCCCTAGGCGTTAAGCCATAGCTCTTCTGGTCCTCCTCTCATAGTTATACTCCTCCTTTGTCTACTCCTTCCTCCTAGGTCTGGCCCCTATTGGGTCCCTCCCGGCGTTGGCTTTAGCCCTCTCTTCCCGCCCCCCTTTCCTTTTTCTCCTTTTCTAGGTTAAGCTAACCCGGCAGTACGGGTATAAGTCCGGGTTACGACGGCGCTTCTTTAAGTTGCATACTGCCTCTGCATAACTACCGAGGGGTAGAAAGTTGGAATCCTCTGCAAAACATGTCTATCGGTCGCCATAGGAATGGCTCTTTTCGGAACTTTTGGGCGGTCACTGCAGTCGTAATTATGTCGTTCGTGCACCTCTAGAGTGCCTCATTTTCTCCAGCTGGAGTAGGAGGCTTGCCTGGGACGCCTCAGCTAGGAAATCCCTGGCGGGGGAGTCCAGGGCTTTGTTCACGTGATTTGGCTGCTCTCTGGTGGTGGTGTGCGTGGTCAAGGGTCCATAAGAAGCTTTCCCAGTTTTGGCGTTTGTCTAGCCATGGTTTACGGTCCACATTTTGACCAATCTTACTCTTCTGGACCTCAGCCGGGTCGTCTGCGGACGACTCTCAGCGATGGAGATTCCAAACCTGGAAGCCGTGTGGCAGAACAGGTCTCCACCCCGCTGTCTGACAGATATCTATGATTATATAAAATCAAGTGCTCAAGTATCGCCCATAAACAGTCTGCGGACTTCCACCCACATTGGATCGCCTATAAACAGACTGCGGGTTTCCACTCTCATTGGGATATACTCAGCCCCTCAAATACGTCCAATTCAGTTTTTTAATATAATAATTTTTAAAAGATGAAAACAGATATCTATGATTATTTAAAATGATGTGTTTCACGGATCGCAGATAAGCAGTCGGCGGGCTTCCACCCTCATTGGGATATACACAGCCCCTCAAATACGTACAATTCAGATTTTTAAAATATTTATTTTTAAAAGAAGGAAACAGATATCTATGATTATTTAAAATTAAGTGATTCACGGAGCGCCGAAAACGGTCTGCGGGCTGCCACCCTCATTGAAATATACACAGTCCCTCAAATACATCCAATTCCGCTTTTTAAGGGGACTCAGTACCCTTCATTTGGCGAAAAATGACGAAAATACCGATTTTCAAATTTTTTGCTTAAAATATACCTTGACACCCCTAGTATATCCTGACAAAGTTTCGTGAAGATCCGAGAACTATAAATATATTAAAAAGGCTTTTGACTGCAACTGTGTCCCTTTAAATACCACGCTTACTTCTCAGTTTACGCTATGTTTACATCGCATCTGCAACTGAATACTCCCTGTTTTACAAATTATTTCTACCAGGAAGAAGATGAAAGTGCTTAATCGTAATTTTAATTGATAAAAAGACGTTGTTTACTTTTTCCGATTTGCTTTCGTTCGTTAATATCGTACATAAACTGTGGAACTCAAAATGCAAACGAAAGCTTGCACAGTGTGACGTGGGCAAAATGTCCTAAAGAAACATTTGTACATAAAAAACTTGCAAAACTCTGTGTAATGGAAGCTGTGTGTGAATATAATAAAGGTACACTGCGCTGCATAAAAGAAGCACAGAATGTCTTAGGTATACCTTTAGGAAAGTGCTCCATGAATCTCGGTGTTGCGCTCGATTTTCGAAAAAAAATGTTTCGACAAAAACGAAGTGCAAAATATCAACTTGATGTAAACTGGTTAAAAAAGCAATTTTAAAAAGAGACGTATTAGTTAAAAAGAAGGAAGGTGTAACATACAATGCAGGGTATTTTTAAAAGAAGAAATAATGGTAGTTATGCAGAAATGATATGCATAAGGTTGCGAAATATTGTGTGTTTTTAGGATATGAATATATTTTCAAATCTTGTATTTCTTTTATAATATAAATATCATCATATTTATAGTTAAGCTATATCCTAATGAAATGAGTCAAATGTATTTCATGGTGTAAAAATAATAATGAATTTGGTAAAATCAATTTTTATTTATATTTTTTCTCGATTTTCTTTTCAATGTGTGACAACTAAGGTTTCGGCTAAAGGTCACTTATATAAAATAAATATAGTTAAATTCAATGAAACAGCTACAGTTTTAAAGGTAAGTGTATAATAAATAATTTAAAATAACATTTAAAGTAATTTAAAATGGATTTGGAATAATTTTTCAAAGTTAAAACCTTTAAAGTGCTTTTTCTCAGTTCGTGTTTTTTCAATATATCAATATGCTCAAAATGCTAAAACTTAAATATATATTTCTCAATTGACTTAATTTTTTTTCTGGATGTTCATTATAGTGCATTTTATGAAACAAAGGATCATAAAATGCACTATAATGAACATCCAATAATATTAAATTTTTGCAATAAAATTAAAAGTTTTTTTTAAAAAAATAGATATGTACAAAAAACTCAATTTTTTGTTGAATTTTTACATATGTATCAACATTTTATTTTTTTTCTCGCGAACTAATTAACTTTTCAAAAATCCGATCCTTCAAGTTATAGAAGACACTTCAAGGAACCTTATAAAAAAAAAGGGTTGCAAAAAGTTAGAAATTGTAGGAGAAGATACGTTTTAAAAATTATTTAAATTTAAAAAAAAATTTAAATTTTTCAAATTGTATCAGTAGAATTGTCTTTTTCTTGATAAAATAATTTTCCTTAATAAAATAATTCAATAATATGCAAAAAGAGTATTGTAAAGTGCTTAAACAAAAAAAATTGTTCAAAGGGTACCGAGTCCCCTTAAAATATTTATTATTAAAGTTGGAAACAGATATCTATGATTATATAAAATCAAGTGTTTAAGGATCGCCCATAAACAGTCTGCGGACTTCCACCCTCATTGGGATATACCCAGTCCCTCAAATACATATAATTCAGTTTTTAAAATATTTATTTTAAATAGGTGAAAACAGATATCTATGATTACTTAAAATTAAGTGTTCCCCGTTTCACCGATCAACAGTCTGCGATCTTCAACTCTCATTCGGATATACACATCCCCTCAAATACATCCAATTCAGCTTTTAAGTATTTATTTTTAAAATTAGAAAACATATATCTATGATGACTTAAACGTGTTTCACGGATCGCTTATAAACAGTCTGCGGGCTTCCACTCTCATTGGGATATACACAGTCCCCCAAATACATCCTATTCAGCATTTAAAATTTTTATTTTTAAAATTTGAAAACCGATATCTATTATTATTAAAAATTAAGTGTTTCAGGGATCGCCGATAAAGAGTCGGCGGGCTTTCAACCTCATTGGGATATACACAGCCCCTCAAATACATCCAAATCACCTTTTTAAATATTTATTTTTAAAAGTTGAAAACAGATATCTATGATTATTTAAAATTAAGTGTTTCAAGGATCGCCGATAAAGAGTCTGCGGGCTTCCATCCTCTTTGGGATATGCGTAGCCCATCAAATACATCCTATTCAGCTTTATAAATTATTTATTTTTAAAAGTTGAAAACAGATATCTTTGATTATTTAAAATTAACTGTTTCTCGGATCGTCGATAAACATTCTGCGGGCTTCCACACTCATTGGGATATACACAGCCCCTCATATACATCCTATTCAGCTTTACAAAATATTTATTTTTAAAAGTTGGGAACAGATATATCTATGATTATTTAAAATCAAATGTATCAAGGAACGCCCATAAATAGTCTGCGGACTTCCACCTCCTTGGAATATGCACAGCCCCTCAAATACATCTAATTCAGCTTTTAAAATAGTTATTTTTAAAAGTTGAAAACATATGTCTATGATAATTTAAAATTAAGTGTTTAACGGATCGCCGATAAACAGTCTGTGGGTTTTCACCCTCATTGGGATATACACAACCCCTCAAATACATTCAATTCAGCTTTTTATAATATTTATTTTTAAAAGTTGAAAACAGATATCTATGATTATATAAAATTAAGTGTTTCACGGACCGCCGATAAAGAGTCTGCGGGCTTCCATTCCCATTGGGATATGCGTAGCCCATCAAATACATCCTATTCAGCTTTATAAATTATTTATTTTTAAAAGTTGAAAGCAGATATCTATGATTATTTAAAATTAAGTGTTTCACGGATCGCCGATAAATAGTCCGCGGGATTCCACCCTCATTGGGATATACACAGTCCCTAAAAATACAACCAATTCTGTTTTAAAAATATTTATTTTTAAAGTTCTTATTTGGGGTAACGCACCATCTCACTTGTTTTGCTTTGTCTCCCCATCTTAGCTGTGGTTGGCGTCTGGTTTGGCTTTCCACTCATGGCAGTGGCTGTTGGCATATACCAACGAGGTTTCAACACGTATAGTCGGGGTATTGTTCTGTACTTCTCTACTTTGGTGTCAGCCTACACTGGCTTAATCTCACTAGGAAGTTTTTCTCCACGTTGCACTAATCCCTTTATTCCCTTTCAGCTCTAACTGCTATTCCCTTTCAGCTTTTAATGTTTTGTATATTTCAGCTTCCCCATAGGATACCTCCCCCCCAGGATTTAAGGTCCTCCCCTCTCCCCCCTGAAGAAGACAGCTGCTTCCCTGGCACGGGACAGCCTACAGGTGGTATTTGGTATGTGGTGTTGCTGCTGCGGCCCCTTCGGGGGTCCCCAGCAGTCCCTAACTTTTCCCTTTCAGATCCAGCAGCTGGCGGTCCTGTACCCGGGTAAGAGGTTTTTATTTATAGTCTTAGTTTTAGATTAGATATTAGAGCCTTCCCTACTCTTCTGTTTTGGGTCCTGCGCCTAATTCATTTCCTATGGTCCACTTCACCCCGGTCTTCCCCCTTTTTTTCACTAGGGATCCTCCTGGTGTTCTTCCTCTGGCTTTGGGGTCTCCACTCTTCCTCTTCTCCTTCTCTTTTCTTACTCTCTTAGGTTAGACTAGTTTAGCTCTCTGTCCCATAGGCTTTTACTTCTGCCTCTTTTGGTTTTTGTTAGAATAGTAATTTGTTTATCCCTAGGCGTTAAGCCATAGCTCTTCTGGTCCTCCTCTCATAGTTATACTCCTCCTTTGTCTACTCCTTCCTCCTAGGTCTGGCCCCTATTGGGTCCCTCCCGGCGTTGGCTTTAGCCCTCTCTTCCCGCCCCCCTTTCCTTTTTCTCCTTTTCTAGGTTAAGCTAACCCGGCAGTACGGGTATAAGTCCGGGTTACGACGGCGCTTCTTTAAGTTGCATACTGCCTCTGCATAACTACCGAGGGGTAGAAAGTTGGAATCCTCTGCAAAACATGTCTATCGGTCGCCATAGGAATGGCTCTTTTCGGAACTTTTGGGCGGTCACTGCAGTCGTAATTATGTCGTTCGTGCACCTCTAGAGTGCCTCATTTTCTCTAGCTGGAGTAGGAGGCTTGCCTGGGACGCCTCAGCTAGGAAATCCCTGGCGGGGGAGTCCAGGGCTTTGTTCACGTGATTTGGCTGCTCTCTGGTGGTGGTGTGCGTGGTCAAGGGTCCATAAGAAGCTTTCCCAGTTTTGGCGTTTGTCTAGCCATGGTTTACGGTCCACATTTTGACCAATCTTACTCTTCTGGACCTCAGCCGGGTCGTCTGCGGACGACTCTCAGCGATGGAGATTCCAAACCTGGAAGCCGTGTGGCAGAACAGGTCTCCATCCCGCTGTCTGACAGATATCTATGATTATATAAAATCAAGTGCTCAAGGATCGCCCATAAACAGTCTGCGGACTTCCACCCACATTGGATCGCCTATAAACAGACTGCGGGTTTCCACTCTCATTGGGATATACTCAGCCCCTCAAATACGTCCAATTCAGTTTTTTAATATAATAATTTTTAAAAGATGAAAACAGATATCTATGATTATTTAAAATGATGTGTTTCACGGATCGCAGATAAGCAGTCGGCGGGCTTCCACCCTCATTGGGATATACACAGCCCCTCAAATACGTACAATTCAGATTTTTAAAATATTTATTTTTAAAAGAAGGAAACAGATATCTATGATTATTTAAAATTAAGTGATTCACGGAGCGCCGAAAACGGTCTGCGGGCTGCCACCCTCATTGAAATATACACAGTCCCTCAAATACATCCAATTCCGCTTTTTAAGGGGACTCAGTACCCTTCATTTGGCGAAAAATGACGAAAATACCGATTTTCAAATTTTTTGCTTAAAATATACCTTGACACCCCTAGTATATCCTGACAAAGTTTCGTGAAGATCCGAGAACTATAAATATATTAAAAAGGCTTTTGACTGCAACTGTGTCCCTTTAAATACCACGCTTACTTCTCAGTTTACGCTATGTTTACATCGCATCTGCAACTGAATACTCCCTGTTTTACAAATTATTTCTACCAGGATGAAGATGAAAGTGCTTAATCGTAATTTTAATTGATAAAAAAACGTTGTTTACTTTTTCCGATTTGCTTTCGTTCGTTAATATCGTACATAAACTGTGGAACTCAAAATGCAAACGAAAGCTTGCACAGTGTGACGTGGGCAAAATGTCCTAAAGAAACATTTGTACATAAAAAACTTGCAAAACTCTGTGTAATGGAAGCTGTGTGTGAATATAATAAAGGTACACTGCGCTGCATAAAAGAAGCACAGAATGTCTTAGGTATACCTTTAGGAAAGTGCTCCATGAATCTCGGTGTTGCGCTCGATTTTCGAAAAAAAATGTTTCGACAAAAACGACGAAGTGCAAAATATCAACTTGCATGTAAACTGGTTAAAGAAGCAATTTTAAAAAGAGACGTATTAGTTAAAAAGAAGGAAGGTGTAACATACAATGCAGGGTATTTTTAAAAGAAGAAATAATGGTAGTTATGCAGAAATGATATGCATAAGGTTGCGAAATATTGTGTGTTTTTAGGATATGAATATATTTTCAAATCTTGTATTTCTTTTATAATATAAATATCATCATATTTATAGTTAAGCTATATCCTAATGAAATGAGTCAAATGTATTTCATGGTGTAAAAATAATAATGAATTTGGTAAAATCAATTTTTATTTATATTTTTTCTCGATTTTCTTTTCAATGTGTGACAACTAAGGTTTCGGCTAAAGGTCACTTATATAAAATAAATATAGTTAAATTCAATGAAACAGCTACAGTTTTAAAGGTAAGTGTATAATAAATAATTTAAAATAACATTTAAAGTAATTTAAAATGGATTTGGAATAATTTTTCAAAGTTAAAACCTTTAAAGTGCTTTTTCTCAGTTCGTGTTTTTTCAATATATCAATATGCTCAAAATGCTAAAACTTAAATATATATTTCTCAATTGACTTAATTTTTTTTCTGGATGCTCATTATAGTGCATTTTATGAAACCAAGGATCGGATTTGCAATAAAATTAAAAGTTTTTTTTAAAAAAATAGATATGTACTAAAAACTCAATTTTTTGTTGAATTTTTACATATGTATCAACATTTTATTTTTTTTCTCCCGAACTAATTAACTTTTCAAAAATCCGATTCTTCAAGTTATAGAAGACACTTCAAGGAACCTTATAAAAAAAAAGGGTTGCAAAAAGTTAGAAATTGTAGGAGAAGATACGTTTTAAAAATTATTTAAATTTAAAAAAAAAATTTAAATTTTTCAAATTGTATCAGTAGAATTGTCTTTTTCTTGATAAAATAATTTTCCTTAATAAAATAATTCAATAATATGCAAAAAGAGTATTGTAAAGTGCTTAAACAAAAAAAATTGTTCAAAGGGTACCGAGTCCCCTTAAAATATTTATTTTTAAAGTTGGAAACAGATATCTATGTTTAAAAAAAAATCAATTGCTCAAGGATCGCCCATAAACAGTCTGCGGACTTCCATCCTCATTGGATCGCCGATAAACAGACTGCGGACTTCCACCCTCATTGGATCGCCGATAAACAGACTGCGGGTTTCCACCCTCATTGGGATATACACAGCCCCTCAATCACGTCCAATTCAGCTTTTTAATATATTAATTTTTAAAAGATGAAAACAGATATCTTTGATTATTTAAAATTAAGTGTTTCACGGATCGCCGATAAAAAAGTTTGAGGGCTTCCACTCTCATTTGAATATACGCAGCCCCTTAAATACATCCAATTCAACTTTTGAAAATATTTATTTTTAAAAATTGAAAACAGATATCTATGGTTATTTAAAATTAAGTGTTTCACGGATCGCCGATAAATAGTCAACGGGATTCCACCCTTATTGGGATATACACAGTCCCCCAAATACAACCAATTCAGTTTGAAAAATATTTATTTTTAAAAGTTGAAAACTTATGTCTATGATTATTTAAAATTAAGAGTTTCACGGATCGCCGATAAACAGTCGGCGGGCTTCCATCTCCTTGGAATATACACAGCCCCTCAAATACATCTAATTCAGCTTTTAAAATAATTATTTTTAAAAGTTCAAAACATATGTCTATGATTATGTAAAATTAAGTGTTTAACGGATCGCCGATAAACAGTCAGTGGGTTTTCACCCTCATTGGGATATACACAGACCCTCAAATACAGCCAATTCAGCATTATAAAATATTTTTCTTTAAAAGTTGAAAAAAGATATATTTGTATATTTAAATTTAAATGTTTCACGGATCCCCGATACCGTGTTCATGCGGAGTACGATCACGTTAAACATGTGGGTCCGAAAGTCCTTCCGAGAGGTTGGTGGTAGGGGAAGGAGGGTACGGTCCCTGTGGATGCCTCCCCCACTGGGTTCCGGTCTAAATTGGGTGGCACTTCCCGACCGTCCAAACAGTTACCTTACACCTTTCTGGTAGGTCGGACGGTCTGGGTTTCAACAGCAACAACAACGGATCCCCGATAAAAAGTCTGCGAGCTTCCACTCTCATTCGGATATGCACATCCCCTCAAATACATCCAATTCAGCGTTTAAATATTTATTTTTAAAATTTGAAAACAGATATCTATGATTATTTAAAATTAAGTGCTTAACGGATCGCTTATAAATAGTCTGCGGGCTTCCACTCTCATTGGGACATACACAGTCCCCCAAATACATCCTATTCTGCATTTTAAAATACTTATTTTTAAAATTTTAAAACCGATATATATGATTAATAAAAATTAATTGTTTCAGGGATCTCCGATAAAAAGTCTGCGGGCTTCCACCCTCATTGGGATATACACAGACCCTCAAATACATCCAACTCCGCTTTATAAAATATTTATTTTTAAATGTTGAAAACAGATATCTATGATTATTTAAAATTAAGTGAATCACGGAACGCCGAAAACATTCTGTGGGCTACCACCCTCATTTGGATATACACAGCCCCTCAAATACATCCAAATAAGCTTTTAAAATATTTATTTTTAAAAGTTGAAAAGAGATTCCTATGATTATTTAAAATTAAGTGTTTCACGGATCGCCGATAAACAGTTTGCTGGCTTCCACCCTCATTGGTATAAACACAGCCCCGTCAAATACATCCAATTTAGCTTCTTAAAATAATTATTTTTAAAAGTTCAAAACAGATATCTATGATTATTTCAAATTAAGTGTTTCAAGGATCGCCGATAAATAGTCTGCGGGATTCCACCCTCATTTGGATATACACAGTCCCTCAAATTCAACCAATTCAGTTTTAAAAATATTTATTTTTAAAAGTTAAATACATATATCAATGACTATTTAAACTTAAGTGTTTCACGGATCGCCGATAAACAGTCGGCGGGCTTCTACCATCATTGGGATATACACAGCCCCTCAAATACATCCAAATCAGCTTTTTAAAATATTTATTTTTAAAGTTGGAAAGAGATATCTATGAATATATGAAATCAAGTGCTCAAGGATCGCCCATAAACAGGCTGCCGACTTCCACCCTTATTGGATCTCTGATTCACAGACTGCAGGTGTCCACACATATTGGGATATACATAGCCCCTCAAATACGTCCAATTCAGTTTTTTAATATATTAATTTTTAAAAGTTGGAAAGAGATATCTATAATTATTTAAAATCAAATGTTTCAAGGATCGTCCATAAATAGTCTGCGGGCTTCCACCTCCTTGGAATATACACAGCCCCTCAAATACATCTAATTCAGCTTTTAAAATAGTTATTTTTAAAAGTTGAAAACATATGTCTATGATAATTTAAAATTAAGTGTTTAACGGAACGCCGAAAACAGTGTGCGGGCTACCACCTTCATTACGATATGCACAGCCCTTCAAATACATCCAACTCAGCTTTTTAAAATATTTATTTTCAAAAGTTGAAAAAATATATATTTGATTATTTAAAATAATTTGTTTCACGGATCGCCGGTAAACAGCCTGCGTGCTTCCACCCTCATTGAGATATACACAGCCCCTCAAATACATCAAATTCAGCATTTTAAATTATTTTTTTTTAAAGTTGAAAACTGATATCTATGATTATTGAAAATTAAGTGTTTGAGGGATCGCCCATAAACAGTCAGCGGACTTCGACACTTATTGGATCGCCGATAAACAGACTGCGGGTTTCCACCCTCATTGTGATATACACAGCCCCTCAAATACACCCAATTCTGTTTTTTATTATATTAATTTTTAAAAGTCGAAAAGAGATTCCTATGATTATTTAAAATTAAGTGTTTCACGGATCGCCGATAAACAGATTGCTGGCTTCCACCCTCATTGGTATAAACACAGCCCCGTCAAATACATCAAATTTAGCTTCTTAAAATAATTATTTTTAAAAGTTGAAAACAGATATCTATGATTATTTAAACCTAAGTGTTTCACGGATCGCCGATAAAGAGTCTGCAGGCTTCCACCCTCATTGGGATATACACAGTCTCTCAAATACATCCAATTCAGGTTTTTAAAATATTTATTTTTAAAAGCTGTAAACAGATATCTATGTTTATTTAAAATTAAAAGTTTCACGAATCGCAGATAAACAGTTGGCGGGCTTCCACACTCAGTGGGATATACACAGATCCTTATATACGTCCAATTCAGCTTTTTAAAATATTTATTTTTAAACTTTGAAAACATATATCTATGATTATTTAAAATTAAATGTTTCCAGGTTAGCCGATAAAGAGTCTGCTAGTTTCCACTCTCATTCGGATATACACATCCCCTCAAATACATCCACTTCAGCTCTTGAAATATTTATTTTTAAAATTTGAAAACCGATATCTATGATTATTTAAAATTAAGAGTTTCAGGGATCGCCGATAAACATTCTGCGGCCTTCCACCCTCATTGGGATATACACAGTCCCTCAAATACATCCAATGCAGTTTTTAAAATATTTATTTTTAAACTTTGAAAACATATATCTATGATTATTTAAAATTAAATGTTTCAAGGTTAGCCGATAAAGAGTCTGCCAGCTTCCACTCTCATTCGGATATACACATCCCCTCAAATACATCCACTTCAGCTTTTGAAATATTTATTTTTAAAATTTGAAAACCGATATCTATGGTTATTTAAAATTAAGAGTTTCAGGGATCGCCGATAAACAGTCTGCGGCCTTCCACACTCATTGGGATATACACAGTCCCTCAAATACATCCAATGCAGTTTTTAAAATAATTATTTTTAAACTTTGAAAACATATATCTATGATTATTTAAAATTAAATGTTTCAAGGTTAGCCGATAAAGAGTCTGCCAGCTTCCACTCTCATTCGGATATACACATCCCCTCAAATACATCCACTTCAGCTTTTGAAATATTTATTTTTAAAATTTGAAAACCGATATCTATGGTTATTTAAAATTAAGAGTTTCAGGGATCGCCGATAAACAGTCTGCGGCCTTCCACACTCATTGGGATATACAAAGACCCTCAAATACATCCAATGCAGTTTTAAAAATATTTATTTTAAAATTTTGAAAACATATATCTATGATTATTTAAAATTAAATGTTTCAAGGTTAGCCAATAAAAAGTCTGCTAGCTTCCACTCTCATTCGGATATACACATCCCCTCAAATACATCCACTTCAGCTTTTGAAATATTTATTTTTAAAATTTGAAAACCGATATCTATGATTATTTAAAATTAAGAGTTTCAGGGATCGCCGATAAACAGTCTGCGGCCTTCCACACTCATTGGGATATACACAGTCCCTCAAATACATCCAATGCAGTTTTTAAAATATTTATTTTTAAACTTTGAAAACATATATCTATGATTATTTAAAATTAAATGTTTCAAGGTTAGCCGATAAAGAGTCTGCCAGCTTCCACTCTCATTCGGATATACACATCCCCTCAAATACATTCACTTCAGCTTTTGAAATATTTATTTTTAAAATTTGAAAACCGATATCTATGGTTATTTAAAATTAAGAGTTTCAGGGATCGCCGATAAATAGTCTGCGGCCTTCCACACTCATTGGGATATACACAGTCCCTCAAATACATCCAATGCAGTTTTTAAAATATTTATTTTTAAACTTTGAAAACATATATCTATGATTATTTAAAATTAAATGTTTCAAGGTTAGCCGATAAAGAGTCTGCCAGCTTCCACTCTCATTCGGATATACACATCCCCTCAAATACATCCACTTCAGCTTTTGAAATATTTATTTTTAAAATTTGAAAACCGATATCTATGGTTATTTAAAATTAAGAGTTTCAGGGATCGCCGATAAACAGTCTGCGGCCTTCCACACTCATTGGGATATACAAAGACCCTCAAATACATCCAATGCAGTTTTAAAAATATTTATTTTAAAACTTTGAAAACATATATCTATGATTATTTAAAATTAAATGTTTCAAGGTTAGCCAATAAAGAGTCTGCTAGCTTCCACTCTCATTCGGATATACACATCCCCTCAAATACATCCACTTCAGCTTTTGAAATATTTATTTTTAAAATTTGAAAACCGATATCTATGAATATTTAAAATTAAGAGTTTCAGGGATTGCCGATAATCAGTCTGCGGCCTTCCACCCTCATTGGGATATACACAGTCCCTCAAATTCATCCAATGCAGTTTTTAAAATATTTATTTTTAAACTTTGAAAATATATATCTATGATTATTTAAAATTAAATGTTTCAAAGTTAGCCGATAAATAGTGTGCCAGCTTCCACTCTCATTCGGATATACACATCCCCTCAAATACATCCACTTCAGCTTTTGAAATATTTATTTTTCAAATTTGAAAACCGATATCCATGATTATTTAAAATTAAGAGTTTCAGGGATCGCCGATAAACAGTCTGCGGCCTTCCACCCTCATTGGCATATACAGTGTCCCTCAAATACATCCAATGCAGTTTTTAAAATATTTATTTTTAAACTTTGAAAACATATATCTATGATTATTTAAAATTAAATGTTTCAAGGCTAGCCGATAAAGAGTCTGCCAGCTTCCATTCTCTTTCGGATATACACATCCCCTCAAATACATCCACTTCAGCTTTTGAAATATTTATTTTTAAAATTTGAAAACCGATATCTATGGTTATTTAAAATTAAGAGTTTCAGGGATCGCCGATAAACAGTCTGCGGCCTTCCACACTCATTGGGATATACACAGTCCCTCAAATACATCCAATGCAGTTTTTAAAATATTTATTTTTAAACTTTGAAAACATATATCTATGATTATTTAAAATTAAATGTTTCAAGGTTAGCCGATAAAGAGTCTGCCAGCTTCCACTCTCATTCGGATATACACATCCCCTCAAATACATCCACTTCAGCTTTTGAAATATTTATTTTTAAAATTTGAAAACCGATATCTATGGTTATTTAAAATTAAGAGTTTCAGGGATCGCCGATAAACAGTCTGCGGCCTTCCACACTCATTGGGATATACAAAGACCCTCAAATACATCCAATGCAGTTTTAAAAATATTTATTTTAAAACTTTGAAAACATATATCTATGATTATTTAAAATTAAATGTTTCAAGGTTAGCCAATAAAGAGTCTGCTAGCTTCCACTCTCATTCGGATATACACATCCCCTCAAATACATCCACTTCAGCTTTTGAAATATTTATTTTTAAAATTTGAAAACCGATATCTATGATTATTTAAAATTAAGAGTTTCAGGGATCGCCGATAAACAGTCTGCGGCCTTCCACACTCATTGGGATATACACAGACCCTCAAATACATCCAATGCAGTTTTAAAAATATTTATTTTTAAACTTTGAAAACATATATCTATGATTATTTAAAATTAAATGTTTCAAGGTTAGCCGATAAAGAGTCTGCTAGCTTCCACTCTCAATCGGATATACACATCCCCTCAAATACATCCACTTCAGCTTTTGAAATATTTATTTTTAAAATTTGAAAACCGATATCTATGATTAAATAAAATTAAGAGTTTCAAGGATCGCCGATAAACTGTCTGCGGCCTTCCACCCTCATTGGGATATGCACAGTCCCTCAAATACATCCAATGCAGTTTTTAAAATATTTATTTTTAAACTTTGAAAACATATATCTATGATTATTTAAAATTAAATGTTTCAAGGTTAGCCGATAAAGAGTCTGCTAGTTTCCACTCTCATTCGGATATACACATCCCCTCAAATACATCCACGTCACCTCTTGAAATATTTATTTTTAAAATTTGAAAACCGATATCTATGATTATTTAAAATTAAGGGTTTCAGGGATCGCCGATAAACATTCTGCGGCCTTCCACCCTCATTGGGATATACACAGTCCCTCAAATACATCCAATGCAGTTTTTAAAATATTTATTTTTAAACATTGAAAACATATATATATGATTATTTAAAATTAAATGTTTCAAGGTTAGCCGATAAAGAGTCTGCCAGCTTCCACTCTCATTCGGATATACACATCCCTTCAAATACATCCACTTCAGCTTTTGAAATATTTATTTTTAAAATTTGAAAACCGATATCTATGGTTATTTAAAATTAAGAGTTTCAGGGATCGCCGATAAACAGTCTGCGGCCTTCCACACTCATTGGGATATACACAGTCCCTCAAATACATCCAATGCAGTTTTTAAAATATTTATTTTTAAACTTTGAAAACATATATCTATGATTATTTAAAATTAAATGTTTCAAGGTTAGCCGATAAAGAGTCTGCCAGCTTCCACTCTCATTCGGATATACACATCCCCTCAAATACATTCACTTCAGCTTTTGAAATATTTATTTTTAAAATTTGAAAACCGATATCTATGGTTATTTAAAATTAAGAGTTTCAGGGATCGCCGATAAAAAGTCTGCGGCCTTCCACACTCATTGGGATATACACAGTCCCTCAAATACATCCAATGCAGTTTTTAAAATATTTATTTTTAAACTTTGAAAACATATATCTATGATTATTTAAAATTAAATGTTTCAAGGTTAGCCGATAAAGAGTCTGCCAGCTTCCACTCTCATTCGGATATACACATCCCCTCAAATACATCCACTTCAGCTTTTGAAATATTTATTTTTAAAATTTGAAAACCGATATCTATGGTTATTTAAAATTAAGAGTTTCAGGGATCGCCGATAAACAGTCTGCGGCCTTCCACACTCATTGGGATATGCAAAGACCCTCAAATACATCCAATGCAGTTTTAAAAATATTTATTTTAAAACTTTGAAAACATATATCTATGATTATTTAAAATTAAATGTTTCAAGGTTAGCCAATAAAGAGTCTGCTAGCTTCCACTCTCATTCGGATATACACATCCCCTCAAATACATCCACTTCAGCTTTTGAAATATTTATTTTTAAAATTTGAAAACCGATATCTATGAATATTTAAAATTAAGAGTTTCAGGGATTGCCGATAATCAGTCTGCGGCCTTCCACCCTCATTGGGATATACACAGTCCCTCAAATTCATCCAATGCAGTTTTTAAAATATTTATTTTTAAACTTTGAAAATATATATCTATGATTATTTAAAATTAAATGTTTCAAAGTTAGCCGATAAATAGTGTGCCAGCTTCCACTCTCATTCGGATATACACATCCCCTCAAATACATCCACTTAAGTTTTTGAAATATTTATTTTTCAAATTTGAAAACCGATATCCATGATTATTTAAAATTAAGAGTTTCAGGGATCGCCGATAAACAGTCTGCGGCCTTCCACCCTCATTGGCATATACAGTGTCCCTCAAATACATCCAATGCAGTTTTTAAAATATTTATTTTTAAACTTTGAAAACATATATCTATGATTATTTAAAATTAAATGTTTCAAGGCTAGCCGATAAAGAGTCTGCCAGCTTCCATTCTCTTTCGGATATACACATCCCCTCAAATACATCCACTTCAGCTTTTGAAATATTTATTTTTAAAATTTGAAAACCGATATCTATGGTTATTTAAAATTAAGAGTTTCAGGGATCGCCGATAAACAGTCTGCGGCCTTCCACACTCATTGGGATATACACAGTCCCTCAAATACATCCAATGCAGTTTTTAAAATATTTATTTTTAAACTTTGAAAACATATATCTATGATTATTTAAAATTAAATGTTTCAAGGTTAGCCGATAAAGAGTCTGCCAGCTTCCACTCTCATTCGGATATACACATCCCCTCAAATACATCCACTTCAGCTTTTGAAATATTTATTTTTAAAATTTGAAAACCGATATCTATGGTTATTTAAAATTAAGAGTTTCAGGGATCGCCGATAAACAGTCTGCGGCCTTCCACACTCATTGGGATATACAAAGACCCTCAAATACATCCAATGCAGTTTTAAAAATATTTAATTTAAAACTTTGAAAACATATATCTATGATTATTTAAAATTAAATGTTTCAAGGTTAGCCAATAAAGAGTCTGCTATCTTCCACTCTCATTCGGATATACACATCCCCTCAAATACATCCACTTCAGCTTTTGAAATATTTATTTTTAAAATTTGAAAACCGATATCTATGATTACTTAAAATTAAGAGTTTCAGGGATCGCCGATAAACAGTCTGCGGCCTTCCACACTCATTGGGATATACACAGACCCTCAAATACATCCAATGCAGTTTTAAAAATATTTATTTTTAAACTTTGAAAACATATATCTATGATTATTTAAAATTAAATGTTTCAAGGTTAGCCGATAAAGAGTCTGCTAGCTTCCACTCTCAATCGGATATACACATCCCCTCAAATACATCCACTTCAGCTTTTGAAATATTTATTTTTAAAATTTGAAAACCGATATCTATGATTAAATAAAATTAAGAGTTTCAAGGATCGCCGATAAACAGTCTGCGGCCTTCCACCCTCATTGGGATATGCACAGTCCCTCAAATACATCCAATGCAGTTTTTAAAATATTTATTTTTAAACTTTGAAAACATATATCTATGATTATTTAAAATTAAATGTTTCAAGGTTAGCCGATAAAGAGTCTGCTAGTTTCCACTCTCATTCGGATATACACATCCCCTCAAATACATCCACGTCACCTCTTGAAATATTTATTTTTAAAATTTGAAAACCGATATCTATGGTTATTTAAAATTAAGAGTTTCAGGGATCGCCGATAAAAAGTCTGCGGCCTTCCACACTCATTGGGATATACACAGTCCCTCAAATACATCCAATGCAGTTTTTAAAATATTTATTTTTAAACTTTGAAAACATATATCTATGATTATTTAAAATTAAATGTTTCAAGGTTAGCCGATAAAGAGTCTGCCAGCTTCCACTCTCATTCGGATATACACATCCCCTCAAATACATCCACTTCAGCTTTTGAAATATTTATTTTTAAAATTTGAAAATCGATATCTATGGTTATTTAAAATTAAGAGTTTCAGGGATCGCCGATAAACAGTCTGCGGCCTTCCACACTCATTGGGATATGCAAAGACCCTCAAATACATCCAATGCAGTTTTAAAAATATTTATTTTAAAACTTTGAAAACATATATCTATGATTATTTAAAATTAAATGTTTCAAGGTTAGCCAATAAAGAGTCTGCTAGCTTCCACTCTCATTCGGATATACACATCCCCTCAAATACATCCACTTCAGCTTTTGAAATATTTATTTTTAAAATTTGAAAACCGATATCTATGAATATTTAAAATTAAGAGTTTCAGGGATTGCCGATAATCAGTCTGCGGCCTTCCACCCTCATTGGGATATACACAGTCCCTCAAATTCATCCAATGCAGTTTTTAAAATATTTATTTTTAAACTTTGAAAATATATATCTATGATTATTTAAAATTAAATGTTTCAAAGTTAGCCGATAAATAGTGTGCCAGCTTCCACTCTCATTCGGATATACACATCCCCTCAAATACATCCACTTAAGCTTTTGAAATATTTATTTTTCAAATTTGAAAACCGATATCCATGATTATTTAAAATTAAGAGTTTCAGGGATCGCCGATAAACAGTCTGCGGCCTTCCACCCTCATTGGCATATACAGTGTCCCTCAAATACATCCAATGCAGTTTTTAAAATATTTATTTTTAAACTTTGAAAACATATATCTATGATTATTTAAAATTAAATGTTTCAAGGCTAGCCGATAAAGAGTCTGCCAGCTTCCATTCTCTTTCGGATATACACATCCCCTCAAATACATCCACTTCAGCTTTTGAAATATTTATTTTTAAAATTTGAAAACCGATATCTATGGTTATTTAAAATTAAGAGTTTCAGGGATCGCCGATAAACAGTCTGCGGCCTTCCACACTCATTGGGATATACACAGTCCCTCAAATACATCCAATGCAGTTTTTAAAATATTTATTTTTAAACTTTGAAAACATATATCTATGATTATTTAAAATTAAATGTTTCAAGGTTAGCCGATAAAGAGTCTGCCAGCTTCCACTCTCATTCGGATATACACATCCCCTCAAATACATCCACTTCAGCTTTTGAAATATTTATTTTTAAAATTTGAAAACCGATATCTATGGTTATTTAAAATTAAGAGTTTCAGGGATCGCCGATAAACAGTCTGCGGCCTTCCACACTCATTGGGATATACAAAGACCCTCAAATACATCCAATGCAGTTTTAAAAATATTTATTTTAAAACTTTGAAAACATATATCTATGATTATTTAAAATTAAATGTTTCAAGGTTAGCCAATAAAGAGTCTGCTATCTTCCACTCTCATTCGGATATACACATCCCCTCAAATACATCCACTTCAGCTTTTGAAATATTTATTTTTAAAATTTGAAAACCGATATCTATGATTATTTAAAATTAAGAGTTTCAGGGATCGCCGATAAACAGTCTGCGGCCTTCCACACTCATTGGGATATACACAGACCCTCAAATACATCCAATGCAGTTTTAAAAATATTTATTTTTAAACTTTGAAAACATATATCTATGATTATTTAAAATTAAATGTTTCAAGGTTAGCCGATAAAGAGTCTGCTAGCTTCCACTCTCAATCGGATATACACATCCCCTCAAATACATCCACTTCAGCTTTTGAAATATTTATTTTTAAAATTTGAAAACCGATATCTATGATTAAATAAAATTAAGAGTTTCAAGGATCGCCGATAAACAGTCTGCGGCCTTCCACCCTCATTGGGATATGCACAGTCCCTCAAATACATCCAATGCAGTTTTTAAAATATTTATTTTTAAACTTTGAAAACATATATCTATGATTATTTAAAATTAAATGTTTCAAGGTTAGCCGATAAAGAGTCTGCTAGTTTCCACTCTCATTCGGATATACACATCCCCTCAAATACATCCACGTCACCTCTTGAAATATTTATTTTTAAAATTTGAAAACCGATATCTATGATTATTTAAAATTAAGGGTTTCAGGGATCGCCGATAAACATTCTGCGGCCTTCCACCCTCATTGGGATATACACAGTCCCTCAAATACATCCAATGCAGTTTTTAAAATATTTATTTTTAAACATTGAAAACATATATATATGATTATTTAAAATTAAATGTTTCAAGGTTAGCCGATAAAGAGTCTGCCAGCTTCCACTCTCATTCGGATATACACATCCCTTCAAATACATCCACTTCAGCTTTTGAAATATTTATTTTTAAAATTTGAAAACCGATATCTATGGTTATTTAAAATTAAGAGTTTCAGGGATCGCCGATAAACAGTCTGCGGCCTTCCACACTCATTGGGATATACACAGTCCCTCAAATACATCCAATGCAGTTTTTAAAATATTTATTTTTAAACTTTGAAAACATATATCTATGATTATTTAAAATTAAATGTTTCAAGGTGAGCCGATAAAGAATCTGCTAGCTTCCACTCTCATTCGGATATAGACATCCCTTCAAATACATCCACTTCAACTTTTGAAATATTTATTTTTAAAATTTGAAAACCGATATCTTTGATTATTTAAAATTAAGTGTTTCACGGATCGGCGATAAACAGTCGGCGGGCTTCCATCCTCATTGGGATATACACAGCCCCTCAAAAACCTTCAAATCAGTTTTAAAAATATTTATTTTTAAAAGTTGGAAACAGGTATCTATGATTAGGTAAAATTAAGTATTTCACGGATCGCCGATAAACAGTCGGCGGGCTTTCACCCTCATTGGGATATACACAGTCCCTCAAATACATTCAATTCAGCTTTTTAAAATATTTATTTTTAAAAGTTGAAAACAGATATCTATGATTATAAAAAATCAATTTCTCAAGGATCACCCATAAACAGTCTGCGGACTTCCACCGTCATTGGATCGCCGAAAACAGTCTGCGGGCTTCCACCCTCAAACATCTAATTCAGCTTTTTAAAATATTTATTTTTAAAAGTTGATAACAGATATCTTTGTATATTTAAAATTAAGTGTTTCACGGATCCCCGATAAAAAGTCTGCGAACTTCCACTCTCATTCGGATTTACACATCCCCTCATATACATCCAATTCAGCTTTTGAAAATATTTATTTTTAAAAGTTGAAAGCAGATATCTATGATTATTTTAAATTAAGTTTTTAACGGATCGCCGATAAATAGTCAATGGGATTCCACACTTATTGGGATATACACAGTCCCCCAAATACAACCATTTCAGTTTTAAAAATATATTTTTTTAAAAGTTGAAAACATATGTCTATGATTATTTAAAATTAAGTGTTTCACGGAACGCCGATAAACAGTCGGCGGGCTTCTACCCTCATTGGGATATACACAGCCCCTTAAATACATCCAATTCAGTTTAAAATATTTCTTTTTAAAAGTTGATAACATATATCTATGATTATTTAAAATTAAGTGTTTCTCGGATCGCCGATTAATAGTCAGCGGGATTCCACCCTCATTGGGATATACACAGTCCCTCAAATATATCCAATTCAGCTTTTTAAAATATTTATTTTTAAAGTTGGAAACAGATATCTAAGATTATTTAAAATTAAGAGTTTCAGGGATCGCCGATAAACAGTCTGCGGCCTTCAAACCTCATTCGGATATATACAGTCCCTCAAACACATCCAATGCAGTTTTAAAAATATTTATTTTTAAAATTTGAAAACATATATCTATGATTATTTAAAATTAAATGTTTCAAGGTTAGCCGATAAAGAGTCTGCTAGCTTCCACTCTCATTCGGATATACACATCCCCTCAAATACATCCACTTCAGCTTTTGAAATATTTATTTTTAAAATCTGAAAACCGATATCTATGATTATTTAAAATTAAGAGTTTCAGGGATCGCCGATAAACAGTCTGCGGCCTTCCACCCTCATTGGGATATACACAGTCCCTCAAATACATCCAATGCAGTTTTTAAAACATTTATTTTTAAATTTTGAAAATATATATCTATGATTATTTAAAATTAAATGTTTCGAAGTTAGCCGATAAAGAGTCTGCCAGCTTCCACTCTCATTCGGATATACACATCCCCTCAAATACATCCACTTCAGCTTTTGAAATATTCATTTTTAAAAATAATCACAGCTTCTATGATTATAAATAATCATAGATATATGTTTTCAACTTTAAAAATTAATATTTTAAGAAGCTGAATTGGGTGTATTTGAGGGGCTGTGTATATCCCAATGAGGGTGGAAGCGCACCCACTTTTTATCGGCTATCCGTGAAACACTTAATTTTGAATAACCATAGATATCTGTTTTCAACTTTAAATAAAAATAATCATTGATATCTGTTTTTAACTTTTAAAAATAAATATTTTTAAAGCTGAATTAGATGTATTTGAAAGGCTGTGCATATCCCAATACGGGTGGAGGCCCGCAGACTGTTTATGTGCGATCCTTGAAATATTTGAAATTAAATAATCATAGATATCTGTTTCCAACTTTTAAAAATAAATACTTTTAAAAGCAGAATTGGATGTATTTGAGGGGCTGTGTATATTCCAATGAGGGTGGAAGACCGCAGACTGTTTTCGGTGATCCACGAATTACTTAATTTTAAATAATTATGGATATCTGTTTCCAACTTTTAAAAATAAATATTTTAAAAAGATGAATTGGATGTATTTGAGGGGCTGTGTATATCCCAATGAGAGTGGAAGCCTGCAAACTTTTTATCGGCGATCCGTGACACCTTATTTTAAACAATCATAGATATCTGTTTCCAACTTTTAAAAATAATTATTTTAAGAAGCTGAATTGGATGTATTTGAGGGGCTGGGTATATTCCAATGAGGGTGGAAGCCCGCAGACTGTTTATAGGCGAACCTTGAAACATTTAATTTTAAATAATCATAGATATATGTTTCCAAATTTTAAAAGTAATTATTTAAAAAGCTGAATTGGATGTATTTGGGGGGCTGTGTATATCCTAATGAGTCTGGAATTTCGCAGACTGTTTATCGACGATCCCTGAAACACTTAATTTTTAATAATCATAGATATCGGTGTTCAACTTTTAAAAATAAATATTTTAAAATGCTGAATTTGATGTATTTGAGGGGCTGTGTATATCTTAATGAGGGTAGAAGCCCGCAGGCTGTTTACCGGGGATTCGTGAAATTATCGGCGATCCCTGAGACACCTTATTTTAAATAATCATAGATATCGGTTTTCAACTTTTTAAAATAAATTTTTTAAAATGCTGAATAGGTTGTATTTGAGTATCCGAATGAGAGTAAAAAGATATCTATGTTTATTTAAAATTAAGCGTTTCACGGATCGCTGATAAACAGTTGGCGGGCTTCCACCCTCATTGGGATATACACAGACCCTTATATACGTCCAATTCAGCTTTTTAAAATATTTATTTTTAAAAGTTGAAAAAATATATCTTTGATTATTTAATATTAATTGTTTCACGGATCGCCGTTAAACAGCCTGCGGGCTCCCACCCTCATTGAGATTTACACAGTCCCTCAAATACATCCAATTCAGCTCTTTAAAATATTAGTTTTTAAAGTTGAAAACATATATCTATGATTATTTTAAATCAAGTGTTTCACAGAACGCCGAAAACATTCTGCGAGCTACCACCATCGTTTGGATCTGTACACAGCCCCTCAAATACATATAATTCAGCTTTTTAAAATATTTATTTTTTAAATTTGGAAACATATATCTATGATTATTTAAAATTAAATGTTTCAAAGTTCGCCTCTAAACAGTCTGTGGGCTTCCACCCTCATTGGGATATACACAGTCTCTCAAATACATCCAATTCAGCTTTTTAAAATATTTATTTTTAAAAGTTGAAAATTGATATCTATGATTATTTATAATTAAGTGCTTCAGGGACCGCCGATATACAGTCTGCGGGCTTCCACCCGTGTTGGGATATACGCAGCCCTTCAAATACATCCAATTCAGTTTTCAAAATATTTATTTTTAAAAGTTAAAGTGAGATATCAATGATTATTTAAGCCCCGTCAAATACATCAAATTTAGCTTCTTGAAATAATTATTTTTAAAAGTTGGAAACAGATATCTCTGATTATTTAAAATCAAGTGCTTCACGGATCACCGGTAAAGAGTCTGCGGCCTTCCACCCTCATTGGGAAACACATAATCCCTCAAATACATCCAATGCAGTTTTTAAAATATTTATTATTATACTTTGAAAAGAGATATCTATGATTGATTAAAATCAAGTGTTTCACAGAAAGCCGAAAACATTCTGCGGGCTACCAACCTCGTTGGGATTTGTACACAGCCCCTCAAATACATCCAACTCAGCATTTTAAAATATTTATTTTTAAAATTTGGAAACAGATATCTATGATTATTTAAAACCAAATGTTTCAAGGATCGCCCATAATCAGACTGCGAGCTTCCGTTCTCATTGGGATATACACAGCCCCTCAAAAACGTCCAATTCAGCTTCTTAAAATAAGTATTTTTAAAGTTGGAATCCGATATCTGAAAACAGATTTTGAAATATTTATTTTTAAAATTTGAAAACCAATATATATGATTATTTAAAATTAAGAGTTTCAGGGATCACCGGTAAAGAGTCAGCGGCCTTCCACCCCCATTGGGATATACACAGTCCCTCAAATACATCCAATGCAGTTTTTAAAATATATATTTTTAAACTTTGAAAACATATATCTATGATTATTTAAAATTAAATATTTCAATGTTAGCTGATAAAGAGTCTGCTAGCTTCCACTCTCATTCGAATACTCAAATACAACCTATTCAGCACTCTAAAAAATTTATTTTTAAAAGTTGAAAACCGATATCTATGATTATTTAAAATGAGGTGTTTCAGGGATCGCCGATAATTTCACGAATCGCCGGTAAACAGCCTGCGGGCTTCTACCCTCATTAAGATATACACAGCCCCTCAAATACATCAAAATCAGCATTTTAAAATATTTATTTTTAAAAGTTGTACACCGATATCTATGATTATTAAAAATTAAGTGTTTCAGGGATCGTCGATAAACAGTCTGCGAAATTCCACCCTCATTAGGATATACACAGACCCTCAAATACATCCAATTCAGCTTTTTAAATAATTACTTTTAAAATTTGGAAACATATATCTATGATTATTTAAAATTAAATGTTTCAAGGTTCGCCTATAAACAGTCTGCGGGCTTCCACCCTCATTGTAATATACCCAGCCCCTCAAATACATCCAATTCAGCTTCTTAAAATAATTATTTTTAAAAGTTGGAAACAGATATCTATGATTGTTTAAAATAAGGTGTTTCACGGATCGCCGATAAAAAGTTTGCAGGCTTCCACTCACACAGCCCCTCAAATACATCCAATTCAGCTTTTTAAAATATTTATTTTTAAAAGTCAGAAACAGATATCCATAATTATTTAAAATTAAGTAATTCGTGGATCACCGAAAACAGTCTGCGGTCTTCCACCCTCATTGGAATATACACAGCCCCTCAAATACATCCAATTCTGCTTTTAAAAGTATTTATTTTTAAAAGTTGGAAACAGATATCTATGATTATTTAATTTCAAATATTTCAAGGATCGCACATAAACAGTCTGCGGGTTTCCACCCTCATTGGGATTTGTACACAACCTCCCAAATACATCCAATTCAGCTTTTTAAAATATTTATTTTCAAAAGTTGAATCAGATATCTATGATTATTTAAAATTAATTATTTAAGGATCGCCGATAAACAGTCTGCGGTCCTGCACCCGTATTGGGATATACACAGCCTTTCAAATACATCTAATTCAGCTTTAAAAATATTTATTTTTTAAAGTTAAAAAAAGATATCAATGATTATTTTTATTTAAAGTTGAAAACAGATATCTATGATTATTCAAAATTAAGTGTTTCACGGATAGCCGATAAAAAGTGGGTGCGCTTCCACCCTCATTGGGATATACACAGCCCCTCAAATACACCCAATTCAGCTTCTTAAAATATTAATTTTTAAAGTTGGAAACATATATCTGTGATTATTTATAATCAAGTGATTCACAGAAAGCCGAAAACAGTCTGCGGGCTACCACCCTCGTTGGGATCTGTACACAGCCCCTCAAATACATCCAATTCAGCTTTTTAAATAATTTTTTTTTTTAAATTTGGAAACATATATCTGTGATTATTTAAATTTAAATGTTTCAGGGATCGCCTATAAACAGTTTGCGGGCTTCCACCCTTATTGGAATATACCCAGCCCCTCAAATACATCCAATTCAGCTTCTTAAAATAATTATTTTTAAAAGTTGGAAACAGATATCTATGATTATTTAAGCCTAAGTGTTTCACGGATCGCCGATAAACAGTCTGCAGGCTTCCACCCTCATTGGGATTTACAGTCTCTCAAATACATCCAATTCAGATTTTTAAAATATTTCTTTTTAAATGTTGGAAAGAGATATCTATGATTATTTAAAATTAAGTGTTTCACGGATCGCCGATAAATAGTCGGCGGGCTTCCACTCTCATTGGGATATGCGCAGACCTTTATATACGTCCAATTCAGCTTTTTAAAATATTAATTATTAAAGTTGAAAACATATATCTATGATTATTTAAAATCAGGTATTTCACAGAACGCCGAAAAAAGTATGCGGGCTACCACCCTCGTTGGGATCTGTACACAGCCCTTCAAATACATCCAATTCAGCTTTATAAAATATTTATTTTTAAAATTTGGAAACATATTTCTATGATTATTTAAAATTAAATATTTCAAGGTTCGCCTATAAACAGTCTGCGGGCATCCACCCTCATTGGGATATACACAGTCTGTCAAATACATCCAATTCAGGTTTTTAAAATATTTATTTTTAAAAGTTAAAAACAGATATCAATGATTATTTAAATTTAAAGTTGAAAAGAGATATCTATGATTATTTAAAATTAAGTGTTTCACGGATCACAGGTAAAGAGTCTGCGGTCTTCCACCCTCATTGGGATATACACAGTCCCTCAAATACATCCAATGCAGTTTTTAAAATATTTATTTTTAAACTTTGAAAACAGATATTTATGATTATTAAAAATTAGGTGTTTAACGGATCGCCGATAAACTGTCAGCGGGCTTCCACTCTAAATGGGATATACACAGCCCATCAAATACGCCCAATTCTGCTTTTTAAATTATTTATTTTTAAAAGTTGGAAACAGGTATCTATGATTATTTAATATTAATTATTTCACGGATCGCTTATAAACAGTCTGCGGGCTTCCACGCTTATTGGGATGTACACAGTCTCTCAAATACATCCAATTCAGGTTTTTAAAATGTTTGTTTTTAAAAGTTGGAAACAGATATCTGAGATTATTTAAAATGAAGTGTTTCACGGAACGCCGGTAAACAATGAGCGGCCTTCCACCCTCATTGGGATATACACCGTCCCTCAAATACATCCAATGCAGTTTTTAAATTATTTATTTTTAAACTTTGAAAACATTTATCTATGATTATTTAAAATTAAATGTTTCAAGGTTAGCCGATAAAGAGTCTGCTAGCTTCCACTCTCATTCGGATATACACATCCCCTCAAATACATCCACTTCAGCTTTTGAAATATTTATTTTTTAAATTTGAAAACCGATATCTATGATTATTTAAAATTAAGAGTTTCAGGGATCGCCGATAAACAGTCTGCGGCCTTCCACCCTCATTGGGATATACAGAGTCCCTCAAATTCATCCAATGCAGTTTTTAAAATATTTACTTTTAAACTTTGAAAATATATATCTATGATTATTTAAAATTAAATGTTTCAAAGTTAGCCGATAAAGAGTCTGCTAGCTTCCACTCTCATTCGGATATACACATCCCCTCAAATACATCCACTTCAGCTTTTGAAATATTTATTTTTAAAATTTGAAAACCGATATCAATGATTATTTAAAATTAAGAGTTTCAGGGATCGCCGATAAACTGTCTGCGGCCTTCCACCCTCATTGGGATATACACAGTCCCTCAAATACATCCAATGCAGTTTTTAAAATATTTATTTTTAAACTTTGAAAATATATATCTATGATTATTTAAAATTAAATGTTTCGAAGTTAGCCGATAAAGAGTCTGCTAGCTTCCACTCTCATTCGGATATACACATCCCCTCAAATACATCCACTTCAACTTTTGAAATATTTATTTTTAAAATTTGAAAACCGATATCCATGATTATTTAAAATTAAGAGTTTCAGGGATCGCCGATAAACAGTCTGCGGCCTTCCACCCTCATTGGCATATACAGTGTCCCTCAAATACATCCAATGCAGTTTTTAAAATATTTATTTTTAAACTTTGAAAACATATATCTATGATAATTTAAAATTAAATGTTTCAAGGTTAGCCGATAAAGTGTCTGCTAGTTTCCACTCTCATTCGGATATACACATCCCCTCAAATACATCCACTTCAGCCCTTGAAATATTTATTTTTAAAATTTGAAAACCGATATCAATGATTATTTAAAATTAAGAGTTTCAGGGATCGCCGATATATAGTCTGCGGCCTTCCACCCTCATTGGGATATACACAGTCCCTCAAATACATCCAATGCAGTTTTTAAAATATTTATTTTTAAACTTTGAAAACATATATCTATGATTATTTAAAATTAAATGTTTCAAGGTTAGCCGATAAAGAGTCTGCTAGCTTCCACTCTCATTCGGATATACACATCCCCTCAAATACATCCACTTCAGCTTTGAAATATTTATTTTTAAAATTTGAAAACCGATATCTATGATTATATAAAATTAAGAGTTTCAGGGATCGCCGATAAACAGTCTGCGGCCTTCCACCCTCATTGGGATATACACAGTCCCTCAAATACATCCAATGCAGTTTTAAAAATATTTATTTTTAAACTTTGAAAACATATATCTATGATTATTTAAAATTAAATGTTTCAAGGTTAGCCGATAAACAGTCTGCGGTCTTCCACCCTCATTGGGATATACACAGTCCCTCAAATACATCCAATTCAGTTTTTAAAATAAATATTTTCAAAAGTAGGATATATATATCTATGATTATTTATAATTAAGTGTTTCACGGATCGCCGATAAACAATCTGCGGGCTTCCAGTATCATTGGGATATACACAGTCCCTCAAATACACCCAATTCAGCTTTTTAAAATATTTATTTTTGAAAGTTGAAAACAAATATCTATGATTATTTAAAATCAAATGTTTCAAGGATCGCCCATAAACAAACTGCGAGTTTCTGATCTCTTGGGATATACACAGTCCCTCAAATACGTCCAATTCAGCTTCTTAAAATGTGTATTTTTAAAGTTGGAATACGATATCTATGATTATATAAAATCAAGAGTTCAAGGATCGCCCATAAACAGTCTGCGGACTTCCACCCTCATTGGATCGCCGATAAACAGACTGCGGGTTTCCACCCTCATTGGGATATACACAGCCTCTCAAATACGTCCAATTCAACTTTTTAATATATTAATTTTTAAAAGTTGAAAACAGATATTTTTGATTATTTAAAATAAGGGATTTTACGGATCGCCGATAAAATGTTTGCGGGCTTCCACTCTCATTGGGATATACACAGCCCATCAAATACATCCAATTTAGCTTTTTAAAATATTAATTTTTAATGTTGAGAACATATATCTATGATTATTTAAAATCAAGTGTTTCACATAGCGCCGAAACAATCTGCGGTCTACCACGATCGTTGGGATCTGTACACAGCCCCTCAAATACATCCAATTCAGCTTTTTAAAATATTTATTTTTAAAATTTGGAAACATATACCTGTGATTATTTAAAATTAAATGTTTCAAGGTTCGCCTTTAAACAGTCTGCGCGTTTCCACCCTCATTGGGATATACAATGTCTCTCAAATATATCCAATTCAGGTTTTTAAAATATTTATTTTTAAAAGTCTGAAACAGATATCTATGATTATTTAAAATTACATATTTCACGGATCGCCGATAAACAGTCTGCGAGCTTCCACTCTCATTCGGATATACACATCCCCTCAAATACATTCACTTCAGCTTTTGAAATATTTATTTTTAAAATTTGAAAACCGATATCTATGATTATTTAATTTCAAATGTTTCAAGGATCGCACATAAACAGCCTGCGGGCTTCCACCCTCATTGGGTTTGGTACACAGGCCCTCATATACATCCAATATAGCTTATTAAAATATTTATTTTTAAAAGTTGAAAACAGATATCTATGATTATTTAAAATTAATTATTTCACGGATCGCTTATAAACAGTCTGCGGGCTTCCACCCTCATTGGGATATACACAGTCTGTCAAATACATCCAATTCAGGTTTTTAAAATATTTATTTTTAAAAGTTAAAAACAGATATCAATGATTATTTAAATTTAAAGTTGAAAAGAGATATCTATGATTATTTAAAATTAAGTGTTTCACGGATCACAGGTAAAGAGTCTGCGGTCTTCCACCCTCATTGGGATATACACAGTCCCTCAAATACATCCAATGCAGTTTTTAAAATATTTATTTTTAAACTTTGAAAACAGATATTTATGATTATTAAAAATTAGGTGTTTAACGGATCGCCGATAAACTGTCAGCGGGCTTCCACTCTAAATGGGATATACACAGCCCATCAAATACGCCCAATTCTGCTTTTTAAATTATTTATTTTTAAAAGTTGGAAACAGGTATCTATGATTATTTAATATTAATTATTTCACGGATCGCTTATAAACAGTCTGCGGGCTTCCACGCTTATTGGGATGTACACAGTCTCTCAAATACATCCAATTCAGGTTTTTAAAATGTTTGTTTTTAAAAGTTGGAAACAGATATCTGAGATTATTTAAAATGAAGTGTTTCACGGAACGCCGGTAAACAATGAGCGGCCTTCCACCCTCATTGGGATATACACCGTCCCTCAAATACATCCAATGCAGTTTTTAAATTATTTATTTTTAAACTTTGAAAACATTTATCTATGATTATTTAAAATTAAATGTTTCAAGGTTAGCCGATAAAGAGTCTGCTAGCTTCCACTCTCATTCGGATATACACATCCCCTCAAATACATCCACTTCAGCTTTTGAAATATTTATTTTTTAAATTTGAAAACCGATATCTATGATTATTTAAAATTAAGAGTTTCAGGGATCGCCGATAAACAGTCTGCGGCCTTCCACCCTCATTGGGATATACAGAGTCCCTCAAATTCATCCAATGCAGTTTTTAAAATATTTACTTTTAAACTTTGAAAATATATATCTATGATTATTTAAAATTAAATGTTTCAAAGTTAGCCGATAAAGAGTCTGCTAGCTTCCACTCTCATTCGGATATACACATCCCCTCAAATACATCCACTTCAGCTTTTGAAATATTTATTTTTAAAATTTGAAAACCGATATCAATGATTATTTAAAATTAAGAGTTTCAGGGATCGCCGATAAACTGTCTGCGGCCTTCCACCCTCATTGGGATATACACAGTCCCTCAAATACATCCAATGCAGTTTTTAAAATATTTATTTTTAAACTTTGAAAATATATATCTATGATTATTTAAAATTAAATGTTTCGAAGTTAGCCGATAAAGAGTCTGCTAGCTTCCACTCTCATTCGGATATACACATCCCCTCAAATACATCCACTTCAACTTTTGAAATATTTATTTTTAAAATTTGAAAACCGATATCCATGATTATTTAAAATTAAGAGTTTCAGGGATCGCCGATAAACAGTCTGCGGCCTTCCACCCTCATTGGCATATACAGTGTCCCTCAAATACATCCAATGCAGTTTTTAAAATATTTATTTTTAAACTTTGAAAACATATATCTATGATAATTTAAAATTAAATGTTTCAAGGTTAGCCGATAAAGTGTCTGCTAGTTTCCACTCTCATTCGGATATACACATCCCCTCAAATACATCCACTTCAGCCCTTGAAATATTTATTTTTAAAATTTGAAAACCGATATCAATGATTATTTAAAATTAAGAGTTTCAGGGATCGCCGATATATAGTCTGCGGCCTTCCACCCTCATTGGGATATACACAGTCCCTCAAATACATCCAATGCAGTTTTTAAAATATTTATTTTTAAACTTTGAAAACATATATCTATGATTATTTAAAATTAAATGTTTCAAGGTTAGCCGATAAAGAGTCTGCTAGCTTCCACTCTCATTCGGATATACACATCCCCTCAAATACATCCACTTCAGCTTTGAAATATTTATTTTTAAAATTTGAAAACCGATATCTATGATTATATAAAATTAAGAGTTTCAGGGATCGCCGATAAACAGTCTGCGGCCTTCCACCCTCATTGGGATATACACAGTCCCTCAAATACATCCAATGCAGTTTTAAAAATATTTATTTTTAAACTTTGAAAACATATATCTATGATTATTTAAAATTAAATGTTTCAAGGTTAGCCGATAAACAGTCTGCGGTCTTCCACCCTCATTGGGATATACACAGTCCCTCAAATACATCCAATTCAGTTTTTAAAATAAATATTTTCAAAAGTAGGATATATATATCTATGATTATTTATAATTAAGTGTTTCACGGATCGCCGATAAACAATCTGCGGGCTTCCAGTATCATTGGGATATACACAGTCCCTCAAATACACCCAATTCAGCTTTTTAAAATATTTATTTTTGAAAGTTGAAAACAAATATCTATGATTATTTAAAATCAAATGTTTCAAGGATCGCCCATAAACAAACTGCGAGTTTCTGATCTCTTGGGATATACACAGTCCCTCAAATACGTCCAATTCAGCTTCTTAAAATGTGTATTTTTAAAGTTGGAATACGATATCTATGATTATATAAAATCAAGAGTTCAAGGATCGCCCATAAACAGTCTGCGGACTTCCACCCTCATTGGATCGCCGATAAACAGACTGCGGGTTTCCACCCTCATTGGGATATACACAGCCTCTCAAATACGTCCAATTCAACTTTTTAATATATTAATTTTTAAAAGTTGAAAACAGATATTTTTGATTATTTAAAATAAGGGATTTTACGGATCGCCGATAAAATGTTTGCGGGCTTCCACTCTCATTGGGATATACACAGCCCATCAAATACATCCAATTTAGCTTTTTAAAATATTAATTTTTAATGTTGAGAACATATATCTATGATTATTTAAAATCAAGTGTTTCACATAGCGCCGAAACAATCTGCGGTCTACCACGATCGTTGGGATCTGTACACAGCCCCTCAAATACATCCAATTCAGCTTTTTAAAATATTTATTTTTAAAATTTGGAAACATATACCTGTGATTATTTAAAATTAAATGTTTCAAGGTTCGCCTTTAAACAGTCTGCGCGTTTCCACCCTCATTGGGATATACAATGTCTCTCAAATATATCCAATTCAGGTTTTTAAAATATTTATTTTTAAAAGTCTGAAACAGATATCTATGATTATTTAAAATTACATATTTCACGGATCGCCGATAAACAGTCTGCGAGCTTCCACTCTCATTCGGATATACACATCCCCTCAAATACATTCACTTCAGCTTTTGAAATATTTATTTTTAAAATTTGAAAACCGATATCTATGATTATTTAATTTCAAATGTTTCAAGGATCGCACATAAACAGCCTGCGGGCTTCCACCCTCATTGGGTTTGGTACACAGGCCCTCATATACATCCAATATAGCTTATTAAAATATTTATTTTTAAAAGTTGAAAACAGATATCTATGATTATTTAAAATTAATTATTTCACGGATCGCTTATAAACAGTCTGCGGGCTTCCACCCTCTTTGGGATATACACAGTCTCTCAAATACAACCTATTCACCATTTTAAAAAATTTATTTTTAAAAGTTGAAAACCGATATCTATGATTATTTAAAGTAAGGTGTTTCAGGGATCGCCGATAATTTCACGGATCGCCGGTAAACAGCCTGCGGGCTTCTACCCTCATTAAGATATACACAGCCCCTCAAATACATCAAATTCAGCATTTTAATATATTTATTTTTAAAAGTTGAACACCGATATCTATGATTATTAAAAATTAAGTGTTTCAGGGATCGTCGATAAACAGTCTGCGAAATTCCACCCTCATTAGGATATACACAGCCCATCAAATACATCCAATTCAGCTTTTTAAATAATTACTTTTAAAAGTTGGAAACATATATCTATTATTATTTAAAATTAAATGTTTCAAGGTTCGCCTATAAACAGTCTGCGGGCTTCCACCCTCATTGGAATATACCTAGCCCCTCAAATACATCCAATTCAGCTTCTTAAAATAATTATTTTTAAAATTTGGAAACAGATATCTATGATTGTTTAAAATAAGGTGTCACGGATCGCCGATAAAAAGTTTGCAGGCTTCCACTCTCATTGGGATATACACAGTCCCTCAAATACATCCAATTCAGCATTTTAAAATATTTATTTTTAAAAGTTAGAAACAGATATCCATAATTATTTAAAGTTAAGTAATTCGTTGATCGCCGAAAACAGTCTGCGGTCTTCCACCCTCATTGGAATATACACAGCCCCTCAAATACATCCAATTCTGCTTTTAAAAGTATTTATTTTTAAATGTTGGAAACAGATATCTGTGATTATTTAATTTCAAATATTTCAAGGATCGCACATAAACAGTCTGCGGGTTTCCACCCTCTTTGGGATTTGAACACAGTCTCCCAAATACATCCAATTCAGCTTTTTAAAAAAATTATTTTCAAAAGTTGAAAACAGATATCTATGATTATTTAAAATTTATTATTTCGGGGATCGCCGATAAACAGTCTGCGGGCCTCCACCCGTATTGGGATATACACAGCCTTTCAAATACATCTAATTCAGCTTTAAAAATATTTATTTTTAAAAGTTAAAAACAGATATCAATGATTATTTTTATTTAAAGTTGAAAACAGATATCTATGATTATTCAAAATTAAGTGTTTCACGGATAGCCGATAAAAATTGGGTGCGCTTCCACCCTCATTGGGATATTCACAGCCCCTCAAATACACCCAATTCAGCTTCTTAAAATATTAGTTTTTAAAGTTGAAAACATATATCTATGATTATTTATAATCAAGTGTTTCACAGAACGCGGAAAACAGTCTGCGGGCTACCACCCTCGTTGGGATCTGTACACAGCCCCTCAAATACATCCAATTCAGCTTTTTAAAATATTTTTTTTAAAATTTGGAAACATATATCTGTGATTATTTAAATCTAAATGTTTCAGGGATCGCCTATAAACATTCTGCGGGCTTCTACCTTTATTGGAATATACCCAGCCCCTCAAATACATCCAATTCAGCTTCTTAAAATAATTATTTTTAAAAGTTGCAAACAGATATCTATGATTATTTAAACCTAAGTGTTTCACGGATCGCCGATAAAAAGTCTGCAGGCTTCCACCCTCATTGGGATATACAGTCTCACAAATACATCCAATTCAGATTTTTAATTTTCTTTTTAAAAGTTGGAAAGAGATATCTATCATTATTTAAAATTAAGTGTTTCACGGATCGCCGATAAATAGTCGGCGGGCTTCCACTCTCATTGGGATATACGCTGACCTTTATATACGTCCAATTCAGCTTTTTAAAATATTAATTATTAAAGTTGAAAACATATATCTATGATTATTTAAAATCAAATGTTTCACAGAACGCCGAAAACAGTCTGCGTGCTACCACCCTCGTTGGGATCTGTACACAGCCCTTCAATCACATCCTATTCAGCAATTTAAAAATATTTAAAAGTTGGAAACAGATATCTATGATTATTTAAAATTAAGTATTTCAAGAATCGCCGATAAACAGCCTGCGGGTTTCCACCCTCATTGGGATATACACAGCTCTTCAAATACGTCCAATTCAGCTTTTTAATACATTTATTTTTAAAAGATGAAAACAGATATCTATGATTATTTAAAATGATTTTTTTCACGGATTACCTTACAAGCAGTCTGCGTGCTTCCACCCTCATTGGAATATACACAGACCCTCAAATAATCCAATTCAGCTTTTTAAATTATTTATTTTTAAAAGTTGAGAAATATATCTTTGATTATTTAAAATTAAGTGTTTCACGGATCGCTGGTAAACAGCCTGCGGGCTACCACCCTCATTGAGCTATACATAGCCCCTCAAATACATCCAATTCAGCATTTTAAAATAATTATTTTTAAAAGTTGAAAACAGATATCTATGATTATTTAAAATTAAGTGTTTCATGGATCGCCGGTCAACAGTCTGCGGCCTTCCAACCACATTGGGATATACACATCACCTCAAATACATCCAATTTAGTTTTTAAAATCTTTATTTTTAAAAGTTGCAAACATATATCTATGATTATTTAAAATTAAGTGTTTCACGGGTCGCCGCTAAACAGTCGGCGGACTTTCACCCTCATTAGGGTATACACAGCCCCTTAAATACGTCGAATTCAGCTTTTTAAAATATTTATTTTTAAAAGTTGGGAACAGATATCTATGCTTATTTAAAATTAAGTGCTCAAGGGCCGCCGGGCGTACTGAATGTACTAAAGGCAGTTATATGGATATGAATAAGTTGCCTCTGGTTATTCAACTAAAAATGCTATCATAAACGATTTATCACAAAATGGTCGTATACACAAGTTACACTTTCTGTATTATATTCTATATACATCTCTCCCCCATTGGCGTTACTTTTCTATAGAAGATATATTGGAATATAAAAACCATCTCTACTAGCTCCATCCGTTCGATCGTCGAGTTCTTGGCTACGTCTAAAGCTGTACAGAGGAATAAAGATAACAAATTGTGTGGGTAGAAAAAAAAATCACAATATCAAATGTGCATTTTACATATTCTAAGACTGTTTACTCAATACTTTTCCTAAAAGTGTATTACATTATAATTATAACTAAAATTGCAATTATACAAAATAAAATAATATATACAGATTATTAAATGTATATCTAGGCAGAATTTTATATGCTATATACATGAGCAAAAGAATTTGTCAAATTCGTAGCTATTGTGCCTAGAGTTATTTTGTAAATTGATAAATTTATTCTATAACAATTTTAGAACAACTTTTGCACTTTTAAGCAGATATTCATAAGGAAATATTTTACTTCCCAACAGCCTTTTGTATCTTTTTACTTTCCCTGCAATACATGGTAATGTATAGGGAAAGTATTGGAATCATGCCGAAAACCGCATTTCGAGTTTTCGACGAATCTACAAGTTTCGAGACTTCTAGAACACGAAAAAACTACTTTTAGCGTAACGTCTATCTGTGCGTCTGTGTGTCTGTCTGTGCAATGTATGTGTCCACTATAACTTAAAAACTGATGGACCGAATTTCATACAATTTGGTAGGTAAGTCACTTGGGTGTGACCCTGGTGCTGATTAGTTTTTAGTACGATTCGGGATAAAAGAACCAGTCTTTTTTTGCGAAATGGCCCTCAAAATTGCTTTATCCACTGTATCTGAAAAACTAATGGACCGAATTTCACAAAATTATGTAGATAAGTCGCCTGTTTGTTACCCTTGAGCTCATTAGATTTTGGTACGATTCGGAAAAAAATAACCTGCTTTTTTTGCGAAATGACTCGCAAAAATCGTCAAAATCTACAATAAAAAACTACGTATGCTCAAATATATCCATTAAATGATTGTTTTAAAAGAATAAGACCAACCCCATTACACTAGGGCTAGATATTTTAGTGTTTTCGCATTTACGCTGCGCCACGGTTGAAAAAAGTCCAGCTACCAACTGAGAACGAAAATTGATTTAAAAGTGTCGATTGGGTGTCATTTTAAATAATTATGGACATTATTTCGTGCAATTAAACTCGTGCAATTAATTATTAAATGAAGATCATTTTATTCCCTCGTATGATAAATTGTTTTTGAAATCATTATATAAGAACCATGTATACTTTAATCCTTTAATGTTTTAATAAAATCCTAAAAGTTACATTAATTTCATTTATATTAAAATGGCACAGAATTGGTTTATTTTCAAAAAAAATTTTGGATGTTCCCGCAAAAGTATTATATAAGTATTATTTTGGTACTTAAAATGAAAACACGAAAACATTTCTTTGTTTATCATATTATTCTGTGGTCAATTGCATAATCTAAACTCACCAAAATATTTAATCTAATAATAAATCTATATCCTGCAAAAGACAGTCAACTAAGAAATTTTAGGAAAATACTTTAAGTAATTGAAAAAAATTACTTAAATAGTTTGAAGACTCTCAACAAAGGAAGAAGATCCATAAGACAGACATATAAACAACACTGCAGTGATATAACGCAATACTCTGAACACTTCTACTCACTGTGCTATCTGAATGGACTCTGTGGGAAAATGCTTCTGCTGTCCTTCAGCCAAGCTGAATGAGCTTCGGTAAGTGACCAAAAGAAAAACTATTCTTATGGGACTCTCCGGGGCTCCGGTCGGCTGTCGGCATATTTTATGACATACAAATACCCTTTCTTTCTGCCCCTTCCAAATTTACAACCTTTTAGAAGTGCGATAGGGACCGAATCCATGTGTTTACAATTTGGATTTGAAACTAGGAGCAAATCGTGAGAATAGCCCTCGGGTTTTTTCGTAGCCGGTATTTGGGGCAAACAAATTCTCCCTCAGGGAATACAGGCTTCATCCCAGCTGCAAGCTGTATAAAATCTAATAATCTCCTAATTTGAGCGTACGTATTTTCCAAGTGATCTATACATTGCTGCAAAAAAGACCTAATACAGGAGAGAAAACGATTCTAAAAAGTTTCATCAATTTCATTTATATTAAAATGGCACAGAGTTGGTTAAATTAAAAAAAAAATTTTGTATGCGCCCGCAAAAGTCATTCTTACTGCCCCTAATTTCACTTCCAAATGGCCGCTCCTAATTCGGCCCCTAATTCGCTGTGGGCAATTGCCCACGCCGCCTGTTAGAAACCGTAACACAATTATTGAAATAAATTTGGGGCTCTTGTGCATTTACCAGATGCTTTAGCGGTTTTTCGATAATAGAATACATGAAACAAAAAAATTATCACTCAGGAAATGTCTTTCCAAAATAATCAACCTCTTTTAATACATAAAACGAAAGATACAATGCTCAAATCGCCGCAGCAAACCGAACGTCAAATCATAGTTCCATTAACAGTTTTATCAGTGTTGTCATACAAAAATAAACTCTTAAAACATATGTAAGACCACGGTAGAAAGTCAATTAGTCCATACGCAAAAGTATTTCTTTCATTTCAGTTCTTTCAAAATATTATTTTCAACATCCTCCCCCCTTTTGAGTCGACCTTGGAGGATTCAAAACCTCAATAGAATTGTGAAGGCCCAGTCTCTGGGGGATCTTGATGACACGACCGGTTCGAGACACATGAGGCAAGAGTGAAGAAGTTAGAGGCTGTTCAGATTTGGGACTCTCCTCCTTCAAACTATTTGATGCAGGTGCAACCTCCTTCGTAACCTGTAAAAAACAATCTAAAGAATCGTTAGAATGTAACTCAAGGGGATAAATTCTTTGGATAAGTCTCGTCAGAACACCATTTAGCGTTTTTTTTTTGTTTTTTTTTGTCGTCCCAAGCCGGGGGGCTTGCCTAATCAGGCTTATAACTGCTTGAAAAACCCGGCCGGGAAAATAATCCCAAATTTATTTACAAACAAGTTATTTGTGCCGGGCCAGGGCGGTTACAAAGGCCTACAATAACAACATCACACTGTAAATAATATAATAGAACATATAGCATCTTAATCATTTCTAAAGTCATAATCAAAACATATTCTAAATAAAATATCAATGTCATCAGACCACTAAAAATTTTGAAAAGAAGGCCAATAATTTATATAAATCACACTCATACATCAAATTCCTTTTTTACAACTTCACCTCACACTTCCCTAACCCGCACTACACATGGAGAAAAACACAATACCAGAACCTCCCCAACTAATAAGCAATTTAAAAAAAGAAAATTCTTAAAAATATATCTATACATTCAACTTTTACATTGTAAACCAATGATACTCCAAGAAATGCTTCAACAGTCTGAACTCAAAACCCATAATAAAAAATCGACGTATGAGTCTCCAAAACCATTTACTAGATTACAATAATTATAACCGAAAAGTCTACTATGAACAAATGCAAAGTACCGACCCACCAAGTCCATCCCCGCAAGCAGAAAACTCCTCGCACAGAATCCATAATACGATTTGACAGTGTACACTCACGACCCGAGCACTACCAATACAATTCCCTATATAAAATACCCTACAATAATCATTAAAAACTACACAAGTAACCTTACGAACCTATATTCATTCGTTACAATACCATCTCATTTATTCAAAACACACTAAACAAAACTATTATATCCAATTTAAACTTTTACATACATTTAAGTAATACTGTAAGGTTAACATATAAAAATTATTAATAAATATACAAATATCCTTAATAAACATTAAATCCCCCCAAAAACATATTTAACCTAAAATAAACTCATTACTTTATAATATTCAGTAATATACAAAACAAAAAATGTGCCCTGAGAAGTAAAATTCTCAACAAGCCAAATAATTAATTTCCATAATCTGTATGCCTTTGATAAATTGCCAAACTCCTCTTATAAGATTCACAAAGAGCATCCCGGCAGGAATGTCCGATGGGCCGATTACCTTTCTTAACCTCATTATACCTTACACAGTTTATACACCTGGGCCCAGTACCAGGGTGTGCATCCATATATCTAAAACACCTTTTTTCATCAGTACACCTCTTGGTCGTATGCCCCAACGCCCCACAATGCATACATTGTAAAATACATAAGAATTCTCGACACCTAATCCTCGGCCAGCTGGCATAAACAAATCGGCGCTCATTAAGCACTCCAAAAGCAGGTGTACGGACATCAAAAACCCAGTGCACACCAGCCCTAGCCTTGAGAGAAAATCTAAAAACAAAACAATCCCTGAATCCACTAAATCTTGGATTTTGAGAGACAATTTTCTCCACAAAAGCATCTTTAGAATAACCTTCAGGAACATTAAAAAATATTGTTTTGGGAGGCCTCTTTATTGTTCTATCAAATATAAACCTATCTTTAAGTCCCGGGTCGCCAGACAAACCATCCATAAGTTTAAACATATTTGCCTCTCCGGGTACCTCAATTATCGCTCTACCGTCAGGCAATCCATAAAATTAATTAATTCCTACTCCTATATCCTTAGGTTTAACTCCAGATTCCATAACTAGTTTCTTGGTTTCCTCAAAAGATTGCTTATCTATAGGTTTAATTAGAATAGCCCTTCCCTCATCTTCCGGTTTCCCAAGGCTCCTAACAACTTTTCTTTCAGCATCCTTCTCACGGACAACCAAATTGAGAAGCTCCTTCCTAAGTGTTCTGAATCCATCAGCTTGTTTTTCCAAGTCCGCACATAGCAAAGTATAATTAGTATGTGACTCCTTAAGCATACCAGAAAGCTCTGACCTATCCTTCTCTAAACACTCAATCTTCTCTCTATATTGCTCATCTAACAATAGTCCACTCTTAACTGAGGTAGATGTGGCCTGTTCACCAGCCCCCATATGCTCAATAGTGTGATTAAGACCAGCCAATGAAGAATCAAGACTCGAAGCAAAGCCATCCATGGCCCTGCAGTATCTCTCCAAAATAAGACTAATGGCACCAAACGAATGTCTAGTTTCCTCCAATTTATTCAGAGACTTATCTAGTATACCGCTTTCAATATTACCCATAGATACATCCTCGTTTGTACTAACACTCTTATCGCTACGCCGGGAAATTTTCCTTTTCCCAATTATTTCATCAACTTCAAGTTTAGTTATCAATTTATCCTTAGCAACTATGGCCTTTTTCAATTCTCGCACCTCCACGGTTCCCACACAACACTCGCCAATACTTTTATCTAAAGCAGCCTCTTTATCACAAGCAGATTGGCAAACCCTCAAAAACAGCTCAATAATCGGTCTAAAAAATTGATTAGCCATTAAAGTCTGCAGTGGTCTAGCCAAATGGGTGCCTCTCTTTGCAATGCAAAAGGACCTCAAGGGCTCCAGAATTACACCAAGTTCTCTAACGGGGTATCAAAAATCCTCTTCACCTATATCAATCCTGAGCGTTTCAGAAGGCGGAAGAAGAGTAACAAGATCCTCAATCTCAGTAGCACACGCCATCTTTACGGAATTCGTAATATACAGTAACAAGCTATGTAACAAGATATTTAAATAATTATAGTTTATAATACTAATTATTCCTTAAAACATTCAAAATTCATAATCATAATTAATAATTACACTTAAATGCATCAATTAATATACATCAATTACCTCAATCCAATTCACTTAATACAATTCCTCAATATCACAAAGTAAATATATAATATCAACTAGAAAGATGACGTCACCACAGGATTCAATACCCAGCACTCAAAGAGCTCCTTCTCCAAAGTAACTACTTACCTAATAAAAATTATTACTTTAAAATAACTACACTTGTTAATGAGTTATGCAAAAAGCTGCCCCGCGAAAAACCATATAATCGTTAATTATAACAATTTCATGCACTCACATATTTACATATTTATATCACAAGCAACGTTATAATATTTCTGATTTTTCCCATATTATAAATAACTTCAATTCACTCTGCGTCCGGGAATATAAGCACATAAAGACAAGAAAAATTCCAGAAAATTTTCAAAAGCACGGTGGTACGCGCTGCGTTTTTAGTTTAACAGTTCGTACTTTACTATCCTTGCCAGGTATCAACTGTATTACTTTGGCAAGTGGCCAATTTAAACGTTTTTTACAGTCAACGCCAATCAACACTATTTCCCTTAACTTTACTCTGGGATGATGAACTTTTTGAATCTGTCTCTGAATCAGCTGACTAAGATATTCTTGTCGAAAACATCTTCTCAATTCTTCTAAGAGTTTCTTTCGGTATCTTATTCTTTTGCGATAGTGCTTCGCATCGACTTGATCAATATCAGTTACTTTGGATTCCGAGTTTTCAAGCAAAAACATAGCCGGTGTAAGCGGACATAAATCTTCGGTGTCTTCAGACAGATAGGTCAGCGGACGGGAGTTTATAATCCATTCGCAATCGCACAAGATTGTGTTCAGCTCTTCATAAGATAAAACAGCTCTTCCTAAAGTTCTTTTAAGAAGTTCTTTTAAGGTTCTGATTAACCTATCCCACCATCCACCCCACCAGGCAGCGGTAGGTGGATTGAATCTCCAGGAGATTCGATACAAGTCAGCTTCGTTCAGAACTTTGTGCCAATCAATTTCACGTAAGCTATTGTATGCTCCTTTAAAGTATGTTCCATTGTCCGAGTAGATAATCCTTGGTCGGCTTCTTCTAGCAACAAAACGCCGAAAGGCGAGAAGAAAAGTATCGGTGTTTAAAGATGTCACTAACTCTAAATGCACAGCTCTGTAAATCGCACATGTAAATAAAACTATCCATGTTTTATCTCCACGCTTAATGTCTAGGGGTCCAGCTAAATCTATGCCAATTACTTCGAAAACATAGGCATCTTTAACCCGATCAGCAGGCAATGACACTGGATCTGAAAGTAGAGCTTTTGCTTTGAAGCGTTTACACTTCATACATTTATTTACAATACTACGAACAGTTCTCCTTCCCTTGACAATCCAGAACTTTTCTCGTAAAATACTTAACAGAATCTGAGTTCCTGCATGACAACTTAGTTCATGATAATGTTCAATTATCCGTTTAGTCAGTATACATTTATCAGGTAACAATATAGGAGATATAAAAGAAGGCTTATAAATGCGTTCGGTAATCCGTGTTTTTACTCGGAAAACTCCGTCTTCATCCGTGAAAATGTTACACATGGGAACACAAGCCTTCGACAAAAATGAAGATTGTACCTGTTTAATTAAAAATTTCTCTGCGTCTTCCTTTTCTTGGAAAGAGAGTTTCCCAAATTTTCTTTCACTGAACTCTCTTCTTAAATTATTAGTGAAACGCAGAACCCATGCCGTAAGTCGAATGATTGACTCAAAATGGGAAAATCTCCCAGCATACCAAGGGGGATTTTCAAATTCTAAGTTCAAATTACTCAAATGGACCTTACGTCTTTCTAATTCGACTTCTTTTTCACAAAATATTTCATTGGACGGCCAATTTTCTGAACTTTCATACAACCACTGGGGTCCATTCCACTATCGTGACTTGACACACTCTTGTGGTCCCGGTCACACAGAAAGCTACCATTAGCCTTTGGGTTGGTCGTGTGGTCTGGGTTTTCTACACTCTTGTGGTGTACAACCTCGAGAAACAAGATCTGCAGGATTCTTTTTTCCCGGGACATGTCGCCAGTGTTCGGGAAACGTTAATTTGCGAATTTCTTTAATTCGATTGGACACAAAAACAGTCCACTCTCGATGTTTTCTGATCCACCACAGGGCAGTCATAGAATCACTCCAAAAGGTGAAACTTATATTGGGTAAATCAAATGCCGATCTTATTGAATAAGCTAACCTTGTTCCTATACAACAGGCCATGAGTTCCAGCTTGGGTATAGACATGTCTTTCATTGGTGCGACTCTTGCTTTGGCTCTCACAAGCTGAACTTTAATTTCACCTGAGACTACCGATCTTATAAATACACAGGCTCCATATGATCTTTTACAAGCATCAACGAAAATATGCAATTCTGAAGTTTCGTTTATCACTAGGTGTCTAAGAATTTGTAATTCAGAAAACATCGCCATTTCCTTGCACCAATTGGAAAATTCCTTTTGCATGTTAAGGGGCAAAAGAATATCCCAAGGTAATTTGCTTTTCCATGCATCTTGTAACAATAGCTTGGGTAGAGTAGTAGAGCATAACAAACTAAGCGGATCAAAAATTCGTTGTGCAATAGATAAAACAGTTCTCTTAGTTTGATCTTGTTCAGGATCTATCTTCGCCGGAACATTGCATCTTACGATATCCTGATCTAGGTTCCAAACCATTCCCAAAAGAGAAGTATCACCAGTAGAATTGGATAGATAGGGACTGGAAACATTACCTTCCCATCCTCGCAAATTAAAACATGCATTTTTCATCAATTTTTGAGTTTGAGGTACAAAATGAGATAATTCTTCCAGACTAGACACTCCAGTTACGCAGTTATCCACATAAAAAGAATTCTGAAACTTTGAAACTATGTCATAATATTCTACAGCAGCATTCTCAAACAAATGACGCAATGATGCCATTAAAAGAAAAGTACTAGTGGTGACACCGAATAAAACTCTACAATGTCTATAGACAATAAAGTTTTCAGATTCAGAAGGAAAGAGGAATCGCAAAAAATCTCGATATTCCGGTGCGATACTGAACTGTAAAATCGCCTTTTCTATGTCTGCTGAGAGCCCAATGTTATATAATCTAAATCTATCAATTAGGTCTGGAATCAATTCTATCAAATTAGGACACTTAATCAAACAGTCATTCAAGGAAGGGCCGTTACCGTCTTTGGCAGAAACGTCAAACACAGGTCCAATTTTAGAAGTTTGACTCGATTCCTTGATCGCGGGCCTATGGGGTAAATTATGCCCCCTTTTATCTATCTCTTCAACTGGAACCTTTTCAATGATTTTTAATCTTTCCCACTCATTAAATACTTCCACATAATCTTTTCAGAAGTTTTTCTTCGCTACCCGTTTACACATATTTCTGTGCCTTTTCAAAGCTAAGTCTTTATTATCTAGTAACTGAGTATCGTATTTGAAGGGTAACAACAACTCATACCTTCCATCAGGAAGAATAGTTAAATTATCTTGAAATTGCTTGACAGAATCAGAAAAAATTAATTTCTTTTTAGCATTTTCCCATGGATCCGTTATACAAATAATATCAAGGTCCCATAAATGATTAACAAAGTTCATAGAATGCAATGTTAAAACACTAGATATACTACAACATGAATTACTCTGAATGGCATTCGTTTAGGGTATAACTTCATCTTTATCAGAAATATATTCTTTTCCCATCAAAGTATAACCCAGTTTTGTTTCTAAAACAACTAATCCTGAATTTAATTTAATAAAATTACCAGTCATGATTGATCCAGCAACATTAGCTCCTAAAAGTAAATCAATTTCATAATCTGGAAAATTCAAATCTGGTATCATCAAGTTATTTTCTTTTAACTCCTTCAAAGTTAAAACTGTTTTAGCTTTCGGAACAAATCCACATATTTTATCTTCTGATAGAACATCAACATTAACAGAAAAGGTATTTTGAAAATTAATTAAATAATATAATTAAATTATTTTTAATTATACTATTTAATTTGAAAATTAATTAAATAGTATAATTAAAAATATCAATTTCATATTCTTCATGTAAACATGGTCAAGATTTTCTCCCCCCAAATGAGCTATGTACAAGATTTCGTTTTCGCTTTGGTTTGAGTTTAAGCTTATTAATCACTCTGGTGCTTAAATAGGAGAGTTGAGACCCAGTATCTATAAGAGCTCTAACCATTTTCTCACTGTTTATGGTTTTAATCTTAACTATCAAAGTCATTAATAACACAGGCTCAACAGTACAACTATCGGTTAAAATTTTAGTTGTGTCAACTCCTGTTTTTTTATCACTTGTGCTTGTTTCACGGTCAGGACACATCAAAACAAAATGATTTCTATTGCAATTAATGCATCTGTTTTTAAATTTGCAAACTCTTGAAGTGTGTCCTAGCCGCAAACAAGAAAAACAAGCACCTTTCTTCGCCAAAACTTTCTTTTTCTCTTCAATATGTAATCTTCTGGCATAAAAACAGTCTTGACTGGGATGCTTTTTATCACAAAAAAGACAATTAAAAAACTTCCTACCTGAGTATTCCTGTGCATTAGTGCTCACTAAAGCTGCAGCAGAAGCGATTTCGTAAGTACGCTCCTTAAACTCCTTCGATTTCTTGGCATCTCCAAACCCGGTACGAGCGAGCACTACCATCTCTTCACCCATAATTTCCTGTTTCAGAAAGCCCATTAAATTTTCTAAAGTCCGATCATCTGGCAAAGAAGAATCTTTTCTGTTTTGGCTCCTCTCCCAGGCAACAAGTATATTCTCAGGAAGACACGATTCCACAGGAGGCGTAAGAAAATCTCCGTACTTCTGCGTCCTTCCTAAGCTCTCCAATGCACGTAGTTTTCCTTTCAATTCGTCGTAGAGGATCGGGAGTTCCGTTTTCGCTCATCCGCTATTAGCGTTCTTCATCACCATGTACAAAAGTTCTTGTCCGTAAATCTGTACAAGTAAATCTTCCCGTCCGAAGCGTTCCCTCAGCTGCTGCACGGCTTTAGGATAATTTGCAGCAGTCGCAGGAAAACTTTCCACGATTCTGGTTGCCTTTGAATTCGGTACAACTGCCTGTAATAAATATTGAAATTTGTCTTCAGCTGGTAAACTTTCATCAATATGTATTTTCTCGAACTGGCTCCAAAACGACAGAAAATCCTTCGCCTCCCCGCTAAATATCTTCAACTCAATTTTAGGCAGCTTGAACTTTCTCTTTTCCGCCATTTCTTTCGGAAGCGAAGAATCAAACATCTTGGTTTCGATTTCGAGTAGAGCTGCACAATATTTGTCTCTATATTCCTCAGCTGCTTCCAAGTCCGTTGCAAATATTTCCTCCGAATTTTCATCTTGCAAAATCCCGTTAGCTATTTCATCCTGACAGGCAGTCAGACGCTCAAATTTATCCATCAATTGCGGCTTCAAAATCAAAAGTTCTTTCGATTCAGTATTTTCCTTCCGAAGAAATTGTTCAATTTTGCTGTGGCAAGCCATAAAGGAGATTCTAAGTCCTTTTCTTTTTACCTTCAAAGAATCCATTCTTAATTTGCTTCCGAAAAATCAACTGCTAAACTTTCGCCCCGCGTTGGGCGCCAAATAAATTATGTTAGAAACCGTAACACAATTATTGAAATAAATTTGGGGCTCTTGTGCTTCTACCAGATGCTTTAGCGGTTGTCTATAATAGAATACATGAAGCAAAATACTTATCACTCAGAAAATGTCTTTCCAAAATAATCAACCTCTTTTAATACATAAAACGAAAGATACAATGCTCAAATCGCCGCAGCAAACCGAACGTCAAATCATAGTTCCATTAACAGTTTTATCAGTGTTGCCATACAAAACTAAACTCTTAAAACATATGTAAGACATCGGTAAAAAGTCAATTAGTCCATACGCAAAAGTATTTCTTTCATTTCAGTTCTTTCCAAATATTTTTTCCAACCCCGCCCACGCCTTAAACCGGGCCATATATTCTATCACAGGATATTTCTATCACATATATTTCTATCTAATATATTTCTATCACAGGAAAGAATTATGTTATTATATGTATTTTTGACGCTATACACACTATTTGTAAAAGCTTTATTTTTATTAGCTCTGTGTAAAAATAACTTCTTTCACCTCATTTGCAAATTGAATACTTTGATTTTACTATCAATATTGCCTTTTATCCAGAAATAACGAATGTAGTGAACTTATGTTTCATTTACATATAATGAAGCCTGTATTCTGTATTGTTTTATATTTCATTGCAATATATTTCTATCACAGGAAATAATTATGTTATTATAAGTATTTTTGACGCTGTACACTCTAAGGTAAGTGTACCAGTAATGGGCCATGTACCAATAGTGGGCCACCAGTTTTCAAAGTGGAAAAACAGGTTTTAAGGTCATACTTGTAAGGTAACAGAACAACTGCTGATTGGTTGAAACCTTTATCAGTTATCTGACAAAGGCACAATCTCAGTAACCTGCTATTTTTTGAGGTGGAAGGATGCTTTTCTGAAGTGATCACACAAAGGGATTTTTCTAGCTCATTCTTATTGCTTTACTCAAGAGGCAAGTATTCATTTAATTTTTTTTCTCTAAAAGCATATTTGATTTGGTTTTAAAATGTCATATTTCTATTTCATTGTATACTTAATATTTTGTAAATTATGCTTAAAAGACATAAAATGAACAGATCATTAATTTTGAGGGGATTTTAAATTGTTCCAGTAGTGGACCTAGGAGTTAGTAGTGGTTAGAAAGTGATTGTTGCAACTGAACTAAAATCCAAGAAAGTGACAGTATCACCGATAAAGAAGAGAGAAATGGTTTTCTTAAAAATTTTGGAAGAAAAAATTGGAAAAGTGAAGTTAGAAACATTTTTAGAAAATAAAGGAGAATGGAAAGGCCCTGTGGAGCAAAAATACCTTTACTATTTATGGTTGGAGACAAAGGAAACTTCGAACCTGGAACCAATTTTTCAGGGTGCACCAGTCTACTCTGTTGAGGCGATATGCAGTGCCTGTTGAGCTGGAGCATGATGAAAGTACCGTTGAATCTGCTGAGGTGGATCTTAATATTCAAGAAGGCTCAATTGAGCTTATTAGGGATGCAATGCATCCAATGTCATTAAATACTGTCCATGCTGTTGCAGGTCTATCCAAAAATGTACCATGTCCCTTCAAGAGAGTTCTTTTCTGGCCAGAGGGGGAGGGTGACAAGATAAAGCAAAAGAGAAGACGAGAAAAGCTTCTTACAGTTGTGACTTCTCCTCAAGTGCTTCAATATTATAAGAAGAAAGAAGGTATTAAAATTGCTATAACTGCAGAAAACGAGAGAAAAAAACTGAAAGAGAAAGAAAAAAAATCTGAAAGAGAAAGAATAAAATTTGAAATGGAAGAAAAGAAAAGAATGATTTCAGATCAGAAGTAAAAGAACTAAAAAACTTTCTTCTGAGTCTTCCACTTCTTTTTCACTTTTTGTAAAAAGTTGGTAATAAAAGAAAAATTGTATATATAAGTAAGATTTAAACTACAGTAAGATTTAAACTACATTCGCTTTTAATTAGTTACCTTTTTTATACATATATTTTAGAAATTGTGTTAATGATAAAATATAGCAAAATATATCTTTCAACAAATCCTATACATTATTTGAGTGGCCCACTTTTGGTGGGTCCACTATAGGTACATCAGAAATTTAATAGGCCCCACTACTGGAATTTAAAGGAAGTCAAAGTTTTTTATTTAAAAAAAAATTAATATTTTGTTTGCAATTTGATGTGATAATAATTATAGATAAGAGTTTAACCAATGATAAAAAAATATATTTATGCTATAATTCTCTAAAGTTTCAATGATAATTGATTGAATGCCCTTAAATGGCCCCCTACTGGTACACTTACCCTATTTGTAAAAACTTTATTCATAGTAGCTCTGTGTAAAAATAACTTCTTTCACTTCATTTGCGAATTAAATGCTTTGATTTTACTACCAATATTGTCTTTTATCCAAAAATAACGAATGTACTGAACTTATGTTTCATTTACATATAATGAACTAATTTATCCATTCATTCTGTATTGTTTTATATTTTATTGCCTGATATGCGTCTGTTTATTTTCGTTTGATTAGGCAGTCTTCATTCGAATATAAAATCACGTATTGACAGGAAATATTCTACAAGTAACACAATTATTATGCGAAAATGTATTATATTTAAAGCATTGATCACATTGACGTAGTTCTATTAAAGTAACAATAATAATATCGAATGAATATCCGTGGATGCTCAACAGGTAAGGTCTGACTCTAAATCGAATTTAAGATTATTTTCCAACAGCATGTTCCCTTATCTAGACATCTGGAGCTTCAAATAAAGCGAAGTAGAATGTATTTTAGTGTATTAATCCTTATACAGATATGCGATTATCAGCCAAAGATCAAAATAATGAAACATATATCAGGAGACATTGACTAAAGCGACAAAGTTGAAACTTACCTTAATCCCCAGGAATCGTCATGGGACTGTGATTATTCAATTTTCCGGTAAACTTTTTGTATTTTAAGGCAAACAAGTGATCGCATTTTTGAAGAATGTAGCCATGATAAACATGGCCGTCCGAGAAATCCGAAATTTCTCTGTGCCCCTCATTTTGCCAAACAGCCCCCGGATCGATGGTTGCGCTTGCGCAACAGATCAAACCATTCAAAGCGGGTACTAGGAGACAAGTGCACCTCCTATAGTATATCGTTTACAGGTATTAGAGGAGGTAGGGCTATTATCATGCGTACTTGTTTCTTGGCATATTTTTTTAATCTCAAAATTAAATCCATTAATTAAAACAATCTGCACTATTAATACTCGTTCAACCTTATATATATATTATTCCTTAAATAGTCCTTAAATATGCTGTGTTATTCTTTAAATATTGATCTAGACATATATAATAAATTACAAAGTTGCGTAAAAAAAGGTACAAAATTTTATGAAATCGATTAAAATTTTCAAGGGAATTAAATTTTAAGAAATACTAAATTTAATTTTTATACGGCCCCCGTACAAAGACATTTCCAATGAGTAATATGTGCCCCATACACTATTAAGGTGATGTACAAAATTTCAGCATTTTATCATAAAAAGTCCCAGAGATATGAAAAGACAAAAATGCTGACTTAAACCACTTTTCGATGCATCGCCATGGTTCTCAGTGGGGAAAAATCTTGTCGGCAGATCGCGTTTCAGGGGTCCAAAAACAATGATTACATAAATAAATAATAATTTTGCTATTTACTGGTACAAAAGTATCGACACTGCCTAGAAATAATAACTTTACACAAAGATTACCAAGCTTATTCAAAATGTTTTCCATCCATGCCAATACACAGCTGCATTCGCCTGATAACAAACCTATGATGCATTTCAGCGTTGCGTCATTTGCACTCTTGCTGTAAGCATTTACATTTTAATTTGCGATTAATCCCTCACCAACTTTGTTTAAACATATCTCTGGGACTTTGTATTATAAATGCTGAAATTTTGTACTTTAGTGTATGGGGCACATTTTACTCATTGGAAATGTTTTTGTAGGGAAACTGTATAAAAATTTTAATTTTGTATTTCTTAAAATTTAATCCCCAGAAAATTTTTATCGATTTCATAATATTTTGTACCTTTTTTACGCAACTTTGTAATTTATTATATATGTCTAAGATCAATATTTAAGGAATAAAGGTCAATGTTTTTGGGACACCTTGTATATACAACGTGTGACCAATAAGTAGGGTGAATCACCCTTCAAATCGAAAATGGGAACAACGCGATTATCAGCGACACCTGCGTCGTGTTCCGTAATATTCAGTTAAGAGTAGTGCGTGGTTATCATGCGCTTGTGAGTCTTGGTAAATTTATTATCGACTTTTGTCTGTGCGGTGATTTTGTGGCGTGTCATGGAGCAGAGAATCAATTTGAAATTCTTGTGGAAATTGGATAAATCAGCAGGCGAAAGTCATGCAATCCTGAAGCAGATGTATGGAGATGAAACCGTGACCTTGAAGACTGTGTACGCGTGGTTTAAAACGTTTAGTGATAGGCGTGAAACAGCATCGGAGTGGGCGGTCCATCTCCAACAGAACAGGGACAAACGTTGAGAGAGTACGTGAACTGTTGCGGCGAGATCGACGATTAACGATCTCGGACGAATAGGATATCCCTCGGGAAAGTATTCGGAAAACTGTGAGACAGGATTTGAGAAAGCGCAAAGTTTGTTCATGATTTGTTCCTCATCACTTAACGGAGGAACAAAAACAACAACGAATGGAATGTTCTGGGGACTTCATCAACATGGCAGACGAAATTGCGCAGTTCGTGAAAACCATCGTAACCGGGGATGAAACCTGGTGTTTCCAGTATGACCCGGAGACAAAACGCCAGTGTATGGAGTGGTGCGGATCCAACTCCCCAAAACGGAAAATTTTCGTTTCGAAAAGTCAGGGGTAAAGACACTGTTGATAACCTTTTTTGACTGTCAAGGCATAATCCACAAGGAGTTTCTTCCTGCAGGTCAAACTGTCAACGGTGAGTTTTACTGCGAGGTGCTCAAACGACTCTTATCTCGTATTTGTCGTGTACGGCCACATCTGAAGCAATCTGGCTCTTGGTTTCTCTTGCACAATAACGCACGGCCGCATACCGCTACTCTTGTAAAGCGGTTTCTGGCTCAACATCGGGTTACTGAACTGTCGCACCCACCGTATTCCCCAGACCTGTCACCACATGAATTTTTCCTGTTTCCTAAACTTAAAGTGGCTCTAAAAGGGCGAAGATTTACAGACATTACGCGCATTCAAGCTGCTGTGTCACGGGAATTGAAAGTTGTACCAGTCGAGGAGTTTTCAACAGCACAGCTTTAGACGATTTGTACACACGTTGTCACAGGTGCATAGTGTACGACGGGGACTATTTTGAAGAATTGTAAACAGTTTCCATGTAGGGCCTACTCAATGTCAGACGTATTTCATCATTCCCCCTACTTATTGGTCACACCTTGTATATATATTTATATATATATATATATATATATATCCTGTTGCAAAAGAGATTTGCATTCATAAGAAATGCGAAACTCGGCATGTATGTATGGTTTGAATAGCTATGCAAATGATTAGAACTTGGGAGAAAAACCATTTTATAAGGAAATGGTGGAAATAAGAAGGTGCAATTTTTGTAAGAGGTAAATCATCCACTGGCAGCTATGCAAACCGATATTTGGTACGCCATAGAGTCAATTAAGTTGCGTATGTCCCTCTGCTGAAGATTCTGCTATAAATGTTGCAATTGGTAAGCTAATTCAGTGGTATTCTGAGAAGACTGCAACTGCCGTCTCAGTATGTTCCAGACACGTGTCCCAGACTGACCGAGCTCGGTTCCACGAGATGTTTTTCCCAGACTCTCACACCACGTGCGATGGCCGTCTGCTGCTTGACAACAAATGCGGGATCTGAGCCCTCCTCCACACACACGTATGTGATAGTCTCCAGTACTGGGAGTGAAGCGGAACAACGATCAACATGTCTCTAATCGGATACTGTCCAGGCTAACCGAGTACGGCACAAATCCAGACGGCTGTGTTGATGGATCAGTAATAGATTGTGAGGATTCTATTATTCATAATTAATGTATGCTAATTTTACTTTTCATTATGCAAATTTATGTACGAAACACCTCAACTCTGTTTTCGAGAATCACGTACTCACAACTGGCTAGGACTATAAAAGAGGAAAACGTTAGACAGATATATTCGGATATGCGGATTGGAATTCGATAAGAATGTAATCGTGAGTCGTCGTGCAGCTTGGGCTGGTATTGTGATACGAGAGTGCGCGGGTGTGTGTGGGGATCCTGTTCAATGAATGAAAGTACGCAGCGAAGTAAACGAAGGGAAAGAAACGTCAAAGTTTACATTTGACTGGGAAAAAGGTAAAAATGCATACCCAACAAAGGTACGTACACCTCTTATTATATCTAAAGTCGCATTTCATGTTTTAAAAGAAAATCCCCCCCCCACCCCAAAAAAAGAACCTATCGCAAAATCTTTAAACAGCTCTATAGGAACTGTAAACAAAATTATAAAATATGATTTAAAGATAATAAAAGAAAACATGATATTCATCGCCTAACGCCAAAACATGTTTCTCTGCGTAAGACTATATGCAGATTGTTGTATGAAAATAATTTGACAGGTGAAAAATGGAAATATGTAGTTACAATTGATGATTCTGGGATATATTTATCTGATTGGAATAGAAAAAGATCGATTTACTACCGAGAAAGAGGAGAAAAAGACCTAAAATGTTGGTTCAGGAAAAACAAGGAAAGTTTTGCTAAAGGTTTTATGGTTATTGCTGGATTCTCTTATAACGGAAAACTTAAAATAAGTAAAGCAGAAAAAAATGTAAAAATTTACTCGGATTACTATCAGAAATATGTTTTAACACCTGTTTTCAAAAACGACATTCCACCACTTTACTCAAACAATCTTCACTGTGCTAAGTTCCATCAGGATAAGGCTACCAGCCATACCTCAAAATCTACTGCTATATTTTTTGAGAAAATGAGAAATTAAACTGGAATAGAGGCTATTCCATTTAAATGCATCCTACCCAAGTCCCCCGACGTGTCTCCTACGGATTACTGTGCGTTTGGACTTTTAAAACAAGCTCTTTATAAGCAGCATCCCAAAACATTGAATGGGCCCTGTAAGATATATATAACAAAAATGGAAAAGTAAAGCTTTGATTAACTCAAAACTGTACATGAAGGTAGCAAATGTGTTTATGCATTAAGGAAAACAAGAATTATGTACAAAGATGAAAAAAAATATTTACTTCTCGTAAGTTATATGATGACGTCGCATTTGGGTCATTAACAAAATGATGTTTAAAGGCAAACAAACGAAACAAAACTTGCATTAATATGGTATGTGACTACCCCGGACCTTCACATAAACTTTACAACGATTTACCATGCTTTCAATGAGGTGATCAACCATCGCAGATGCGAGCAATAGCCATTCCTCCAACAGGGCAGTTTCCAACTCTCTGAGACTGGCTGGAGGAGGTAAACGTGCAGAGACAGCATTCCCGAGGGCATCCCAAAGGTTTAAAATTGGAATAAGGTCGGGGGAATACGTCGGCCACTCCATACGAGAAATGCCCTCACTTTCCAGGTATTCGTCAAGGATGTTAGCTCGATGGGGTCGCACATTATAGTCCATAAGGAGGTAATCAGACCAACTGCTGCAGCGTGGAGTCTGGCAATAGGGTCTAGGACTTCATCCCGATACCGCGCAGCCGTTACAGAACCGCCTTTAAAGATGTGTCAGCTCTGTGCGATATCCCATTGAAATTCTAGTCCACATCATGTCGCTGCCACCTCTGAATGCGTGATGTTCGATGATGTTCTTGGCCTGATTGCGTGTGCCTCGTTCTCTCCAGACCCTTACACACTTATCATCTGATTCCAGGACAAATCCGGACTCGTCCCTTGAACAGGACGTTGCACCAATCTGAAACAGTCCAATTGACATGTTGACGACACCAATTTAATCTTGGCTTGGACGGTTAGTGGAACACAAAAACGTGGTACTCGGGTATACAGTCCCTTCACGTGGAGCCTTCGGGCATAGTACTGGCAGATATTGTCTTACCAAGTGCCGCTGCGCAACCACATATGTAACAGTTGTGAAGGTCGCTCGTCGATTCCGCTTGGCTACTATAGCAATATACCGATCACCAGAGGAGATAGTAACCCTTGGACCTCCGAACAACTGTTTGACTTGTTTGGAATTGCTTCCATAATTGAGAAATTACCGAATGATCAACGGCAAAGAAAATACCGACATCTTTGATTGACTGTCCAGCTTCAATGCGCTCACTATCTGTCATTCGTCTTCTTTCAGCCATAGAAACACGAATGTCATCAAAAATAATCCTACAAAAGTTATAAATACTTCGTATCAGCATTTAATTGCACCTCCTCAAACCCTTCAGAATGGTGGCGTCTTCAACGACTGCCTAATTAGCATATATCCGGACAGTCAATCGCGATTGGCTGTAACATACGATATTTGCATACTGCCATCTACATTTGCAGCGATTTTCAGTTACTCAAATTCAAATACGCTTTCGAAAAATGAAAATTCGTATTGCGCGCTTAACTTTGGAAGTGAGTGTATATATATATATATATATATATATATATATATACACTGCTGGCCATCCAAAATGCAACACCATGAAAGACAAGAGATATTATAGTCAAATTTATTGGACAAAGAACATAAAGTAAAAGGATGAATTGATTGAAAATACAGCCCCGTTCGACTTCCGGAACATGAAGAAATCAGTATTTTGTGCAGCCGCCATGGCTGACAATAACTGCTGCTACGCGCCTCGGCATTGAAAGAAAGAGACTTTGAATGTGTTCTTGGGGTATGTCAGTCCATACTGCTTCCACACGTTGCCAAACTTCATCTGTCGTAGCAGCTGGTGTTGTTTGCTGGGCCAGTCGTTTTCCAATCATCGACCAGACGTTTTCAATGGCCGAGAGATCTGGAGAACGGGCGGGCCAAGGAAGCAGTGAAACTTGGTGGGCATTGAAGAAATTCTGAACAATATGTGCCACGTGTGGTCTCGCATTGTCCTGTTGAAACTTGGCAGCAGGCAAGCCTTGAAAGTAGGATAAGACAACAGGCTCCAAAACTTCAGAAATGTAGTGGTGGCTGTTGAATGTACCGGCAATGCCTACTAGGGGGATGCGGGAGTAAAATCCAATGCCACCCCAAACCATAACGCCAGGTGAAGGACAGGTATGGCGATGCATAATGCAAGAGTTATGCACTCTCTCGCCACGGTGCCGCCAAATCCGGATACGACCATCGTCGTGTTGTAGACAGAATCGTGATTCGTCTGAAAATACAATGCCGTGCCATTCGTTTGTCCATGTCCGTTGTTCAACGCACCATTGCAGCCGCATACGCCTATAGTCTGGAGTCAAAAGTAATCGCAGCAATGAACGCTTTGCTGAAATTGTCCGTTGCTGCAGACGACGTCGAATGGTACGTACTGACACAGATTGTTGTGAAACAGACCTTAATTCTTGCGCTAGGGTTGTTGATGTTGCAGTGCGATCCATCATTGCGATGCGCACAATATGCCTGTCCTCACGTTCGGTGGTGCGACGAGGCTGGTGCAATCGTTGCTGTCGGTTGGTCCGTCCCTCCTGCACCCACTGATTCCATATTCGCATCACTGTGGCTTGATTTCGTCCAACACGAGCACCGATTTCTCGGAAGGGTAATCCGCAATCTCTATAAGCCACAATTCTTCCTCTGTCAAACTCAGAAACGTGCTGAAATGGCTGCCGTATTCTTCGACGAGGCATACTGAAGCTTCCCACACAAAAATACAGGGTGAAAACAACATTCCTGTACTTAAAAACAGCCTTCCCTTCTCCCCTTATATAGCTCTTGTAGGTGGCGCTACTGGCGCACATGATTTGCTTATGAGCTAAAATTCTAATCATTTGTATTCCCTATCGAGGTCTACGTATGGTGCAAATTTCATGCTTATTGGATGCTTCCTTTATGGTGTTGCATTTTGGATGGCCAGCAGTGTATATGGCCGGATTTACCTGTTGCGTCTGACCAATAACGCTAAGTAGCGGTCATCGGAAGATGTTGTAACTCGAGAGCGACCTGAGTTTGGCCTTCTGCTTATTGTTACGATGTTTTCGAATTGGGTCCATAAGCGTCGAAACCCTAGACCACCCGACTCGCCCCAGGGCACGAGCAGAGGGTCCATAAGCGTGATATCACAGAATGGTGAACGCTGAAGAATTCTTAATAGATTCTAATAGATTCTAATCTGCCCACGGCTTGCCATCGCTGACCATCATTTAAACACCTTCTTTGGGACAGATCAAATAAAACGGCTATTTCGGATTTTCACCCTAACGTCAGTAGTAGAAGTAAGGACGCATATCTGCTTTTACCAAAACGGTGATTTACGTATTTGGCACGGAGCCAATTGCTATTATGCACGTGTTTCTATATTTACATATTGTTCTCTAAGTATACAGGAAATTTCATCCACTAAAATTTATTCTGAGATTTTTTTGGAGGGGAGTATATCCTCCAAATATGTATATGATGTATATATTTGGAGGGGAGTATATCCTCCAAACATATATGATGTATATATATGATTTATAAGCTTAAACTGCTTCTTCTGGGCTGACCACGCATTTTATTTTTGATTGCTGGGAACAAAAAAAAAAAATGATTGGCTGCTAAATCAGGCGAATAAAGACAATGGCTCATCAAATCAATTATTTTATGCTTTAAATAATTGATAGTTTGAAATGCAGTGTGTGAGCTCGCATTGTCATAATAAAGAATATTGCTACTTCGCATTATTTTCTGTGATTTGAGCACCCATTTCTCTGCCAACAAATTGTCGTATACAAATTAGCATTTACTGGTCTGTTAGTTATCCTCCAAAGCAACGGTTGCAACATGTCCAGATTTACCAAAAAAAGACACAATCATTTTCTTTAAAACACTTCATGCACAAACAACTTTTGAAGGATTTGGTCCATTTTGAAACACTCAAACAATAGATTGTTGCTTTGTTTCTGGGTCATAGGAATAAATCCACGTTTTGTCACCTGTGTGAGGCACCAGAGTTGAATGTTTTGAGATTTTCCAATACATTTTTGATTTCTAAATGATATGTAATATTGTATGCACTCGGGTCCTTGATATGTTCTCAGTTTCATCATATGTGACATGACGATCTAAAGTGATCATTTGTTGCACAGCTGAAATGGGTTGGGACGCCACAGCAATTCCTGATCGAAATTCATCACTGACACGCTCACATCCAAGATGAAATTATTTAAACCAGTTGTAAAATTTTGCTTTGGATGGAGCTTCATCACTAAAAGTCGAATTAATTCGATCGACACTTCTTCGACCCAAACTGTTAAAGTCTTCGATCCAAACCACCTACCCCGAGGTGTAAGGTATCTGTTAGGAAGGCCGGAATTCCCACCCAGTTTACCAGTTTAGACAGGGGGCATAGTTATGAAAGTTTAATATTTAATCTGTTTATACTTCCTTTTCACATGTGTTTGAATCAAGTAATTCTCGTTTCCTGCATTATTAATCGGATCTTTGGGTATTAATTGACGAAGATTTCGCGCCCTGACCTAACGTGTGGTAAAGACCACATAACAGATCATATCGAATTATATAAAATTAAAAGCAACTTTGCTTATATTTTTCGTATACAAAGCACAGTTTTTGATGGGTTTCTTTTTCCAAATTCGGTATGGATATTCTCTATTTCACCCCATGTTCGAAGTTCTAAGGACTAGGGTTTGTCCATATAATTAAAATAAATGCACAGCCAATTATTTTCCGAAAGTTTATTTGAAGAAAATTATATGGCATTCCTTAAAAAGAAATTGAATCAGATCAATTTATCCGAATAAAATAATAAGGAAACTGAAATAAAAATCTGATGTGGGCAACAAATAATGCAATAAATTTACACCTTTTATAGTCAAAAAATAATGTGTAAGATCCACGGCATAGGCGCCGACTACGGGGTGGGTGGGGAGGGCAGAGGGGTACGAGACCCCGCTGAACTTTTCCAGAGGGAGCTTAGCCCCCTCTGGAAAATTATTTATAGAAGAAATCTAGAAAATTATTTCTAGATTTTTTTTCTGACTTCATATTTTACTAAATACCAAAAAATGAATTTTTTTTAAACATAGAAATAATTGAACGAAAATCCTATCAACGTAAATGCCACGTTTCAGTCAGTGACGATCCGAAGTCATTTTCATCGAGGGGTGTACGTATGAATATTGCCGATTGCGAATTAAAATTTCCCTACTCATTTTGCTAATAATTAGTATTAAACTAATTATAATAAACGAATATATAAAAAATAGGAAAAATTCATTATATCCTCAAATTCGTTATGAGAAACGACACGAACGGATAGGCACGGTGTTTGTCCCCCTCCCAAATTTTGGTTTATTCGTTTCTAGCAGTGGCTGCCAACAGATTTTTCAAAAAGAGGAGCACAACATTCAACTTTGCTCCCATAGAGCTAATGTTATTTTTCAATACAGAAGGAAGGCACCATGGGTCACCATTCTAAATCCCCGCCTGATTTTTGGTTACAATTTTATGCTGAACAGAGAAAAAATTACCCCTAAAATAGAGGTACAGTTTCGTCACTATAATTCGTCAAAATGTCAAATTTCAAATGCATTAATTTCGAAAACGACAAGAAATGAGGAACAGTTGATGCGGTTAATGAGAAGATTTGACCTCGTGTATATATATATATATATATAAAACTCCATACCAAATGCCCCACAAGACTCCAAAGTGGGGGAGGTTGTTAAATCCTTCTGGGATGAGTTCTTAAGTACATGATCGGGGGTTCTAAATAAGTTAATGTTGTAGCCATATCATAACTCTTAATAAGCTTTATTATGGTACCAAGTTTGGTAAAATCGATTGGCCTTAAAGTAGAGAAATCAACATCTGTAAATATTGCATTATTATATAGTACTAGCTATATTAGTTTAACATTTAGAAGGCTCCCTCTGAAAGGTTGCAAACGCTAAATGTTCTAAATTTACTTTATTTTACATAAATTTTTCGACGTTTCAGTGTTGCCCACCTCTTTACAACAGAATTGAGTTCAATGCTGTCAACTAAATCGTTTTCACTATTCAGTAACAGCATAGCGTCTAATCTGTCATCAGATATTTTGGAACGCAAATACGTTTCTATTAGTTTTAGTTTACTGAAAAGTCTTTCACTTGACGCCACCGTTACTGGAACCGTAAGTGAAAATCTGCAAAAAATATTTGCTAAAGGAAGTATGTATTTGAATCCTTTGGCCTTATCCATTATCGAAGTTAAGGAATCTGTATTTTTACAGTGATCCACAAAAATTTCCAACTCAGCTTGTAGGGCTTGTAAATCTGTGATGCGGTCTCTGCAATCTGGAGAAATATCTAAGATGCCTCTTCAATGTATGCAATGCTGCATGTTTCTGTTGACATTGGTGGACCAAATAAATTATATTGTGGCGGTTAATTACCACTATTTATGACACCTGCACCAAAACGAACTAGAAGCGGCGTTTCTCTGTGTATCTGATAACTGAGGAAACCGCATACCATTTCCTGTTTTGGGACGCCTGACTTCCAAAGATTCCCGATGGGGATTTACACATAAATTTAACGCCGGTGACAGTATGTTGGCATGTGAAAGCCATAATTTTGGTCACCGGCATGTGTGAAAAACAATACGATGGTGCACACCGAAAACACGTGGCGTGCTTAATGACCCCCAGACCAACGACGAACAATAAGATGGTCTGTCACTCCTTCTGGGGCGTTTACAAAATTCAGTTTAGAAAAGAACTTTCATCTTTTCGGACAGAGACTCGCTCCTGAAATCTCGACTTGATCGGTCGACTCTCCGCTCTCGAACTTTGGAACTACGCAGTCGAAACCTCCTTTCGACTGCTTCGAACTTAACGTTCCAACAATCAGAATTTATCCGCCTGCCGCAGAATCTCTCTGCAAAGTATTAGTATGCTGTATATATATTTGTAAAATTTAATGTACATAAATGTTATTTGATGCAACGTTAACGTTCTGCCTAGAGAACAAAACAAAAACAACTTAAACCCCGCAATGGTGACCCTATGGACTTGAACGCCCGAGCATATTGAATAATTTTCTACGGATGCCAACAATAGAGCAATACTCAGCCAACAGCAATAAATCTCTGCTCATAAAAGACTGCTCTCAGAGACAAGCATGGTCTTGGCTCTCAAGCATGCTCTGGCTGGGTAGCAAATAGTGCTACCCAACAGCTGATGACGACTTCGCAAAGCAACTGAGTTCCGACTCCGATGTTTCCGATGAAAGACCGCTTCCGATTACAAGCAATGAACGGAAAGTCAACCCGGGAGAATCCTCGTGGAGCAACTTCGTCTTCCTCGGACCCCGGCTATTCATCTCCGGACTTTTAAAAGATATCCATTTCGGCAGCTGGGAATACACCTCGAATTTTATTTCCAGACAGCGGGGTCGGTCGGTGAGAGAAACAACGGGAGGTCCCCGAAAACCACTTGTCTTTCTGGATCGGAGAGAGTGTCAAGTCTGAAATTGGGTTTACTAAATTGGCTTTTTTATTGCCTGCAGTGAAAGATGTATTTTGCCAAATGTCTTGATGTAATGAATGACTTTCGTGACATCAAACCAACTGATAAATGGGTCTTGATATGTCTTTCATTTCGTTTGTCTGTTTAAAAAATGGTGTTTAATGGTAAAATTGCTCTTGCCGTTCCTAATTGTATTTGATAGAACATAAAGTTTTTGAAGAGAAGATATTCGCTAACAATTGAATTCGAATCAGAAAAAAATAAAAAATATTTTAAGGTAGTCTAAATTATGAATGTGTTATAACAGGGTGTACAGTATATTATAAATGTGTAATAATCGAGTGTAATAATAATAATAGCTGTACTCAACCGGGATTCAAAACCACGCATCTTCTAACTAGCCAATCGAGGCTATATCTATTAAGCAACAGGGAAGAAATCCATTTCTCTTATAATGAAAGCTCTTATAATGATCCTACATTCTCCTCCTCCAGATTTTAGATTGAAATGAACATACAAAAACAACATACAGAAGTACTAAGGGATGTATATTTCTGCAAAATTGTTAAATGTTATCTAGGGTAATTTTGAAAATATGACCAACACGAGTCATGAAGTCATTTGGGATCCTCTCATTTATTCATACGTATTTAAGATATTTGAGGTGAATCATGACACAAATTATGTTCTCAATAATATATCATTTGTAAAATTCTTACTAGCTATGTGACACTTTTAATGTGATCCTCTAATTTTTTTATGGAAATATATATTAAAAAATATAAAAAAATAAAATAAATATAATAAATAACATAGAATTAAGCAAGGATTAATTAATAAACAAACTTAATGCAAACCTAAAATTTATTTTAAAATACATATATTTTTTCAGACTTGTAATTCAAAAGCTATTTTCTGTGTTCGCGATTTTTAAAAATTAGATTTTGCCATCTCACTAAACAATTTTGATCAATTTTACATAAACGTATGTAATTTCACATTCTTACGCAGAATGTCTGAACATAATCACGGAAAAAGGGGGGTTGAGAACAATCGGGGGGTTTACAGTGGCTGATTTCGTTTTCCAATATTGACCAGATGGAGCAGTAATATAATTGTTCACTAATAAGGGGGGGGGGGGAGGGTGCGATCTGTAATCCTCCTGTCCACGTCACTGCATTCTTAATATATGTTCAATTTATAAACGTAGGCAGGATTTGGTAAAAGGAGTATGTGACCGAATGAAGGGTTCCAGTGGTAAATTTCGTTTTACAGTGTGGCGACTCGTGAGGCATCTTTGATAGATGTCTTTGCTGCCGCAACAGTATGGACCACTTTGGATACCAAATGTAATTTTTCGATTAATGAGGGTATAGCACCTAACAACCTCTCTCTTCTTTTGCCATGTAAAAATGCAATTTTTAAGGAGTGCCATGAAAAAGTGTACTTTCAAAATTCGATGGTTAAGGTATGATTTTACGAAAAAGATAAGTAAACAATAATGTCCCAAAATAACTGTATAAAAATTAAATAAGATCGGATTGAAATGATATGCGATCCTTTTTCATTTATTTTGTATCTTAATCGATAGCCTATAAAATTATAAGTAATTTTTTTTTTAAATTTCATTCGAAAATTGGAGGGGTGTCTTCCAAACACTCGATTGCGTTAAAATCAAAAGGTTTTCAGTATTCTCTGATTGTAATTACTTTCCTTATATACATAATGTATAAGGAAAGTATTGTGACGGGGTCGAAAATTCGAATTCGAGTTTTCGACGGGAGAGCACGTTTCAAGCATCCCTGATCACGAATCAAACATTTTTGAAGTGATGTCTGTGTGTGTGTGTGTGTGTGTGTGTGTGAGAAAGTATGTGTGTGTGTGTGTCTCAGTGAGCCTGTGGAGACGATAACTGACGAACGAATGGACCGATTCGAACAAAATTTGGTACAAAAATCACAATCCGTAAACACTGGAAGCCTATTGTTTTAATACGCAATCGAATGTTCAGAACCTCCCTAAATTTTCGAATGCAATTTTGAAAAAAACGTAAAAAAATCAAAACCGCTAATAAAGTTACACAAATAGACATTTCTTATATAATTTTTCATTAGAAAACGATTGGCATAAATTTTAGACCACTAACCTGAACCGTTCTCGAGATATTGCGCATTTTTCAAAGAAATTATCAAAATGTTATATAAAATAAAACATAAAAATATTTCCTATTGAGAAACATGTTCACTTTACATATGTAATACCATGTGATAAATTTTGTGATATCATTCTCGTGGATCTAGCTCGTTCCATTCATGAAAAAAGATACTTTGAGTAATACTTTTGTATTTGAACGCCAATGGTCATTTATCTGCTGTAAAAATAACTTATTTCTCCGTCCATAACGCTTGGCGAGATTTTGGCGACGAATTTGGCGGAATGTCGCCAACTTGGCGACTTTTTTAAATGCTGCCAAATTAACGAAAATCTCGCCAAATGACTAAAAATGGCGCTAAATCAATGAAAATGACGACTCATTGAAGAAAATTCAATAGCTTGGAAAGAATATAAGTATCTAGTATAGGAATGCCATTTTTTTAACTGTAAAAGTAGTAAATTCATTGCATTATATAAGGAAAGTCATGTGCTGCCCACATCAGATTTTTTTTTATATTAAATTTCGTTCAAATGGCACCATTCGTTCGTGAGACATCTTCTCCACAGACTCACGGGCACACACACGTAGCGGTCGAAAATCGTCATCCTAATAAAAAATTTACTCAGTTCGGTTATGTACAGTGGTCGATACTATAAGTGGGCAAAGTTTCACTTTACAAAAGTTACTTAAGGGGACAATGGACGTTGAAATGTGCAAAAATCGACTAAAAAAGTGTTTTTTAAATATATAACATTGTTTTACACATTTAACATTTTGCTTACGGGTGGGACAGCGTTCATCCCAAACTAAGAACCTCCCAAAAAGACAGGTATTTGACATACCCTATCCCAAACAGTTCGAATCAAATACCTATCTTTTTAGGAGGTTCTTCGTTTGGGATGGACGCTTTCCCCCCCGTAAGCAAAAGATTAAATGTATTTTTTTCGAAACGGAATTTTCAAAGGTTTTACATTTTTAAAATGCTCCATGCGTCTTAATTTCTGTTTGAAATACATGAAATTTGATAAGAAGACACATTTCATACTTTTTAATGAAACTGGGCATGCATTTCATAATTGAACTTTATTAAGGTAATTAAAAGTGAATAATAACCCAATTAAATGATGAAAATTAAGTTTTAATGCAGAAAAATATTTTTAAAAAATTAACTTTCTAAGGGAAAATGAATTCCCAAATGTGTTCATAATGTGTTTTTGAGCCGATCATAATGTAAAATTAATCAAAAATGTGAACAAATGGCACGCAAGGAGCATTTTCAAATTTTCGTTAAAAAACGTTAATTTTAAAAAAATACAAAATGATAACAAAAATGAGAAAAAATTGAATGGTATTTTATATATTAATGTTAAGAAGAATATTTATACAAATTTTCATGTTTCTAAGTCAATAAATAAATAAAAAAATTTCAACGTTCACCGTCCCCTTAAGAATACTTGCTTTACATATTTTCGCAGCTAAATACAGAAGCGGAAATATGTTTAGCTAAATGAGTATTTTTTTAACCCCGACGAAAAAAGACGCCAAAGGATTCTGAAAGAAGAAAAGACGCCAAACGGTCATTAAAGAAACAACCCTTCAACCTCAAGACCCCCCGCAGACAGTCCAAATATCAAGCAGAACCAAGGAAAAAGTTTCCCGTCAGCTCATTCCCACCAACAGGGAAACTTAACGCTCGTCCTTTGATATAAATCCCGCTATCTGGTAACAATACTCCTGGTGTATGGCGGGCTTAAGAGCTTTCCCCCTCCATGCCAACACTGACGTCGCTGAAAGGCAGGATCCTCCGAAACAACTGCAGTTCATTAAGGTCAGCTCAGGTAAGTTCCTTCTATCCCTTCCCTCAAAATTATTTTTATTTCGGGACAGTGTGTATTCGCGTTATTACCGCTAATTCGCAAACTTTCGCGTGCTAGGGAACCCTGTGTAAAAATTGTTTATATTCTATTATTTTGTATTTTAATTATATATATTTCTATATCTTAAACATGGATGGAAACGACGAGCAACCCCAAATTAACAGGGTTACATGCAAAATCCCTCCTTTTTGGAAAAATAATGTAACCCTATGGCTAGCTCAAGTTGAAAATGCGTTCCAAATTTCGCATATCACGAAGGACGTGCATATCTCGCAGCGGCGATAGACTCGGGGGAATTATCCCATGTAAGAGATTTAATCTTGAATCCACCGCAGGAAAACAAATACAGCACCTTAAAAGATAGGCTAATTACAGAATTTGCAGATTCGGAATTAACGCAAACGAGAAAACTTCTATCAGAATTGCAACTAGGGGACCTCAAACCATCCGCATTATTGAGGCAAACGAAAGAATTAGATCTCGATAAAGTGAACGAAGATTTTTTAAAATCTCTATGGCTAGATCGCTTACCGCCAAACGACCGCGCAATTCTATCGGCAAGCTCGGCAAATTTAAGCCAATTGGCAAATTTGGCAGATAAAATATACAAAGTTACGGCAAGCTCGGAAAATATCTGCGCAGTAGCATCGCGTAATGAAAATGCTACATTAACGGATCTATCGAACATGCAGAAGCAGATAGCTGACTCAGCCTCCCAGATCAAGCGCCTGTCTAGATCAAGATCATACTCAAGAGATCACTTTCGTGATAATAGACCACGCTCAAAATCGCGTAAAAAAGCCCGATATTTCAGACATCATGACAAGGGAAACGACGTAGGAAGGAATAGCGATTTTTGCTTCTACCATAGACGTTTCGTAAAGAAGCATATAAATGCCATACCCCTTGCAAATTTGTCGACCAAAAAAACTTGTGAAGCCTGTCATTTCAAACACGGGAATGACAGCGGAAATTAAAATAGATCCTGCTAGTAGACTTCATGTTTATGACAGCAAAACTAATTGCAAATTTCTAATTGACACTGGTAGCGACATCTCAATTATTCCAAAACCGCTAAATAAAAACTTCAACCATCTTCGCTTGAACTTTTCGCGGCAAATAACTCAAAAATCCAAACTTTCGGAACAAAATTAGTAGATATAGATTTAGGTCTAAGATTAGGTCGCTATAGATTTAGGTCGCATTTTGTTGGGAATTTGTCATAGAATCTGTATCCCAAGCCATTATTGAAGCAGATTTTTTGAAAGAATTTGGACTTCTAGTGGATCTAAAACAAAAGAAACTAATAGATTCTATTACAAAGTTGCACATACCAGGCAAATTAACGAAAGGTAGCGTTACTGAAATCAAATTGATTTCTGGCGACACGCGTTTCCACCAAATTCTCCGACAATACCCAGATATTGCTAACCCAACTCCTAAATTCAAATATGTAAAACATAAGACGGTACATTATATTGAAACTTCAGGACCGCCTGTTTATGTAAGACCCAGACGATTACATCCGAAGCTGTACGAATCTACAAAGAAGGAATTTGAATTTATGCTAGAGCGCGGGATCTGCCGGCCGTCTAAATCAAATTGGTCGTTGCCCCTCCACGTAGTGCCTAAAGGTTCCGACGAAATTCGCTACGTAGGAGATTGAATCAGGTGTATTTAACAGACCATTACCCGATAAGGAACATTTTAGATTTTTCGAACGCTCTCAATGGTAAGCGAGTATTTTCTAAACTAGATATTTTTCGCGCATATCACGCCATTCCAGTTTACGAACCTGATATTCCTAAAACGGCAATAACGATACCATTTGGCCTATACGAGTTTCCCTATCTTAATTTTGGATTATGTAACGCAGCTCAAACTTTTCAGCGTTTCATAGATGAAATTCTAGGCGATCTAAATTTCTGATTTGCTTATTTAGATGACATTTTTTTTAGAGTGATGAAGAGCACGAGCTCCATCTAAAACAGATATTCCAACGTCTAGATAACTACGGAATTAACCTAAATATTTCTAAATGCGTTCTGGATGTATCCGAGGTATCATTTTTAGGCCATCTCATAAATTCTAAAGGCACTAAACCCTTGTCCGATAAAGTACAAGCGATATTGGATGTTAAGCAACCTGAAACAATTAAAGATTAACGCGCATTTCTCGGCATGATGAATTTTTATCGGAGACACTTACCCTATGCAGCGCATACGCAAAAGCCCCTCAATGAGTATCTAAAGGGGACACGAAAGAACGATAAGAGAAAAGTTAATTGGACTAATGAGGCTACGGACGCATTTTTAGCATGTAAAAATCAATTAGCTGAGGCAACGCTACTCGCGCACCCTGCTAAAGATGCGAATTTAATTTTATACGTCGACGCATCAAATTTTGCGATAGGTGGTTCTTTGAATCACGTTCTATATACGGGTATCGAACCCCTGGCCTACTTCTCGCGGAAATTATCCCCGGCGGAGGCAAGATACAGTACTTACGACAGAGAACTGTTAGCTGCGTATTCGGCTATCAAGCACTTCAGGCATATGCTGGAAGCACGAAATTTTACCCTGTTTACCGACCACAAGCCGCTAACGTTCGCATTTCAACAAAAATTGGACAAATGCTCGCCACGCCAAAATCGGCAACCCCCATTTATTTCGGAATTCACTACTGATATACGTCATATAGAAGGTACTAATAACATTCCTGCCGACGTAATGTCTCGCATAAATATGATTACGGTACCTGGTCCAATTGATTATGTAAAACTCGCAGATTTACAAAGCAACTATCCGGAGCTTCAAGATATTTTAAAAGGAACATCCTCGATCGACTTAAAGCAAATCGCTATTCCAAATGCGTCAGCTAAATTATTTTGCAACGTATCCACGGGTACGGCGGTGCGTCCTTATGTACCGCAGCTTATGAGATTCAACGTTTTTTCAAATTTATATAATTTATCTCATCCAAGTATAAGGAAAACTTCGAAGTTAGCCCGCGATCGTTTTGTCTGGCCAAATATGAATAAAGATATTAACGATTGGACAAGAAAATGCATCCCTTGTCAAAAGAGTAAAATTCAACGACACACTGTCCCACCCATTGTTTTTTTCCCATAAACTTCTCAGAGGTTCGAGCACATACATATCAACCTCGTGGGCCATTTGCCCCCATCTGAAGGAATGACCTATATACTGTCTATGATTGACCGGTTCACAAGATGCAATCCCAATTCCTGACAGCACGGCTTCTACAGTGGCACAAGCTCTGATCGACCATTGGATTTCTCGTTTCGGTGTTCCTTCCAGAATCACCAGTGACCAAGGCCGACAATTTGAATCTAGACTTTTTCAGTCTTTATCACAGTGCTTGGGAGTCCAGCGAATACGCAACACGGCTTACCATCCTTCTAGCAATGGAATTATAGAAAATTTTCACCGGCCGCTGAAAGCAGGCTTAAAAGCACACGGTAATAAACAGTGGACTAAGACACTGACAATAGTTTCGTTGGGGCTTCGATCTACAATCAGACCGGACATAGGTGCAACGCCAGCTGAGCTTCTCTACGGAGAAACGCTGCGCCTGCCAGGCGATTTTTTCCCCAATAGTTCCCAAGTTACTGACCCCTCAGGCTTCATAGTGCTGCTAAGAGATTCAATGCGGGACCTTCGTCCCCCCAACACTTCTCATCATCGGAAACGGAGAATTTTTCTCCCACCCGCTCTTCACACAGCGTCGCATATGTTCTTGCGTAATGATGCGTTTAAAGCTCTACTACAAGCTCCAAACGATGGAACATATCAGGTTTTAAAGAGAAATTTTTTAAAATCGATATCAAAGGCAGGAAAGTGAACATTGCACTTGATCGTATTAAACCGGCATTTTATGGGAATAATGATGAAGTACATGCACCGGCAACAACCGGCCAACCGCTTTCGACCACTCAAGCTTCATCAGTGCCAAAAATGCCTCCGAAAATTACGACACGCTCAGGCCGTCCTGTTCGTTTCACAGAGCGTAATGGTTTCACTGGAAATCTTTAAGGAGGGGAGTGCGTGGAGGTTAACTACCGCCATTTATGCCACCTGCACCAAAACGAACTAGAAGCGGCGTTTCTCTGTGTATCTGATAACTGAGGAAACCGCATACCATTTCCTGTTTTGGGACGCCTGACTTCCAAAGATTTTCGAAGGGGATTTACACATAACTTTAACGCCGGTGACAGTATGTTGGCATGTGAAAGCCATAATTTTGGTCACCGGCATGTGTGAAAAACAATACGATGGTGCACACCGAAAACACGTGGCGTGCTTAATGACCCCCCAGACCAACGACGAACAATAAGATGGTCTGTCACTCCTTCTGGGGCGTTTACAAAATTCAGTTTAGAAAAGAACTTTCATCTTTTCGGACAGAGACTCGCTCCTGAAATCTCGACTTTATCGGTCGACTTTCCGCTCTCGAACTTTGGAACTACGCAGTCGAAACCTCCTTTCGACTGCTTCGAACTTAACGTTCCAACAATCAGAATTTATCCGCCTGCCGCAGAATCTCTCTGCAAAGTATTAGTATGCTGTATATATATTTGTAAAATTTAATGTAAATAAATGTTATTTGATGCAACGTTAACGTTCTGCCTAGAGAACAAAAAAAAAACAACTTAAACCCCGCAATGGTGACTCTATGGACTTGAACGCCCGAGCATATTGAACAATTTTCTACGGATGCCAACAATAGAGCAATACTCTACTAGCCAACAGCAATAAATCTCTGCTCATAAGTGGACTACTCTCAGAATCAAGCATGGTCTTATCTCTCAAGCATGCTCTGGCTGGGTAGCAAATAGTGCTACCCAACAGCTGATGACGACTTCGCAAAGCAACTGAGTTCCGACTCCGATGTTTCCGATGAAAGACCGCTTCCGATTACAAGCAATGAACGGAAAGTCAACCCGGGAAAACCCCCGTGGAGCAACTTCGTCTTCCTCGGACCCCGGCTATTCATCTCCGGACCTTTAAAATATTTCCTTTTCGGCAGCTAAAAGCTCTCCCCTTCCATGCCAACACAGACGTCGCTGAAAGGCAGGATCCTCCAAAACAACTGTAGTTCATTAAGGTCACAGGTCAGTTCCTTTTTCCCCATCGCCACAATGATGACTGGATTTTTGAAACACGCAACCTTCCTCTCCAACGATCTCACCTCTCAACACGAGATGGTAGCACCACACGGAGTCAGAAGCTTTGACACTCCCTTCCTTGTTGACTACGACTAACCGTCACGCGCGAGGCGACACGCCTCCCGCCCCACTTCAGCCCCTCAACTGCATTGCGGGGGGACACGCGGGAGTTTTCTCAGCGGCCCCCCTCCTCGCCGAAATTAGACCGGGGCCTTCATCAGGTGAGGGACTGTGCGGCATCAAAGACATCTGATCAAAGATGCTTGGAATCTGTACCCGAATTATAAGAACGGAGGAGAAGCTAGCTTTTGCTCAGGGATTATAATGTCGGTCTTGTAAGCAAAGGGACCCTGGTTCGGGGCCCGGCGACTCCCTTTCCTCCACAATATAATGGGCTTATTTCATCGAAACATTTCTTTAAATTTCCCCTTGTTAATGCTGTTAATGTTTCTAAAACAGCTAAAAATTCTCGCCGATAAAAGGAATGCAACGTAAATTCTTCTCTGTGTCTCTATTAGTATCTATCTTTTTAGGATTGATCCTTTTATGGTGATGTTTGCTAAAGAACTGCTTTGCATTGACATCTAACTGTTTTGCAAATGATACTGAACCGTCAATCACTTCAGTCATTGCATTTTTACCCCTATTTATATTTTCCATAGATGTAATGAAACTTTCGATTAAAATTCTAGCATCAATTAAGTTTAAATTTTCTACTTCTAAACTTTCGGTTAAATGCTTTTGCTTGTATATGATATTTTTCATAAATTGCATACATACAATGAAATCAAATCAGAACATTTTTTTTTGCAGCCCTAAATGTGTTTTCGAGTCAAAAATTGTGGAACTGGTTATTTTCGTCAAAACTAGAATTATAACTTCAAAAGTATTACATATAGCTTTTATGGATTCGGCTGTACTCGTCCATCGTGCTTTCGACAAAGTTTTAAGGCGTCAATTTCTTTGAGTTGCTCTTCAAGTGCGTGATATCGCTTTGTACTTGCTTTGTACATTCCCGAAGTGCTGTTCCTGTGTCAATCTGTCATGATTGTAGTTTGATATTTTCATAGTTTTAGAATATTTGTCAAACTTTCTTTTTCTTTGCTAAGTGAATTGAAATGAAGAAAAAAATTGCGGTTTTTTCGTACGTAAAATTGTTCAGTTGATCAAACAAAAGATCAAATATTGTTTTTAATGTGACGATTTGTCGACTCAGACATTAGTTGGGGGGGGGGACGCACTCCCTATACCCCCATAGGATCGTCCCTGGTTTCAGTTCAGTCTTGTTCACATCTTCCTTACTATAGCTCCCTAAACTATCTCGCACACAAACCAAGCTCCTCTTTACTCCCAGGAAGCATGTTTACGCTAATGACAAAAACACCTGGTTACCAGAACATTTTCGACTGACCACGTAATTCAAACAGAAATGGAATATTTACAGCCATGCTATTGGCATTTCAAAAAATAGTTGTTTCCCTTGAGTAATAACTATAAATGAGTACGAAGTAGAGATGACTTATTTTGTCTACCTAAAGAGATCTTATCTGTAATTACTCTTCGATTTTATATACCAGTGCGTCTTTACAGGTGGCATCCATTCCGTTTGAAGCTGCAAACCTCGCTGGTGTCATCCATTCCGTTTGAAGTTGCAAACCTGGCGGGTAGTTTAATTCTTTGCGAGCACCGGACGTTTGGCACAACACAGTAGTCAGGCAAGGACCAGAAGGACCTAAGCCCCCCCCCCCCCCCCAAGAGGTATTCTCAGCCAAATATTAAAGTTTTAGTTGTGATAAGAAATGTCAATCAACATGTCATCCAAATTTTGCATAAAAATATTATTTAAGAGATTTTTTATAAATTAATTCGTTTTAAAGACTTTTTAATTTAGCTGAATGTGTGGTTATAGTGATGATCAATTTATTTACATATTTAATTTTAAAATATTTAAATATTAGGACAATAGTATTTGGATACTTTTGTATTATTGCTGGGTCATTGTTTTAATTTATTGTATCAAAATCAACTGATAGGTAGTTAAGAGTTGATATTAAGTGTTAACTTGTATTAACTTTCAGATTTTTTTCGAATAATTAACAGCTTTGAGACTAATTAATGCTTATATTAAAATCCATTGTAATTATTATATGTTATAATATTGATGTATAGTAACTATATGGATTTTCCTAATCAACTCTTGGCTGACAAATATAAATATGCAATTATTTGTAAATAATTTATATAGATAAAATATATAATAGTAACTATGGTTAATAAATGCTAATGATTAATTGTGTTTAGGGTGAGGTTCTCCTTCAAGATTGTTGAACCCCCTTGAATTTTATTTCAGCCCTTCTTGAATATCGTGTCTGGCTACTGCGCTGGTTTGGCAGCCAACAGCACCAATTCATTTGAGACCAGAAAGCTAGGATTTTAAAGTAAGAGAAAATAGAAAATATCGGATTCGTAGGAACCTCGTGGAAAAATGGTTGCGTTTTGTAGGAGGATATGTTGCATATGTTCAACTGGTGTGGTCTCAGATGAGTGATGTTTGTGATGTTGAAGGCAGTGTGATGTTTGTGGTGTTGAAGGCTGTGGGATATTTTGGTTCTTTTAATAAAGGTTTCGTTTTGTTTTGTGATGAAAAAGGAGCGCAATATTTTTGTACTGTTCGTAAAGGTTATATTTCGATTTGTAATTAAATATCAATATACTTATTTCTCATTAATAAATTTAAATTAAAACGGCAATTTATTTTTGCGTGAGAAATTCCTCAACTGCTGAAAGACCTGCATATCATATTAAACATGCAGATTTTGACTTTTTGCGCAACACTGGTAAATATATATGTTATAATGGCATCGCATTCTATGAAATTGTACTGATAGGTGTTTTTGAATTAAATAATATTACTATATTAGATCTTTCATTTAAAGGAATTGGTGAAACATTACAATGCAATAATATTAACAAAAATGGGATTTTTCCAGAAATTACTGTATATAGTTAGGTGTTATTTGATGGAAAACTCACAGTTTGGCAAAAAGTGTCCCTAGTTATGTTAATGCTCCAAGCCCTCATTTACACGTTTATGTTTTCTTAATGAAACTTGTTTATACGTATCTTACTCACATGATGGCATGATTCATATAAATTTATATGGGACGAAATCTTAAGGTTTCGTTACATATCATAACACTTTTTGATTTTATTCTTTCACAACTTTATCATTTTTTACCCTCGGTAGGTGTGGGGAAGGCCCGGATACTAGCTCCGAGATTGGTCCAGGAAAAACGAGGCATGATCGCCCCTTTAGGCCCATCATACACATTAAGGAAAAAATTAAATGCAATGGCTCCACCCACTGGAAAATTCCCCATAGAGATCCCACCAACCATATCTGGGTCTGGTGTTTGGAATCAACAATATGCTGGGGAGCATAACGTGACGGGTTCTTGCTAGGGGGACTACAAGCTTTTCCTCTATCGGTGGCAACGTTACAAGGCACTAGCCTTGTAGCCCCCCCCCCATCCTTCTTCACTTTCAAGTCCTAATTGCTCCTCGAAGGAAGAAAATGCAATGCGTAGACTATGGCATCTGGTACGCCAAGAAGGGGTGCGTTCAGGAAAGTTTTAGAAGTGATCAACTAGAGTGGAGCAGGCTTCAAAAGATTCAAATTATTTATCGTTCAGTAAATAAAAATGTTGATATCTTTCTTTCAACCTAGATCGTCCTATCTCCCCGAAGGTGTAAGATATCTGTTTAAACCACCGAGACAGTGCCATCTAATTTAGACTGGAACCCAGTGGGGCGATACCCACAGGGACCGACCTTCCTTCCTTTGCTGCCAACCGCTCGGAAGGACTTTCAAACCCACAAATTTAACGTGTTCGTACACGGGGACAGTTTAGGCAAAGCCGGAAATCGAACTCGGGTCCTTCAAGTACAATCCCCGTGACTTTATCACTCGGTTATCTCACTCCAAAAACTGCTGCTTGTAAGACAATTACTTACAAAACTTTCTTGAGGAAAGCATATATATGTCAGTTAGGTGACTACAGTTGCTTCGACGGCATTATAATCCCCCCTTTTCAGGCCAGAATAACGGTATGCGCTCTTAACAACCACTATTGCCGTTCGTTGGTCACTTCGTTCTTGGCGGTTGTTATGGGCGCATACTGTTCTTTTGGCCTGAAGTAGGGGCTTAAAATGACTTCGAAACAATTGTAGTCACCTAACTGACACATGCTTGCTTTTTTGAAGGCGGTCTTGTAAGTTGTTATATCTTTATCGACTTTGTGAATATTTTATATAACTTTAAGGGATTGTGATTTTAAAAACTTGACTAAGATTCACAGTACTGTGCTTTTAACGTCAAATTGTACATTAGGCGATTTTCTGGATGACAGCGTGTAATACTATTTTAAAGAACCCAATTAACTTATATTTCATACAATTCTAAATTAACAATTATCAATATTGATAACATCCTCACTGAGCGATATAGTCCATATATTAAAACATTTTATTAATTAATTCATCAACTAGACATCATTTTCATTAATTTAGCGTCATTTTTGGAATTTTGACGAATTTTCGTTAATCTGGGGAGAAATATCGTTAAGATGGCGATACTTTGCTATTCACCAAGTTTGCCAAATGCATCACCAAGTGTTACAGACAAACGGAGAGAAGCGCATTTCTTATATAGTCTGAATACGCGTTATATGACGGAAATCAGAATTTGCGAAACATTACTTCTCATTTGACTTCATTTTTATAAATTTCGCGATATTTTTGCCAATTTATTAACATAGTCGTCAAGTTGGCGACGTCCCGCTAAATTTCTCGCCAAGCGTTATGGACAGACGGAGAAATCGGTTATTCTTATAGTCTATGCTTATGTTCTTTCCAAGATATTGAACTTTCATCAACTAGTCGTCATTTCATTGATTCAGCGTCAGTTTCATCAATTTCGCAAATTTTTATCAATTGGGTGACATTTTCGTCAATTTCACAACATTAAAAAAGTCACCAAGTTAGAAATATTCCGAAAAATTCATCACCAAAATTTTATCCAATCGTTAAGGACTGAAAAATAGGTTATTCTTATATTACTCTTAGATTCTTATATTCGTTATAAGATATAGAGTTTTCGTTAATTAGTCGTGATTTTTATTGTAATAGTCGTGATATTACATATGAAAAGTGAACATATTTCAGAATAATTAAAACTTTTTTATTTTATTTTATGTGATTTTTTGATAAATTTATTTGAAAAATGTACAGTATCTCGAGAACGGTTCGTGCTAGCGTTATAAAGTTCATGTCTATCGTTTTCTAATGAAAAATTACATAAAACATGACTATTTGAGTAACTTTATGAAAAGGTTTGATTTTTTGATGATTTTTTTTAAATTTCAGTCGAAAATTTAGTGGGGTTCTGAACATTTGATTGCGTTTTAAGACAATAGGCTTCCAGTATTCACGGAATGTAACTTTTGTACCAAATTTGTTCGAATCGCTTCATTCGTTCGTGAGATATCGTCTCCAGAGGCTCACTGACACACACACACACACACACACACACACGCACACACACAGGTGGGCAAGACCTGTAAAACGAGGACGCTGTGTGTATCGTATCAAACCGAGAACCCTATTAAGGAATATCTTTTTGGTGAAAACATTAATGATTTCCCAGTTAAAATAGAGTATACTTTTCACTTCTACTTCGTAATTTAAAAAGAAAATAATTATTTCAAAACATGTTTTTTTCAACCAAAACGGGGATCTGGTGTTACACTTCTAATATATACACACCGTAAATTGCGGACCCGTGTCACACACCGTAAATTGCGGACCTGTGTCACATACCGTAAATCGCGGACCCGTGTCACACACCGTAAATAGCGGACCTATTTCACACACAGTAAATCGTGTACATGTTTCACACACAGTAAATCGCGGACCTGTTTCATACATCTACAAACAGGGGCGAAGCATCGCTAGCCCCTTCCACCTAATGTGTGTGAGGAAGCGCCCCCCTCCCCCCCCCCAAAAAAAAGAATCAAAATAGTATAAATATATTTTTCTTTACTATTTCGAATAATATTTATATTTTCGCATTTAAAGTTTGAAATTTTCAACGTATTACCCTGTCGCTTTTCTGCAGTGAAATTTCACTAGTTCTAAATATTAGCCACTTGTGACCGGATATCTTATTAAGCTTAAGAAATACGTAAAACGGTAGTCGACAAGCATCTGACACTTATCCAGCCTCGGTCTGAACCATTGACATTATAGGTGCTTGAAGGATTTTTTCCAGAAGGAGGCAAAAAATCACGCACATACATGTATAATATATACTATGAAATCTGTAAAATCCACAGGATAGGTGGCGGCAAATGCCCGTCTCCGGCCCCCAATCCTCCGCGCCTATGATTAATAAGTGTCATAGTCTATAAGGTTTAATTAGGTATCGTCGGAAACGATAGGCTGTTGATTTAATAAACTTTTAAACAGTCTGAAAAATTGAAATTGCTTTTTATTAGACGAAAATTAAAAACCACTTTTTCTTATTTTTGGCCTCCTGTAAATCAATTGTTATTTTATAAAATAAATTATCCTAAATTGACAAAATTGTATAACTGTTTATGAACATTGATAGAGAAAGTTTTTATTATTTGATTTTGCAATTAATATAAAACATATATTTTTCTAAATTTTCGAGCATGATGAATATTAGACTCACAAATAAATTAAAATTGCATTGATATATTATTAATGATTATCAGAAAACCTCATTTTGCAATGGTCACTCAGTTCAATATCAAAGTTATCACTTATCTTTTACTATGATTTTACAGGTTTCAAATACATTTAACAAGTTGTATTATTTAATTTCATATTTCTTATGCATGTACGTTTTGAAAACAAAACTGCTTTCCCCTTTTCGGGAAAAACATTAATAGGATTTTTTATTAAACTAACATAATAGTATTAATAATGATAATACATTTACCTGTTATTGCAACGGGAGAGGTATATACTTTGCTGTGTAACTATCCATATACTTATAATTTTTTGTAGGGATTTAAAAAGCTTCAAATACTTAACAAAAGGAAAAATAATTGAAAATTTTCAAGCATATCACGAATAAAAAATCCACGTTAAAAAATTGGCATAAAAGGAGGATTTTTAAATAAAAATTTCATAAATACGGATTCTAATTCTGTATCGCTAGATACAGAATTAGAGTGAAACCTATAGGATTGGACCACCAGGTCTGTGTAATAAAAGCGAATAGGGAGATCACCGAGACAATTGCCAGACTAAGAACTAGACACCTAGGTGGTATGAAAATTAATGCGGATGGCACCAGAACCTACAAATACTGTCGAAACTGCCGAGGTGAAGAGCTTACACTGGAACACATATTTGACTGTCCAGCAATTCTTGCGGCTTTGCAACGCATTGGCGAATTCCCTTTCCAGGGAAATCTTTATAATGAGAAGATTGTGGATCTCGCTAAGGCAGTAATATCTGCACATGGTTCAATCTGACCTCGTATGGACACGACACCAACCAACCAACCATAAATACTGATTTAAAATAATAAATTTTCGCAAGTTAACATGGAAAATTATTAAGGCATAGCTGTTATTCATGTTTATACAAGCAAACACGGGTACCGGCATGGGAGAGCCATACCCTTCCCCCTTCAATTTTCGATTTTCTGTATAATAGTTTTTTTTAAAAAAATTTCAACATTTTTTAACTTTGAGAGTGTTATATTTGCTGATACGGTTTCAAACTGTCATATGAAATAGACTTGCAATTAAAAATGAAACCGCAGTTCCCCAAGGTTTTCACAACATTTATTAGAAGAAAAAATAATAAATGCAAACGATCAGTATTAAAGCGATCCCCCCCCCCCCCCCGTCAAAGCGCTAACGTACTTGGTGAACGATTCCATATATCCAGAAGCCTATCTGCGAAAATTAATTATCACAATTCTACAATAATTTTTTACATTTAAAAACTTCATCGAAAACAATTTAACAGTATTCAAATAACGTAATCGAAATATAAATCGCCTGGCTCTCTACATAAAAGCAGTGAATATTTCATTCATTAACTTTTTCCATTCCTTTTCTTCAGAGGCGATATTTCTAAAATTATCAAAATACTACAATAATTTATTTTACTTAGAAACTTAAAACCATGGAGGTAAAAGTACTTTATAAGTACATGCTTAAAACTTCATCGATAAATCAATAATATAGAATCGTCTGCTTCTCTATGTGAAATTAGTGAATGTTTCATCCCTATCAACTATATTGCAGGCTCCAAAGTTAAATAATTTTGCGTTAAAAAAAATTCAGCAATTCTTATACAACTTATCTTACAGCTTTATGCGTTTACATTCTCCATGCGTGACAATTAGGCTTCATTGTAGACATTGTTCATACAAAGTTTGATGATCATTTAAAGTCAAAAATATTGTAATTGAGTTGGCGCAGTATATATCTCGATGAACAGTATATGTCTCGATGAACAGAAAAAGATAAAAAATAAAGCGGTTTTAAAACGGATACAACACTAAATATAAATTAAAAAAAACTTTAAAAATCACGAAATTTACACTGGGAAAAAAAGTGGATGGCAAATTTTATTTTGAAGTGTGTCACGTGATCTCTTCATATAATATGGATGCAATTATTATTTTAATTTTTATTTCAAAATCTTCCGAACATATTTTGCTGAATTTTTTTATATACTTTAGGGGATAATTCAACTATTTCCTAAAATTTTCGAAACAATTTCTGAATTTTAATTTCGCTTAAAAAATGTTTGAATAATTAGGTCTCTTAGAGTTAGTTCATTGTATTTAGTTATTTCAACCCAGGTTCAATCCAAAACTAATTAGGTAATATTATTTGTTTACATTCCCGTATGTCCCACAGCCCGTCTCAACAACATACGTCATTTTTACGGCAGTTATCGTGCGAACGGACACACAGACAGACACAATGAGCAAAGTCATAAACACTTTTCAACTATGCTGCAAAGTGTTAAAAAGCAACGATATGCTAAATTTGAACTAAATCTGAACGTTGGTTGATCTGGGTTCTCGAGCTATAACGTGTACTTTCCTATTGCTGGTTTAAAAAATATAATACGAATTTAAAATTTGTGCTTTTTAACACGTTCCAACTTTGGTGTAAAGTGTTTATGACTGGTTTTGTTGCGTTTTGAAAGATAATATTATTGCAATGATTTTCTATAGCGCTTGTCTCTTAGTCCAACTATCCCACATTCCGACAAATTTGACTACTTTTTAATATGCTGTCAAATTACTGAAAATGCTGCCGAATTGATAACATGATACTAAATTAATGAACATCTTACACCTAATTAATGAAAATTCAATCTTTTGAAAAATGAAGTTCAATTTCCTTGAAAATCCCTGTCGCTCTGTGGTAATTAGATAATAGTTTTTGTAAATTTGTTTACAAACGGGACCAGGATGTTTTTACCTTCAGATCTGCCTGTGAAGATAATTTGGTATAGCGAGAATAAATATTCTTATACATCCATTAAGGATAATTTAATTAAAAACAAGCCGAATACCCGTTGAAAATATACTGTGTCGCAATAGGCAACTCCCGAATAATGTAAATGTTTGATTCATTCGTGTTTCAAATTTATTCGGCAAATCGAATATTTTGGTGGCCAGAACCCCCCCTAAAGAAGAAACTATTTGAAAACTTAAATTGCACACTTTTTCCTTTCAAACAATCTACCAGTACACCAAATTAAAATCTCAATGTCTTCTCGAAGCATGCTATTTTATCATTTCACATTTCGAACATTTTTCTGTAGAGCACACCCATAAATGAACATATTTGAAAAAATTCGTTTTCATTTTTTATCAGATGATTGGTTCAAATACCAAACCTCTATCACATTTAAATTGAAGCGTGCCTCATTTATTTGGAAAATCGAACGTTTTGGTGTGCGGCATCCCCTAAAGTAACAAATATTGGAAATCTGAAATTGCACACTTTCTTTTTTTCAAACTATCTACCCATATGCCAAATTTGAACTATTCTATCACGAAGCATGCTTTCTCTTTCATTTCACCTTTCAAACTTTCCCTGTGTAGCACCCCTTATTAACATTGTTGAAAAATTGTATTCATTTTGTGTTTTCTTATCAAATGATTAGTCCATATACCAAATTCAAGCCTATCACGTCGGAAAGAAGACGATGTTCATTTGTTTGTCAAATCGAATATTTTAGTGTGCGGTACCTCCCTGCTTAAGCATATGTGGGAAAACTGAAAGTGCACACTTTCATCCTTACCAACTGTCTACCTGTACACTAAATTTGACGTCTCTATCTTATCGCAAAGCATGATGTTTCTATCATTTCACCTTTCGAATGTTTCTGTGTTGAGTAATCACCCCCTTATATAAACATTTTTTAAAAACTCCGTTTTTCTTGGGTTTCCTTTCAGATTATTGGCCCATATACCAAATATCAAGCACCTATCACATTTTAAAATCTATCACATTTTGATGTGCGGCACCCCTATAGTAGAAAATATTGAAAAATTGAAATTGTACACTCTCCCAAACTATCTATCCGTACAACACATTTGACATCTCTATCTCATCCTGAAGCATGTTTTTTTTATAAATTCATCTTTCGAACGTTTTTCTCTGGAGCACTCCTTAAACGAACATTTTTAAAAAACTATATTCTTCTTGAGTGTTTTCATCACATAATTAGGCCATGTGCCAAATTTCAAGCCTCTATCAAATTTTAAAGGAGCCGTTTCTCATTTATTCGGAAAATCGAACATGTTAAGGTACATGAAGGTATATTTTGCCCATGAAATTATTTCGAACATGAAGGTATATTTTGCCCCTCAGGCCTACACCCTTCGAATACCTACACTATTTTTCCCATTAGCGGCAAAGAAAGATTAGTGTCAATCATTGTCCCCCTGGAGTCCCAAATGAGGGGTAAGATACATTCTTCCCTGCAAAATCCTTCTCTACCGTGGGAAACTTAGAGCAAGTGACATTCTTCTGATTTTCAACAAAACCTGTGTTCATTGATTTTTGCTGAAAACTTTAATTCTTTATATAAAACGTATACACTGGCTTTTTTGTTGCATATAATATTTCTTTACGCATGCGTGTACATGTATAAACATTTTATATTATGTTGAAATTATATTATTTCTGCAATGAAACAGGCATTTTCTGGATATCGTTTGTACGATATTTCAACTTTTGATTCAAGTTAAAATGACACGAGTATTTACATATTTCTAACACTTTACAACATAGTTGAAAAGTGTATATGACTTTACTCATTTTGTCTGTCTGTCTGTCCGTTCGCACGATAACTGCCATAAAACTGATTTTATCAAAATGAAATTTTACTATGTTGTTCAGAGAGTCTGTGGGACATATGGGAATATAAATGAATAATATCAATCAATTAGTTTTGGATTGAACCCGGGTTAAAAAAATGAATTACATTGAATCCTATGGGACCTAATATTTCAAACATTTTTAAGAGAATTCGAAATTCACAAATTGCTCCGAAAGTTTTAGGAAATATCCAAATTATCCCATAAAAAACATGAAAAAAAATTCCGCAATATATATTCGGTAGTTTTTAAAATAAAAATGTAAATAATAATTACAAATGCATTATATGAAGAGATCACGTGACCCACTTCAAAATAAATTATGGCATCCATCTTGTGTCATAATCGTGATTTTTAAAGTTCTTCTTAACACTTTACAACATTGTTGAAAAATGTTTATGACTTTGATCATTCTGTCTGTCGGTCTGTCTACCTATCTGTCTGTCCGTTAGCACGATAACTGCCGTAAAAATGACATTATCAAAATTAAATTTTAGTATGTTGTTCAGGCTGTCTGTGGAACCTGTGGGAATATAAATGAATAATATCACACAATTAGTTTTGGATTGGACCCGGGTTGAAAAAATCAAATACATTGAACCCTATTGGACTTAATTTTTCAAACATTTTTTAAGCGAATTTAAAATTCACAAATTGCTTCGAAAGGTTTAGGAAAAATTCAAATTATTCCATAAAATATATAAAAAAAAATTAGCAAAATATATTCAGTAGTTTTTTAAATAAAAATTAAAATAATAATTACACCCTTTATATGAAGTTTTGAGAACTTGAAAATTGTAAAGAAATTGAAAATGATTATATATAAATAATTGAGTATTTATGTTAAAAATGTATAAACTATGGAAGTATATTGGATGAATGAGGAACTCCAAACAAACGTTATTCTGAAGGTCACTTCGCTTCTCGCCTGTTTGAAGAATTAAAATTCCCCGCTCTCAAATTCTTTCATCCTATTCCTGTGGGTCAGGAGAGTCGCATCCTCTGATCTATTGTACGTTATCTCTGATGGGTAGAGTCCACCCTCAACTGCCTGCGAATGGAGGTCGAACTGTTTGGGATAGGGTTTGTCCAGGGCCCCCCGCCTTTCATAACCGGGCCCTGACATTATCGATTCCATATTTCTGTATAAACTGTCGAAAATAAATTTTAAATTTTATTTATCTCATGTTTTCTGGGTTGTCTTTAGCTTCAATCCATGCCATCATCGTTATGCTTTAGTTGGAGTTATTATTATGCTGTTCTTGAATGTTTTATTGTATGTGCACAAACTGGCTTGCTTGCAAACGAAGATAATTAATTATTTGTGCAGCAGAAACCACATTATAACGATATTACAGGTACCGAAGGAAAGGCAGTTATAAAGGGAGTTATTGTTATAGAGAGAATCAATTAATGCACATTGTATTTGTGCCAGCTGTTTTTACTAAGGCAGCAAATTACTACCAAAAAAAAGAAGCCCGACAAAATTTTTTAATTCTGGGACAGGCAAGTGTCATCCTTACACTAGCTAAAGACGTCTGAAGAAAGGGGGGGATGTTTAAATGCAAACGTCCCCATTGTTTTTTTGTTTTATAATAAATTTATTATGTTTTTATTCCAAACTAGCCGCCTTTGGCGACCAGCCTGTTCGCTACCCTTGAAAATTCTGACCGTGGCAAATTCTAACCGTGGCACACTCGCTGGCGCGACCTACCAGTAAAGTGTAAGGTAACTGTTTGGAGGGCCAGGAAGTGCCACCCAATTTAGACAGGAAGTCAGTGGGGGAGGCATCCACAGGGACCGTACCCTCCTTCCCCTACCACCAACCTCTCGGAAGGACTTACGGTCCCGCATGTTTAACGTGATCGTACTCCGCCTGAACACGGCGGCAGTTTTGGCAATGGCGGGAATCGAACCCGGACCTACCTAGTGCAAATCCCGCGCGCTAACCACTGGGCTACCGCGCCCTCCGCGACAATCTCCATAACCTTCTTTTTATTCACCCAATTTAGACCGGAACCCAGTAGGGGAGGCATCCACAGGGTCCGTACCCTCCTTCCTCTACCAACAACCTCTCGGAAGGACTTACGGATCCACATGTTTAACGTGATCGTACTCCGCGTGAAAATGGCAGCAGTTTTGGCAGTGGCGGCAATCGAACCCGAGCCTACCGAGTGCAATTCCCGCGCGCCAACCACTGGGCTACCGCGCCCTCCGCGACAATCTCCATAACCTTCTTTTTATTCACCCAATTTAGACCGGAACCCAGTGGGAAAGTCATCCACAGGGTCCGTACCCTCCTTCCTCTACCACCAACCTCTCGGAAGGACTTACGGACCCACATGTTTAACGTGATCGTACTCCGCGTGAACACGGCAGCAGTTTTGTCAGTGGAGGGAATCGAACCCGGGCCTACCGAGTGAAATTCCCGCACGCTAACCACTGGGCTACCGCGCCCTCCGCGACAATCTCCATAACTTTCTTTTTATTCACCCAATTTGGACCAGGACCCAGTGGGGGAGGCATCCACAGAGACCGTACCCTCCTTTCCCTGCCACCAACCTCTCGGAAGGAATTATCGACCCATATGTTTAAGGTGATCGTACTCCGCATCAGTGGCGGGAATCGAACCCAGGCCTACCGAGTGCAATTCTCGCGCGCTAACTTCCCGCGCGCTAATTTAAATTTATAATGACCATATGCTAGGCTCTTAATTCCACCATCCTCGTTCCATCGTTCCATCATTCAAAATAGCCATAAAATTAAAATATCCATTTAAAATATCTATAAATTAAAATATCCATAAATTAAAATATCCATTTAAAATCAAAAAATCATCCATATCGTTCCACCAATCCATAAATATAATAATTTCAAATACATCACCACAATTCAAACCACCATAATTCAATCATTTAAATTATTTAAAATATCCATTTAAAATATCATATAAATATAATAATTTCGCCCGATGTATACAACACTTATGCTCGTAATTCATTTAAAACCGAAAGCGCGGTCTCCATGGAGACGGGGAAGAAACTACTGCGGATGGGGGGAAAATGCCGTTGAAGAACTGAGCCGGTAGCCGACAAATTTAAAATCATGGCGTCTTTAAAATTGCGATCCTGAAGGCAATTTTCATTATTTCTGGACCAAATTAGACTTGTGAGAATGCCAGATATTTCAGCTTTCTAAAAATGTAAATTATTAGTCGAAATTATGAGTACTTTTCACTATGCGAGAATTTAAAAACCAAAAATCGTTTTTTGAGCCAAAAGTGACTTTTGTTTTAAAATCTTTAAAAAATATTAGAAATCGAAATTGAGAGTTGAAATTGATATATTTTTACTCGAAATTCTCTGCTCTTTCCGATGGTGTGATTTGTTTTTTTCTACCACGTCTGGATCGTGGAGAAAAAAGGGCAAAAATGTCAAAAAACGGTCGAAATCGCATAAAACATTAAATAACAAAAAAAAAATTCAAATTTTAAAAATCGGTTTTCACGTGTCCCCTTCCCTCCCCCCCAGGTCTCCGATTGCCAAATTTCGTAGCTCTCCGACGCGCGGTCGCGAAACGTATAGTGTATAAGACAGACACACACACACACAGACATTGCCTTTTATTATTTAAGATTATTTATTTAATTTTTTTTATTCTAATAGATTATTTTTGTCAAATTATTTCTACTCTTTTTTATTTATTTGCTTATTTATTTTATTATTATTATTACTTCCTTTTGCCTTGCCCGTTTTTTTTAATCCAAGGTAAAATGGTTTGTTATTCAGTTCATTATGCACATAAATAAAAGTTTGATAATATGATTCTTAGTTAATTTCTCGTAATGTACCACAATGCTTTTTTTCTTTCCTAGATTTACATAATTTAAAAGTACTAATTTGTATATAATATTTGCTCTCATTATTTTCAATTTCTGAAATGGTATAGCAAAATAAATTTAAAACTTCTGGGAAAAAGCTTATTGACGTTCGGTCAATAAGCAACTGAAATCCCTAAACCATAGAGCCCACGGACAGTGGCATACGCAGGATTTTATTTTGGGTGTGTGGGGGGGAGGGAGGCTGAACCTCATGCTTGATGCTTCAATGGACCTTTACCGTGCATCTTTTCCATTTCGGGGAGCTGTAGAGTCATCAGCCCTCCCTCGGTACGCCCTTGCCCACGGGCACTTCACCATCCGCTCTTGCTTTGAAGACCTGGGTAACGACATGGCGATTAGAATGAATCAATTCCCTTTGGGACGAATGTACCCGTTATCGTTGTCGCTTTCAAAACTTGAATTAAACCACCGCCACGTATTTCGTAGTTCTGACCCTCAGACATTAAACATATAGGGGAGAAAAATCTGACATACTCTTGAAAGGGGTAACTGGACAATACCTGGAACCCGAGAGGCGATGCCCCCATCCATGTCCCCATGTCAATAGTTACAGCGCTTATGCATTTTGACTACCTGGGTCATTATATGAACACACTGACGCAGTTGGACAACTTCAAAGCGTTATTGAACCCTGGACCCTTTAAGGAAAACGATTCGTTACTTCTTTGTTTAATTTTTAACTCATTTCGCTTCTTTTATTTTTGTTAACTTTTAACTTATTTCGTTATTTTTATTTTCGTTAACTTTTAATTTAATTAGTTAGTTTTATTTTTGTTAACTTTTAATTTAATTAATTAGTTTTATTTTCGTTAACTTTTAATTTAATTAGTTACTTTTCATTTTAAAAAACAAGAAAGATCAATTATGCATAAAGCATTGATTGTGAAACACTTTCCAACTTCAATGCAATTTCATTTAAACATCTCGAAAATTCGATACATTCCTCGGTAATATTTTAAAAATTATCATAAATACATTAATTTATTATATTTGAAAACTTAAAAGTTCCTCGAAAAAAATGAACTTGATTCAAATGACGTCAATTAAATATAATTTGCCTAGCTCCTCAGTAATGTTTTTAACATTATCATAATACTACAATAATTTATTGTACTTGAAAACTTCATCAAAAACAACTGAAATTTATATATGTTAATAATAATGTTATATGTTAATAATAATAATAATAATATATATGTTAATAATAAAATGTCTATAAAAGTAGCATTTCATTCATTTCATTCATCACAATACTATAATAATTTATTTTATTTAAAAATTTACAATACATTATAATACATTACAATACATTACAATACATTATTAATTTCCCCCGATTTTTCTCCCCTATCTCAATATATTTAAATCCTATAATTCTTTTATTTTTCATATATACACATCATATACATATGGCATAACAATTGTGGTAACATCTATTTTCTTAAAGTCCTCATTTCCTTCCGTTAAATTTATTTTAAATTTTAAGGTTTTATTTTAAATTTCTTTCAAGTTAATTTTAATTCAAATTTAATTTTAAGTTAGTTTTATTTTAAATATTCCTATAGCCAGTCCTGGTATAATTTACCAACGGACAGAAACTGATCACGGCAGTATTTTCATGTGTGGATCTTTCGCCACACGTCCGGTCAGGACGCAAGTATTATAAATTCTCCCCATAAAAATGAATTCCGACATTGGCCGTGTCGAACATAAATACATATAAATCAATTAATAAAATGTTAATGGCTAATGAGGACAGCGAACATAATATAAAAAAATAACAAGTTTATTTACAAAATGGTTATAATAATAATAACGAAATATTCCACTGACATTCTAACATAAGAATGATTGCTCTCAAAAATCATCTCCACACAGTTATTCTACAAAATTTGTTCCATTCCACAAAAATTTCTCTTATAATTATCATTATTTAAAACATACAATTAAACTCCATTACGATTAAATTTCATTAAGATTAAAGTTAATTCTTATTCAAACATATACTGCCTTACAATATAATTGAACTAATGTACACATATATTCTAAATGACATATTCCAAATGACTTTGTTAACCAAATATTCTATTAAAATATTTAATTTCGTTCTCCCGAAGTGATCTGACAAATACACACACAAATATGTCCACAAATAAACACGGATATAGATTTTTACTTTTATTTATATAGATTATTAGCAATATACCCATTCTTTATACGGAAAATATAATATAAAGAAACATAACATTAACAATTATGTGTAAATTCCTATAGTATTCTAAATGACTTTGTTATTCAAAATACTCTATTAAAATATTTAATTTCGTTCTCCCGTGGTGATCAGACAAATATGTCCACATATAAACACACGTACAGATTTTCAATTTTATTTATATAGATTATTATCAGTATACCCGTTCCTTACACGGAAAATATAATATAAAGAAACATAACATTCACAATGAGGAATTTGCACACGTGGGGAAAATGCTCAATTTTATATTTTCCTGGTAATTTTAGGCTTACTATTTTCAAATATGTCACATTAAATGTCAAAATGATTTTGAATAAATTAAAAATTAAAGTTTAAATAAGCGAAAAATGACGCGATGTCATGTGATCTTGAAACGCTACGTGATTGGCTCTGACGTCACTGTGCATGAAGTATCAGTGTTTACGTTTTAAAAACAATGCTAGATCAATTCGCTTCTTCGCATTCATAGTTTAGAAATCATTTTTTGAGCCGTAAATTTTAAAATCTTTTATAATTTTACCATATATTTCAATTGTATAACCCATTCATTTCATTTTTTGTTTAAGATGTCGATTTTTCCGGGATTTGTCAAAGGACAATCCGATAATATTCCTAAAATTGACGCTATATGTATGTTTTTGTTTTTGGGAACGAATCCCAATTTTATTGAAGCAGAAATGCGAGGAGTTAAAACTAAGAGGTATGTATGATCTTCATTAATATTGACAAATAAATCTAAAACTAATTCAAATGCATGAATAATTCTTTTACATATAAAATTTTAATTTTGATTGCACGTGGAAATAGCCGCACACTACAATGTCCTATTCTGCTTTTAAGCTGATAATTGACTTTTTATAGTAGTTTATATTGTAGTTTGAAAATATGTAAAGACAAATAAAGCGTGCCTGAAATACTCAAGAAATTTAAATACAATACAAACTACAAAAAACCAAATTTGAATGACAGTCTGATTTGTGAGTTTCCATTGCCAATAATTCTCCATATCTTCCTTTAACTGAAATATAGAGAGGAATCAAAAAACAGTTCTAAAAAAACAGTTATAGTTTGATTTAATGTCTCCCATTACAAAGTTAAAAGGATTTATCGAAACTTTAAAAAAATTTCATAGAATATTCTGTAATATGTCAAATTATATTATTTTGATATAATTGGAAGAATAAAAGCATTATAAGAGATAGTTTATTTAATTTTTCGTCTCCCCCCTCCAAAAAAAGGAATATTTTATTCAGCAGATGAAGGGGGGGGGGGGACACGTGTTCTGTATATGGGGACAAAAGTTGATAGAACCATTACTGTATAAATACTGCATAAGTTGATGATATAATGCATTTATATTGACAAATAATAGAGATATATATTGACAAAAAGTAGTATATATATATCAGTAGTATATATATATATCAGATAAATATTGATAAGTACACAAGGAATGACAGCCATTTATTATTATAAATTACTATATAATGTTAACATTTATATTTATACAATAGATATCACCAAAAAGAAATAATTATAAATTAATGTGCCATTCTTTATTTCAATAAATTGTTTGGCTTATTAACAGGTGGCGCCAAAAACGCTGGCGTCATTTTAAGATATTTATTACTGCCACCTCTCCCCCCCCCCCCCCTCGGGCACATTCTAGCGCCATCCCTGTTTAATAATTTGTGAGATATTTTTAAGGATAGATTCTATGTTTTTAAAACTTATTATTTTGAGATACAAGCTAGAGTATGTTTTATTGTTCAATCCCTAACTTGACCACAAAATTCTTTAATTTTAAATTACTATTTACACACACACAGAGAGAGAGAGAGAGGATTATTTATAGTTTATTATTGATCCAAGCAAGATCGTATGGGGGGGGGGGGGTTAAACCCACATTTCATATCTTGATGGATCTTCACCTTTTTAATGTTAACTTTTTCATTTTGGGGGGTTTGAACCCCCGAAAAAAACCCTTGGTTACGGCCATAAATCTAAGTAAATAATATTTAAACAGAAGCAAATGTTTACTTACCGAAAAATGATCTTTACAACACCAAAGAGATGTTTTATTCGATAATTTTGGATTTTTCTGCTCGTCCCTTTTTATTGCTTTAGTTTAGTCCATACTATTCGTTTAATTGGATCTTTTGGAACATTAAAAAACAGCTTATCAACTGAATTAACTGTTGTATTTGTGCAGCAAGGTACTAAACAGTACTTATAAGTCGGTTTTAGAATCTCACATTATAAAAATATGATAAATAAAATATTTTGTCGGAGAATCAAGTGAGCAAGCACATCTCGGAATCCACAGTAAACAGTGTATTGCGCTCTTTATTTACATGCATAGTGACGTCACAAGAGCGGCCATTACAGAAACAGCATTTTCGCGCCGGATTGCTAAGTGCGAGTTTAAACATTTTTATATTAACTATCTAAGTTCAAAAATTAAAAAAATATATACTATCATTTATGATTTTTTCTCTACTACACGATAAAAATAAGAAAAAAAACCGTGAAAATTCCTCATTATGAGTAAATTCCTATAATATTCTAAATAATTTTGATACTCAAAATATTCTACTAAAATATCAAGAATAAAACATCCTGATCTCGTTTGTATATACTAAATAAAACACTAAAATTGTATTAGAAGATATACCCGTTCTATTCTTATTCTGTTTCCACAATCGGCTAAATGAGTTTATTAGCCAAATACAATACATGAGTTTATTGGCTAAACACAATATATAAGTTTAAAAACTTTTTGTCAAAATAAATGAAAGTGATGTACGGAGTCCGCAATTAATAAATAATTAAAAAAAAATCAAACCGTTCATTTATAAGATATATTTTTATGTCCATTTATTTATTATTTATTATTCAAATCGAAAAAATAATAATAAAAATTATATATCATGATACAAGAAAAAATTTTCTTCATAAAATACTAATAATTAAATAACCATTTTGATTTCTTAAAACTTTTCACTGTTGAGTAAGCCTGTGAAAAATAAACCATGGTGATAGAGTTTCCATTTAAATTCATGTTTGATTCACCTGTGATTTCCAAAATTGACTAATAAGTGCAATATACTTCTACAAAACTCAGAGATAAAGTTTTAATTCACTTTCACGTTTTAAACAAACGTTTTCCAACCTTTTTCGTTTGGAGAAACCAGGTAGTTAGAGAGTAGAACTCTGAGGAAAAGTTTCGTTTTTCATTAATATCTCGATAACCCCTGATCTTAGAAACTCGAAATTTGGACAAAGTTTAAGTGGGTTTATTTCAAGGCTACCTACAAAATTTCATTAAAATCGGTTCAGTTGTTCTTCCGTGATGATGAGACAAGTGAAAGTTTCGTTTTTCATTAATATATCCACAACCCCTGGCAGGATTGGTCAAACACTTCAATAGACTTTACAGTCTAAACCAAGATAATATAACTGCCGGTTATTTAAAAAATTGGACTTGTAACCAGAGACTCAAGAAAAATAGTCCATTCAGTCAAATTAAATCTCAACAACTAATTGCAGAGAATGTTGAACCACATTTTCTACATAGTAATCTAAATCCTTGTGTAGAATTTTCCAATGTTCATTTCCATGAAGGCCTTGAAACTACTCAAAATAAGAAACTTTGTTTACCCGTTTTTCTTAAACAATTGGCCCTGGAGATTATTGCCAAAATCCCTCCAAATGATATTACTATCTACTCAGATGGTAGTAGAATGGACGAAAAGGCAGGAAGTGGAGTTTTTATTAAAACACCTACAGATGAATACTCGATAAAACAACGAAACCCCGACTACTGCTCGGTTTTCCGAAGAGAATTACTAGCAATCAATATGGGACTTGAGATTATAATGAGTGCGGGCAACTATGGAGGTATCTGGATACTATCTGATAGCCGTAGCTCTATTCAACACCTTAAAAACTGGACCCACATTGGAGATAAAACCAGCTTATCTATCCTTCAGAAAGTAAAAATCATCTCTCACCAGCATGAAATACACTTTCAGTGGATCCCGTCCCATGTGGATATTCACGGAAACGAACTGGCGGATTCCCTTGCTAGGGAGGGACTGGATCTTCCTGTCCCTGCTGCCGAGGAGCTTACTTACCTGGAACTATTCTCGAGGCAAAAGGCCCAAAACAAAGAAAAATGGCTTCTGTCTCCCTCTCACTGCTGGTATAGGGGAAATAGACCAGGACTTTCTCTGTCTCTTCCTTGTGACAGGCAACTCAACACTTGTCTAACCCGGCTAGCCAGTGGACACTTGAAAGGCCTGTTGTATTCTGGAGGCCAAAAAATTTTTCTCATTTGCACTAAGTGCCGGTAAGTCCAGGCTTCGCCAGAACATATTTTGGACTGTCTCGGGCTGGACAGGGAGGACATTTATGGTTCTCCCCTTTTGGTATCGGATTTTATTAAAGTCAACGGTTTTACTGATCTGATCTGACTCCGTCAGACCAGATAGAGATTAGCAACAACACAACCCCTGGTCTAAAAACTCGAAACTTGGACTAAATTTCAAGTTAGGCTATCCACAATACCTCATCAAATTCGGTTCAGCCGTTCTTCCGTGATGATGAGAAAACCGACGGACAGACAGACAGACAGATCTTCAATTTTATTTATATAGATATTCGTCCGATTCCCGGTTTCATCTGATTAATTTATTTTATTAATGATTAAATATAATCTTCTATAATTGACTTGATTTAACTGTATTAATATAAACTATTTTAATACGATTTACATCCATATTAACATTATCAACGTCCCTCGTAGGAGGGACATCATTGTTTCTCAAAGAAATTTCTATAAAAATTTTAAAATTCGAATAATTACACATCTAATAGTTCTTTAGTAATAATTTTTCACATAATATATCTACACTTATAATTTCATAACGGTGTTACTTCTTGAGTTATTGTGACCACACACGACAACAAGCATATACATGCACATATACTAAAAAGGGTTCAAGGTCTTTAAACTTGTTTATCTGGCAAAATCTCGATTTTTTATGAAAACAATACTTTCTCTTTATAGCAGTATAAGAAAGTAAATATATGCAGAATAAAGTTTTATTTTAATACAAAAATATAAATACAAGGTATTGTTTCCCAGGAAATATTTGAACTTCAGATTTTGACGTAATAAAGGAAATGCATGTTTTAAATATCTATTTCTTCTTGTTAATGGACATTTTTGGAATATAAAAGTAATATGTTATTCTGCGTATCATTGCAACAACAAAAGTTTAAAAATATATTTAATAAATATATCAAACACGCATTTCTAATATTTTTCATTGAATCCATACCTTTTAAAATTGGAAACGTCATTGAATTAAGAACGAGCACTTCATTTCATCATTTTAAAATACTTTTATACTATGTTCGATCACACATAACGTCATTTAAAAAAACACATTTATCAAAACAATTGGTATTGTAGGTATTTCATGATGAATTTTAAAGGAAATAGTAATATTTTTCTTATTCTAATATTCTTAGCTAAACTCATTTTCCACATTGCCTAGATCACAACATTGTTGGAAACACAAAGCAAGTTTATGGGGTTCGCACTTGAATAACTCAGCCAGCAAACTTCTTGAAAATACAGTGTGCAAATAAATACGTCTCCTATGGCAAGGCATTGTTATATCATAACTCTTGTCAGTCTGTCTAATTACAACTTTCTCTGCTATTTCTTTTAATTATCTAATTTCTCAGGCTCAACAATACAAATCCTGAACAATATGTTAGAAAAGGGTATTTGTAAGCTGCATGAAAGACTGTCTCATCTCACCCTCAACGTCCATCTACATCTCCTATGGCAAGACATTGTTATCTCAGAACTCTTGTCAGTCTGTCTAATTACAACATTCGCTGCTATTTCTTTTCATTATCCAATATCTCAGGCTCAACAATACAAATCCTGAACAATACGTTAAAAAAGGGTATTTGTAAGCTGCATGAAAGACTGTCTCATCTCACCCCCAACGTCCATCTACATCTCCTATGGCAAGACATTGTTATCTCAGAACTCTTGTCAGTCTGTCTAATTACAACATTCGCTGCTATTTCTTTTCATTATCCAATATCTCAGGCTCAACAATACAAATCCTGAACAATACGTTAAAAAAGGGTATTTGTAAGCTGCATGAAAGACTGTCTCATCTCACCCCCGACGTCCATCTACATCTCCTATGGCAAGACATTGTTATCTCAGAACTCTTGTCAGTCTGTCTAATTACAACATTCGCTGCTATTTCTTTTCATTATCCAATATCTCAGGCTCAACAATACAAATCCTGAACAATACGTTAAAAAAGGGTATTTGTAAGCTGCATGAAAGACTGTTTCATCTCACCCCCAACGTCCATCTACATCTCCTATGGCAAGACATTGTTATCTCAGAACTCTTGTCAGTCTGTCTAATTTCAACATTCGCTGCTATTTCTTTTCATTATCCAATATCTCAGGCTCAACAATACAAATCCTGAACAATACGTTAAAAAAGGGTATTTGTAAGCTGCATGAAAGACTGTTTCATCTCACCCCCAACGTCCATCTACATCTCCTATGGCAAGACATTGTTATCTCAGAACTCTTGTCAGTCTGTCTAATTTCAACATTCGCTGCTATTTCTTTTCATTATCCAATATCTCAGGCTCAACAATACAAATCCTGAACAATACGTTAAAAAAGGGTATTTGTAAGCTGCATGAAAGACTGTCTCATCTCACCCCCAACGTCCATCTACATCTCCTATGGCAAGACATTGTTATCTCAGAACTCTTGTCAGTCTGTTTAATTACAACATTCGCTGCTATTTCTTTTCATTATCCAATTTCTCAGGCTCAACAATACAAATCCTGAACAATACGTTAAAAAGGGTATTTTTAAGCTGCATGAAAGACTGTCTCATCTCACCCCCAACGTCCATCTACATCTCCTATGGCAAGACATTGTTATCTCAGAACTCTTGTCAGTCTGTCTAATTACAACATTCGCTGCTATTTCTTTTCATGATCCAATAGCTCAGGCTCAACGATAAAAATCCTGAACAATACGTTAAAAAAGGGTATTTGTAAGCTGCATGAAAGACTGTCTCATCTCACCCCCAACGTCCATCTACATCTCCTATGGCAAGACATTGTTATCTTATAACCCTTGTCAGTCTGTCTAATTACAACTTTCTCTGCTATTTCTTTTCATTATCCAATTTCTCAGGCTCAACAATACAAATCCTGCACAATACGTTAAAAAAGGTATTTGTAAGCTGCATGAAAGACTCTCATCTCATCACCCCCTGGCGATCGCTAGGGAGGCATGGCGTTTCAAAGAACTTGTCATCTATGACAGTGGAGCGCATTCAAATGGTTGATGCGACCCCACTAAAGTATTTGTTTTTATTTTGGAGACCCCATGCAATCATGTAAAATTATACTTAAATATTCAATTTTATAAAAGCGTTTATTTCACAGCCAACAACATTAATTACATTTAATAGCAAAAAATGTCAAAACGTTTCATCAGGCTAGAAATAGCATATAGGATATTTTTGAAACAAGAATGCACTATTAATAAGAAAGATTATCATAAAATCTCGTCGATCCGCCCTTTCTGTGAAAGAGTCCCTCTCATTTTGTCTCAATTTCAAATTCAGAAAAAATCAGTAAAACAGCTCCCCCCCCCCCTTCTTTAAACATTGGGGAAATTTTGGAAGAAAATAAAGAAATTTCGTTGTTGAATGAAATAAATTTATTGGTAGAAATGTACTCTGTTTGGAACAACAATTAGAATGTGTATGACCAAATTCCAGAATTGTCATTTCTTGTTAGATTTTTTTATTCTTTATATTGATAGCATTTTACAAAGACTAAATTTTTTAAGAGAATAGTTACAGACCGATGGATGTTGTTATCTCCAATGAGAAAGTGATTCTAACTTTGAAAATGCCTACTACAGTCGAGTTCTCTGAATATAAACTTGACCGTGGCTGCAGCTTCAGCTCACTCTTTAAGAAATTTGAAGCTGTTTGCGTGGTAGGGCTAAATTTATCAGTTTCCATAGAGGTTCTCGAAATTGTAGCGCATAGCAAATTTTCTTGCTAACACTTCAACAATTGTATGTTGATGAATGCATAACAAGCAGGCATCCGAACCGTGGATGCTCTTATTTTTTGGGTGGTGCAGTTCTATCACAGAATTTCTTTATTTAAGCCTATTTCATATTTAAGCTTAAATTTATATGATAATGTGGCTATTTAAATGACACACAATATGCAACAGAAAAGTTAATGTCTGTTTCAATTTCAATAGTCAAGGTTTATAGTTAATAGTCAAAGTAGTTTCAGTATACAAAATATAAATAGTCTCGTTCCATGTAGCTCTTTACTTGCACATATTCTTTCTAGAATTTGACAATAATTTGTTTTTTTTCTGTCTTGTTACCTCAGAATATTACATATCATTTCTTTAGAATTTTAATTTTCATATGGGGATAAAGCACATGCAGGGTTTCATTATAATTGGAAAATACGATTGAATTCGTTCCTAATAATGACGTTGATGTGTTTAACTAATCAACAAGTATTCAAAATGAAATTTTGACTGGTATACAGTGGCGGCTCGTGAGCGAGGTGTAGAGGGAGGCGCTCATATATGTATTTATGTATATATGGGGATATTTAAGTATAGAGGCATACTATAATATGTATTTATGTATATTATAGTATCCCTCCTCAGTTTGTGCCAACTACGTCTTTTAGACTTCCAGTTCGTCGTTTGTCCGGCACTGATAAATTAGTTCCGGAGTTATCTCGAAATAACTGTATACCAAATTATTATTTTACTTGCGCTGATATGCATTTGCAAGTTTCCTTAAAATGAATAAGAGCCTATTGTAACCATGGAAATTATTTGAATGTATTTCTAAATAAATTTATATCAAATTTGTAAAAATTAAATACTCTCAGTCGTATGCATGTGCAGTATTTTATTATGATTAGCGCAATTGTTTGTACACCCAAAATGCACACAATTTCTCTCAGGTACACAATATGGCTAATAGTTTTGTACCTGATCATCCTTGTAACCCAAACAGTAACATAATTAGAGAGCGAAAATCAACTAAATCTACGGCCGTTTATATGTAGAAACGGAATAACTATTTTCATACAAGTTTAAGAATGAATTTGGAATTTACAGAAAGTTCTTATGCATTATGGTTTTCTCTATTCGTCTTTAAAATGATATGAGCAAGTTCTGCCTGCTAGTAATCACTATACATAGCAATCGGTTTTTATAGCAATAAGTAGTTAGCTCGCTGCACGGGTTCAACAAAAGTGGATCAAAGTTTAGAGTGAGCAGATCGAGTGGGTCCATTGTAGAGTAGAAAATACAGTGTGAAAATTGCATCAAAAGCGGAGCAAGTGTCACTAAGATAGATAAAAATGTAAATATAAAAAAGTGGAGGGTCTCCCCTCTTCCACCACGGTTGTTTCATATTACATAATAACAGACGATGTTTGTGTGTCGACGTGTGTGTGTAAGGTCTGTAGCGGACAATGTAAACATCGTACGGTCTTGAAATATCGTGCACGGATATTTCAGGAACCAAAGCGATGCATTTTTGTAAAACCGAAATATGAAATTGAGGCTACTTAAAGTAAAAGTTACGCCCAGAGGGTTGACATAATAAGGTTGTATATCTAAGTGATTGCCACCAGCAAACTCTAAATCTCTCAATTAGAAGGTGAAATAAGAAATTTGGCGGGGGGGGGGGGGCCTAACCGAACTGAAAGTTGCGCCCAGGGAGCTGACACAATAAATATGTATATCCAGTTCACATGTACAAATGGTGCCGGGACTATAGCCACCAACGGAATCAAAATGGCTCAATTAAGAGTCGAGATGTGAAATTAGAAGAGAACTACTTAAAGTAAAAATTGCGCCCAGGGGATTGATATGAAAGATATGTATATTCAAATGGTACAAAGACTGTAGTTACCAGAAGATTCAAAATCGCTCAATTTAGGAACCGAGAAGTAAAACCGTGCGGGCTAGTTAAACTAAAAGTGACGCTCAGATGGGTTTGAGTAAAACAATATGCATGTCCAGACGATACGCGTATAGATAGTGCAGAGACTATAGCTGCCAGTAGATTCAAAATCGCTTAATTAGGAAACGAGATGAAAAATTTTAGGACTACCTCAAGTGAAATTTACGCCTAGGGTGTATCGGATCAATATTGGACTTCAATGAAATTAGAAGCAAAACCAGGGGGATTGAATAGTCGCCGGTGAAGAGGGGGGGGGGAGATTTTAAGGAAAACAACGTCAGATCAAAGAATCAAGTATCAGGTTGAAAATTAATTTTTAACATTCTTTAACAAATATTTATATTTTTTTTCAATCTTTAATGTTAAATAGCTGAAAAAGTAAGACAGCTGAGTAAATCAAGAGACCCACCCCCTCAGACAACACATTTCTGAAAGTGTCACTAAAAATATCCACGGGCATGCCACAAATACAATTCTCGTGACTTTTAAGCAATTAAGAAGTCAAACGCATTGAAATTCATCACAAACAAAGCATGGAACTACCCCAAATCAGAAATAATCCCCTTTTCGAAGGACAGACAGAACCACCCTACATCAGAAATGCCCCCCCCCCGTCCGGACGCTTACGCAGCGAAATTAAACTGAGTGCTCCAAACAATGCATTTTTCTACCAAAAACGAAGAACGGAACCCCCAAAATACCATCAATAACCCCCACTTATTCAATTAAGTAAAAAGCACAATATATATATCGAAACTTTTTTGAAATTCTATTTTCTATATCTAATACTACTAAACTATTTCTTCATGAACCAAAACTGAAAAAGCTAGGGGTCAATAGGATCAATAAAATAAATCAGAATTAGATAAATACAGTAATTTATTTTCAAATATTTATTTAAACATCCAAATTTATTATTTTAAAAAGAAGCGAGAGCGAGAACACTCATTTATCAAGAAAAATTCGAGGCCAAATTAGCAAAACTCAGCCAATTCGAGTCAGTCGTTCACGGTATTCGTGTCTTCTTGGCTTCTTTAGATGAGAGCCGCGATAACCCGCGCGGCTCAGATCAGATTGGAATATTGCAATGTCTGTTTTTTTAACTGAAATTTCTATTGCCGTTGTATTCACATACCATTCTTTCTATCATCAGAGAGTCGATAACGGGACGCGGCTCTTCTTAAAATCCCTCGTCTTTCCCTATAATGCAGTATTTTTCCCTATAAATTTAATATAGTATGAAAAGGGGATAAGAGATTTTTTTGAAAGTCAAAGCTTTAGTGCTGCCATCTAGTGACAATTTTATCATTTATTTCTAATAATTAGACTTTTAGTTGAAAGAAATTTCAGATAATTTCCTTAAAAATTGTAATTAACCTATATAACTAAAGGAATTTGAAGTGCTTGATCAAGGGGGTCCGCGCGGCCCCGCGGCGCCCCTGAATAACCGCCCCTGCTGGTATATATATAAAATGCATTGAGGATATTAAAATTTGTATTTCTAATCTAGTTCAAAAACTATTTATATAATTTTCATGGAAGTATGTATTTTAGTGCTTCTTTTAACTTATTAGATTATGCTAACAACAAATAAGTCAATGTTTTATGTGCATTGTGCAATTTTCTATAAGCAAATAAAGCGCTCTAGTATGCAAGTAATGACTATTTTACAATATTTTTTTTTTCTGGAAAATTGACAATTAGGCTAATATTTATCAAATTTGCTGGATTCTAAGTAGAATACGCAATAAAAATGAAATGTAAATATATTAAGATTATATTCTCTACAATACACTATATATAAAGTTAAATAATGTCATATGATCAAAACGTACAAATTTCGAAAATTTGATAGTCGTATACGTTGATATACTAATGAATTATTTTTTAATAATCTCTGCGATTGTATAGGAAAAGTATGAAGAATTTGAAATACTAAGATAAATTTAACCAAAATCAAATTGAAACATAAATCCATTTCTAACTTGAGTTACAGACATACTCTCCCTTTGCATGCCTAGCGAGAACAAAAGTGTAAGCAGCTAAGCAATATGTTGCATATATTAAAAAACATTTAACAGAGGACTTTTCCTTTTCAAAATACAATCAGATATTTTTTATACCTGAAACAGGATTTAAAATTATTATAGGTTCCCAACATATTTACATTTTCCGAAAACTTTTTAAAATTAGTTAGATCATAATAATGTCAATCTAAATAAAATGCTAAGAACACTGCATGCCATTCAATGAAGTGTATTCCGTTTATTGAAAACATGAGAAAACAGATTAAGAAAATAAGCAAGCGGAAACATTTCCGTTTTACAATGGGGGAATGTGTGACCTTCCAGGGTGGGACCGAAAAGGCGACAGCCACCGACGGCCACCCAGGGTGCGAAACGATTACCATTAGCTTACAATAGGCTGTTGACAGCGGTCAGTGGGGGGAGGGAATTCCTCGACTAGAAAGCAAACATTTTCGAAGTGTTCTCGCAGCAACTTTTAGGCTAAAACTGGTTCTGAGATTGGGGCAGAAATAGATAGATAGCCTGTCATTCGTAAATTCAAAAGAAGAAGAATTTATGTATCTCATATAGATGATCAATGGCAAGCTGAATTATTATTCATAAAACCTTTTAGTAAATTTAACGATGGAACTAATTATTTATGAGCAGTTGTAGATATATTTAGTAAATGTGCTTGGGAAGAAAAACGGGAGAAGAAGTTAGTAAAGCTTTTAAAGGACTATTTAGGATGAGAATACCTGAAATAATTCAAACTGATTAAGGAACTGAGTTTATAAATAAAGAAACTCAAAAATTATTTAAAGATAACATACATTGGTTTACAACTAAAAATGTGTAAATTAAATGTTCGATAGTTGAAAGATTTAACAAAACAATCAATAGAAAAGTTAGAACCTATTTAGCAGCAAACAATACAAATAGATATATTGATGTACTACCTAAACTACTTAATTATAATAATTCATATCATGAATCTATAAAAATGACACCAGTAGAAGCTAGCCTGAAAGAGAATGAATCTCTTGTTTATAAGAATTTATACATAGAAAAGAAGGTAATAAGAAAACCGAAATATCAGATTGGAGATACAGTTAGGACATTTAACTATAAAATCACTTTTATGAAGGGATATCAACCTACATTTACAGAAGACAACCTTCATTTGCAATTTCAGAAGTATTAAAAATGTATCCAATCAGTTATAGAGTAAAAGATTTAAACAGCGAAGAAATAAAAGGAACTTATTACGAACATTAATTGGTAAAATATAATAAAAAAGATGAAGTATATAAAATTGAAAAATAATAAAAAAGAAAGGAAATAAAGTGTTTGTAAAATGGATAAGGTATTCTGGTGAATTTAATTCTTGGATAGATAAAAAGGATATGATATTTCCAGGCGGATAATCTTTTACTCCCATGTAAATCAATACTTTTTAGGATCTTTAGCCGACTGAAGGCAACAGAAGGTCCTAAGAAACAGTTATATGTTTGATATGATAATTACTTCTTAAGTGTCTTTGTTTATGTGTATATGTATATTGTTTTCCACAATCGCAATTGCATTTGAGATATTTAGTTATGAAATCACAGGATTTGCAATGCTTTTGATGATTAATTTTATCATATCTATGATATGTATAAAACTCATCTATTGGTTTTGTAATCCTACAGCATGAACATGTTTTAGTAGGCTCCATTTATTACAAATTATTTTATTAAAGACTTTTTCTTTTTAGAATTCACTGTCAATGTGCCGATTGTTAATTTTATTTATTAAAATTATAATTGTCAAAAATGCATTTTACATTAAATTAATTATTAATTTGTATATTGATTATACATGTAATATGTTCTAAACATACTGCTGTGTACATTGCGTTGGTGGCCGCAAAACCCACCCATTTTTGTGCTTAACGGGATACTATGTTAACAAACTAAAAATAAGGTTAATAGTAAAGGAACTAACATTTATTTATCACATACTTAATTTACACTCCTTAGTTTTACAAATTCAATAAGTATCACAATAGTGGAATACATCTCAAGGGTAGTTCGGGGGGTGTAATGCCAGATGAATTGATATTTGGTTGGAGCACTTGGTGGGATGCATTAATTAGCTTTTCCTTAAAAACACAAATTTAGACAGAGAGGTTATCCTCATATAGTTAATTGTACGGTACCTGATCTTCTTTCATATAACTTGGGTAACACCGATTCTTTGTCACACTTTACACTTGCAATACCAGATGAACATGAGCTCTCCTTGGAATTCCTATATCAGAGACGCACACACAACTCTTAACACTGCTACAGCCGCTTACTCTTTACTAGTCCAACTCCAACAGCCTGCCTTGACCAATTCTGACCTTCAACTTTGAGAAACTCTCACTTATATCCCTTTTTCGGTCGGCGGTCTATGTGCTGGAAAGTAGAGCTGAGGGCTAATCCGTAGACATGGGATCGCCGTCTCGGTTGCCGCCAAACGGCTTAGCGTGGTATGTAAACATGGGGCGTGGTATGTAAGATATGGGGCCACCTGTATACTATCGCCCACCTGCTTAGCGTGGGGATAATCCGCCCGCAATCCTGGTTCTATCATTTTAATCCTTCCAAATATTTAATACTTTACATTTCTGGCATTACATTCTCACCCCCCGCGAAAAAAAAGACCAAAAGTTACTCTCCCACAGTTTCACCCCAGTGGTAAGAAATTGAGTTCACAATGGTTCATCGCAAACACATAAGTTCATCCATCATGAGAAAGGCTGAGTTCCACTTTTTAGCCTCGTACAACTCATAGCTTTGCTAGTTCTTTGTAGTTTCTTGATAGTTCCCTGTCACGTTAGTCCATTATTCATAATTGACATAATGTACCATAAATTACATGAGGATTACCAACATTCAAATTATTATTAAATTGCAAATTTTGATATATATTATTTGCAATGCATAATTTTCATTTCTCCTTTTACAGAATTATTTACATACGACATATCATTACATAACAGCATTCATTACTTTATTAATATTATACATTTTCTTGTTATCATTTCATTTTATAACATATTGTAGTAGTGCAACTATCAACTTCCGATTCTTGGTTATGGTTGAATTCCATACCACCATATCATTTATAAATTACTTTGCTATTTCACTTTTTTTTTATTTTTAGAACTTGCCATATATGTAATGTCAGAAATACATAACATACTTTTTGAAATATACTTATATCCACAATTTAAAACATACAAACATATACATATACACTCAATTATCACTTTCTATTTATGACATTAATTACAAACTTTTTAACATATTTTTCATATTCTTTGTTTTATGAAATTGCTATTTACAACAATTCGAGGGCGAAAATTATACCCTCTGGCATTATAACAAGCCTCATCATCATTTCTATTATTTTCACAGTTTAATTGCTTTTCTTTAGTGACCTTCCCTTCCTTAGTTTGACTTTGATAATTATTTCTAATCACTTTCTCATTTTGATTTTTTTCTTTGTCCTGTGTGTGTGTGTGGTTTGATTCGCTTTCGTCACTATCTTTCAAATATTGTTTTCGCTCCGCTGCCATGTATAGTTTATTTATGTGCACTTTATAAGTTTTATTTTCATCACTTTTAAGACATATTATAACATTATTATTTCGGACTAATTTCGTAATTCTAAATGGTCCATCATATCGATCCTCTAATACCCTTGGTTTTAAGAACTTTTTTAGGTACACTGTCCTCCTTTGTTGTTCCGATACGTCTTTCACGACTTTGTCTATATTTTTTAAATGCTGTGCCACATATTTTTTATAATTATTTACATCACTATACATTACATCTATTTCTTCCTTACTTGGTATGTTTGTTTGTTTAATATTTTCAAATGGCAATGATAAATCTCTAAGATAGAACAGGAATGAAGGCTCAAATCCTGTATTACTGTTAATAGTGTTATTCACATAAAACTTAAACCATTTTAAAGATTCATCCCATTCAAGCGCAGTCTTTGACAAACACATTATACATTGTTTCATGTCTCTGTGTATTCTTTCACAACGACCTAAAGAACTTGGGAAATAAACCGATCTGTATCGCCTTTCAATATTTAATGCATTTGTAAAATCTATGTATTCTTTACTTTTAAAAATTTGAGCATTATCGCTTTGAATAATAATTAGAACTCCATAAGTTGTCACGAAGTTTGTTAGTTTATTCACTATTGTTTTAGCAGTAATGTCTCTGACTGCATAGGCCTCAAAGTATCGTGAAAACATGTCTACAATTGTAATTACAAAATTATTTCCTCTATTACTGCGCGGTAGTTTTCCTACGCAATCCAGTTGTAAATATATTCCTGGTTTTAATATTTCTGGCATAGCCTGAAGTCTGGCTGGTGGTATATTTTTGTGTTTTACTAACAAGCATTGATTACAAGACTTACAAAAATTTTCCACGTCTTGGAAAGCCCCTATCCAAAAATATTTTTTTGAAAGTAATTGGTATGTCTTTTTTACTCCGAAATGAGGGAAATGTGATATCTCTGTTATCTTTCCCTTTAGCGAGTGCGGTATTACAATCTTATTCTCATTTATTTTCCTATACGTTTGTCTTTTATTTTCCTTCTTTATCATTAACAGTTTATTTTGGCTATCAATATAGTATACCTTGTTATTGTGATATCGATTTCTTCCTTTTTGTAATTCCTCTCTAATTTTACTTAATTTTTCATCTACCATTTGTTGCTCTAATATTTTCTCCACATTTATCTCATCATTTTTGATTAAAGTATTTACACATTTGATTTGGTTATCATTGTCAAATACATATCTCGAGCAATAATCACTTGCGTTATTTTCACCTATTTGATATTTGAATTTAAAATCATACTGACTTATGTCAATTAGCCACCTCGATATGATATTTGGCATTTTATCTAATTTTATGTGGTACATAAGGGATTTTGCGTCACTCAGCAAGGTGAAACTCCTTCCGAACAGATATTCTCTGAAGTGTTGTAAGGATGCGTGTATAGCTAGCAATTCTAGCTTTATTGCAGGATAACGCTTCTCTGCCGGGTTCACAGGTCTTGAATAAAATTCGATAACATGATCGACTCCATTTACCCTTTGCATCAAAATACTACTAATTCCCTTACCTGAGCCATCCGTAGTTAAGACAAACGGGTTTACTTCATCAGGCTGTCTTACAACTGGTTCTTTAAAAATTGCATTTTTTAATTTTTCAAAAGCTTTTCTACATTCATTATTCCACTCGAACCTAACATTCTTTTTTGTCAAATTTACCAACGGTTCTGCAATTTGTGCATAATTTTTTATCAGACCTCTAAAATAGTTTGTTGTCCCAAGAAAGCTTTTTACTTGTTTAACCGTTTGGGGTTGTTTGAAATTTTGCACTTTTGCACAGTTTTTTATTGATGGGCTTATACCATTCGCATTTACTTTATATCCCAAAAATTCAATTTGCGATTTGCATATCTGTAACTTCGCCGGGTCGAGTGTTAAATTATTTTCTTTCAATCTTTGGAAAACAATTTTGATTTTCTCTAACATTTCGTCGTTATTTTGTGCGCATATGACTAAGTCATCTAAGTAAAAGTATATTTTTAACTCTGATAGATCTCCTAACACTTTGTTCATTAAAAGTTGAAAATATGCTCCTGAGTTTTTAAGACCAAACGGAATTCTTTTAGGATTAAAATTTCCCATAAAAGTTGTGAACGTTAAGGCCTTTCTATCTTGTTTTCTTAGTTCGATCTGAAAAAACGCCGCCTTCAAATCCATAACAGTATAAATCTTACTACCAGCGATATTTTGTAATATATCCTTCACCTTTGGTAAGTTTATTGGCAAAAGTGGTAAATATGCGTTTATGGCCCTATAATCAATAGCAAGTCTATATTTTGGTTCTTCATTTGGTTTACTTGGTTTCTTTACAAGAATATTGGGACTAGCGTATGTGCTTTGTGAACTTTCAATAATGTCATTTTCCAATAATTCCCTAATTTCTTTTTGCGCAATTTCTCGTACTGCTCTCGGAATTGGGTATGGTCGACTCTGAATAGGATAATTGTGCATAAGTTCGATTTTCGGTACTATTGCTGATGTTTTACCTAGTGTAGCATATGACTTTGAAAAAACCTCTGTATTGGTCATCATTAATTCAATAACTTTATTTCTATCTTCCTTATTTAAGTGCTGTACTTGAAAATCGTCTGGAGAAATTTCTTTCTTTCTTAATTCCCGAATTTGCTGATAATCTGTTTTATTTAAATTTTGAATATTATTAATTTCCAACGTGGTAATTAATCCGCCCGCAATCCTGGTTCTATCATTTTAATCCTTCCAAATATTTAATACTTTACATTTCTGGCATTACAGTCAATCTATCAGCCGGTAATAAATATCTTGTTTTATCATTTTCTGGTAATTGCATATTCAGGCCGGGAAAATCTTCCCCGCTCTGAAAATCAATATCATATATAAAATTTTTCTTTTGAGTACTAAATTTTACTGCGGATCCATATGGATCCACACCAGAATAATTTGAAAATCCTAGAAAATATATTTTCAAGACGGAAACTTGCATCTCAGACGTAAGATATTACTCCAGCTTTTTTCATGTTTCTTTTTAATTTTAATATTTATATTATTGGGAATATTATAAAAATCTCATATCTTTTTATGAAATAAAAGTAATTTACAGATTTTTGAAAATATATAATATCTAAAAATTTTAAAAACATTCCGTCTCATTTATGATATAAAAAATTCTTCATTGGAGGAATCATATACTAATTTTATTTGTTTCAGACAGAAGCCTGTCGCCTTCATCCTAATTCTTAAATTATCTTTTGAAGATACATTAGAAAAATCAATTGATTCTACAATTTCAACATTGCCAAAAAATTCTCTATCCAACATTTATTTTACTTTATAATTTTATTATACTTTACAATTTTATTATATTTTAGAGAAATCTTCGTGAATATATGTCCTCTTATAAAATAATAAAGTGTCTCATGGAGTTGATGTAATAATTCTTGATTTTATAAATATTTTAGCCGAAAGGCTAATCGCTTTAAGCATCAGTTCTCTTGATTCTTTATTTTTTAGCATTAAAATAACCTGTTCTTTTACCTATAATTAATTTAAAGTCTCCAAATATACCATAATAATAATTGTCTTTGATATACCACTCAAGAAAGACATCTTTTATTTATAATTTCCTCAATAGAGGGCAGTACTAATTAGCTTGCATCCTTGGTATAAAAAACTTAACCGATATGATGTCAGAGGATGACTACGTCACTCACATAAAAGCAACGACCTCTAAGGTTTGTAAAAATCGTTCAAGGCCTCCTAATCAGAGCATTTTCTTTGCAAACGGAAGATTACGAAATGTGTGATCATGAAGTGATAAAGTGCAATAGAAGGCGAAAAGTATTATTTATTCGTGGCTTACGACGGAAGTTTGTCGCTTTGAAAAAGTGTTTCAAAAAATGTTTCCCAATAAATGGATGAAGTCGAAACACTATTAGCAAACTCAGAAGTGCTTTGAAATATTTAAATGTAAAACAGATGAAATGTAAAAAAGATGATTTAATTAAATTACTAATAAAATATATTGAAAAATCAGGTGAATATAAACCGGTTTTAGTAGATTTATTAAATCTAGATATATCTGATTACTTGGATAAGAAGAAAAAAATATTTATTAAAAAACCCGAAAAACGTAATAAAATTAAGAAGGTTTTTGATTCTTTTAATTTGAAATTTTATAATAATGATTTCAAACCAAAAGAAGAAAAAAGATTAAAACAGAAGTAAATCTTAAAAAGTTATTTACACCTGATCTAACAGAGCAGCTGAAACAATTTATTAATGAACCAAAAAATAGACCTAAACTTAAAAAATATTTTACTATATTGGTTTGAAATATAAAGATAAAGGTTCGGTAAAAAGGAAAGAAAAGAAAGTAAAAATTGTAACTAATCTTGAAAATCCATTTAAACCAGATTATGAAATTGTAGAAATAAATCAAAAATTTAACACATATAGAAAAACTTATAAAATTATAGAAATCAATAAACTTCGACCTGAACAATATCATAATATTTTAAGAGATTCATTTAGAAAAAAAATCCTAAAATGATGCCTACTCCAGAATCATATAATATCTATTTAGAAAAGCTATTGGAAAAATAGAAGGTAAACAGATATCCTCAATTAAGTTAGCCATTTCATCCTAAAATGATGCCTACTCCAGAAGCATATAATATCTATTTAGATGTCTTAACACATAAAATATAATACAAAGAATTAGATCTTAAAAAATGTATATTTGATTTTCATGTTATTGACATGCCAAACGCATAGGCGTAGAATTTTAGAAGATATTGGGGGGCTGCCCATTTTTCTTTAATGCGAGGCTTATAAAGCCTTTCTAACGTACACTTCTAGAAATCGGACATCTCCATTCAACGGACACTCCTCAATAGTAGACACCTCCATTTAATTTTCACATTCATTTAAAGAACAATTTTAAATTGTCCCACAAAATATATTCTTTCAGAGTTATTTAATCGCAGAATAGCTTACTCTCCGGCCAACTACAAATAATGATTTATGTCAAACACATTTTAAAATCATGCATTCAAAGAAAAAAGCTGCTGTAAGTTCCAATTACACTCAAAATTCAGAACATAAAAACAAAACAGCAGAAAATGCTTAGCAATTCAATAATTATTTTTCAATGTCTATTTTTCTGAATTCAATGTTCATTTTCTGAATTCAATGTTCATTTTCTGAATTCAATGTTCATTTTCTGAATTTAATGTTTATTTTTCTGAATTAATATAGAGTTTTATACACTAATATACTAACACTATCGGATAACAGTACTTTGTAGTCAAGTATTAAAGAAAATCAGACCTCTGAAATTTACTTTTCAGAAGAGATTAACATAGGTTTATGCAAGTAATTTGCAAATCAAACTTTTGAAAGTTTTCACATATATTGAATGTAGTTTCGTTACTTTAACCTTTCAGTGAACATTTTTAAAATTCCTTATTTAAATCTGCAAACATGCTCATCTTTTCGAAAAATTATTCGAAAATGAAGCGAAAAATAGGGAAGCAATATTTTGATAGCTTGATGAAATAAATCCAAGTTTGAGAGAAATGATTTTCAGAGAACATTCACAGAACATATAGTATCTTTGTTATAAAACTCAATACTAAATATATTTTTATAATTCCTCATACGGTATGGGACACTGTTTTAAAAATTCAAATTATTGTTGTAGCTATTCATGCTTTAAAACCTCCTCTGTTTTAATACTCATCAAAACATTTTTTGGTGTTTGGGGCTGCATGTGTGCGCATGTATTTCATTTTTACCTTGATAACAATGTCCGTAAAAAATTTATAGGTTTTTATATAAAAATCCAAGACGAACAAAAATTAAGTAGCGTTTCAAGTAAGCTATATAAAAGAATTAAATAAAATATAATATGTTTAAATAAACCACACGTAATTAACTATCTAAATTAAATATATGTACTTACAAGTATTTAAACTTTTAATAATATTTAGCTTCAAATTAGCAGTAAACAATACCGTTAAAAAATCTGTATATTTTAAACAATTCATCATGCTGATTAGGATATAAAGTGGTTGATATAAGCAGAAAAGAAATTCACAATAATTATTAGTTGTTAGGTTACGTACAACAGAACTGGAGTAACAAAATATTGTATAAATATTGCAATTGTGAGGGCATATTTAATGTAAAGCGTTTCATACTACACATATGAGGTTTGTTAATAGTATTAGTGGAGTTTTTGAGACTATTTACATATTTTTTAAAATGTATAATGCAATACTGAAATTCCATAAGAACACATAAAATAATACAATAATATAAATATAAATTGATAATGCAATAAACTATTTAATATTAAATAGAGAATGAATTGAAACGTTGAGGAGATTTTTTAATAAAATGTTCATCAAACTGAATATATCCAATTTATTCACTTTCTCTTGATAAGAGTTCGGAACAACAACATGATTTAACCTATGTTGAGTCAGCGTTCTATTTTTCCAAATCGCACTAAAATCTAATCAGCACCAGGAGAATGCAGTAGTGACTTGCCTATCAAATTTAGAAAAAATTTCGTCAGATAGTGTTTGATCTAGACTGGATACATACATTGTACAGACACACACAGACGCCACGTTAAAAATAGTTTTTAGTGTTCTTTTTCGTTTGAAACGTGTAGATCCGTCGAAAACTCGGGCACCGATTTTCGAGACGATTTCAACAGTATACTTCCACTACACGCTACAATGTATTGTAGGGAAATTAAAAATTATTTATTATTTTCTCCATTATTTGGATCAATTTTACAAGATTCTTCATCCGCTATTTAATATATGGAATTAATTTCACCAGTTTTATTGTTTCTTCCTTATAATGGCAGATCTAGTAGTCACAGGGCAGAGCCGAAGCGACTGTATTGGTCAATATCAGAAGGGCGCCTAAATTAAAGTATTTATTATCTCTCAATATTTAAAAAAAATTATTTATTATTTTCTCAACTATTTGGATCAATTTTACAAGATTCTTCATCCGCTATTTACTATATGGAGATAATTTCACAAATTTTTTTGTTTCTTTCTTATAATAGCAGCTCTAGTGGACACAGGGCAGTGACGAGGCGACAGTATTGGTCACTATCACAGGGGCGCCTAAATACAAGTATGTATTATCTCTCAATATTTAAAAAAATTATTTATTATTTTCTCAACTATTTGGATCAATTTTAGAAGATTCTCCATCCACTATTTAATATCTGGAATTAATTTCAGCAGTTGTTTTGTTTCTTTCTTATAATGGCAGCTCTAATGGTCACAGGGCAGTGACGAGGCGACTGTATTGGTCACAATCTCAGGGGCGCCTAAATTCAAGTATTTATTATCTCTCAACATTTAAAAAAATATAATTATTATTTTCTCCACTATTTGCATCAATTTTACAAGATTCTTCATCCGCTATTTAATATCTGGAATTAATGTTACCAGTTTTTAGTTTTTTTCTTACAATGGCAGCTCTAGTGGTCACAGGGCAGCGACGAGGTGACTGTATTGGTCACTATAACAGGAGCGCCAAAATTTAAGTATTTATTATCTCTCAATATTTAAAAAAAATTATATATTATATTCTCCACAATTTGCATAAATTTTACAAGATTCTTCATCCGCTTTTTAAAATATGGAATTAATTTCACCAGTTTTATGTTTCTTTCTTATAATGACCACTAGAGAGTGGTCACAGGGCAGTGACGAGGCGACTGTATTGGTCACTATCACAGGGGCGCCCAAATTCAAGTATTTATTATTTCTCAATCTTTTAAATAATTTATTAATTATTTTATCCACTATTTAGATCAATTTTACAAGATTCTTCATACACTGTTTAATATCTGGAATTAATGTAATCATTCTTTTTGTTTCTTTTTTATAAAGGCAACTCTAGTGGTCAGACGGCAGTCATGAGGTGATTGTACTGGTCACTATCACAAAGGCGCCTAAATTCAAGATTTTATTATCCCTCAATATTTAAAAAAATATATTATTATTTTCTCTACTATTTAGATAATTTTACAAGATTCTTCATCCGCTATTTGATATCTGGAATTAATTTCATCAGTTTTTTTTTGTTTCTTTCTTATAATGGCAGCTCTAGTGATCACAAGACTCTGACGAGGCGACTGTATTGGTCACTGTAACAGGGGCGCCAAAATTCAAGTATTTATTATCTCTCAATATTTAAAAAAATTTATTTATTATTTTCTCCACTATTTGCATCAATTTTACAAGATTCTTCATCCGCTGTTTAATATCTGGAATTAATTTCACCAGTTTTTTTGTTTCTTTCTTATATTGGCAGCTCTAGTGATCACAAGGCTGTGAAAAGGCGACTGTATTGGTCACTGTAACAGGGGCCCCAAAATTCAAGTAATTATTATCTCTCAATATTTAAAAAAAATTATTTATTATTTTCTCAACTATTTGGATCAATTTTACAAGATTCTTCATCCGCTATTTAATATCTGGAATTAATTTCACCAGTATTTTTGTTTCTTCCTTATAATGGAAATTTTAGTGGTCACAGGGCAGTGACGAGGCGACTGTATTGGTCACTATCACAGGGCCCCCAAAATTCAAGTAATTATATACTCTCAATATTTATAAAAAATTATTTATTATTTTCTCAAATATTTGGATCAATTTTACAAGATTCTTCAACCGCTATTTAATATCTGGAATTAATTTCACCAGTATTTTTGTTTCTTTCTTATAATGGAAATTTTAGTGGTCATAGGGCAGTGACGAAGCGACTGTATTGGTCACTATCACAGGGGCGCCAAAATTCAAGTATTTATTATCTCTCAATATTTAAAAAAAATTATTTATTGTCTCCAATATTTGGATCAATTTTACAAGATACTTCATCCTCTATTAAATATCTGGAATTAATTTCACCAGTATTTTTGTTTCTTTATTATAATGGAAATTTTAGTAATCACAGGGCAGTGAAGAGGCGACTGTATTGGTCACTATCACATGGGAGCCTAAATTCAAGTATTTATTATCTCTCAATATTTAAAAAAATATAATTATTATTTTCTCCACTATTTGCATCAATTTTACAAGATTCTTCATCCGCTGTTTAATATCTGGAATTAATTTCACCAGTTTTTAGTTTTTTTCTTACAATGGCAGCTCTAGTGGTCACAGGGCAGCGACGAGGTGACTGTATTGGTCACTATAACAGGAGCGCCAAAATTTAAGTATTTATTATCTCTCAATATTTAAAAAAAATTATATATTATATTCTCCACAATTTGCATAAATTTTACAAGATTCTTCATCCGCTTTTTATTAAAATATGGAATTAATTTCACCAGTTTTATGTTTCTTTCTTATAATGACCACTAGAGAGTGGTCACAGGGCAGTGACGAGGCGACTGTATTGGTCACTATCACAGGGGCGCCCAAATTCAAGTATTTATTATTTCTCAATCTTTTAAATAATTTATTAATTATTTTATCCACTATTTAGATCAATTTTACAAGATTCTTCATACACTGTTTAATATCTGGAATTAATGCAATCATTCTTTTTGTTTCTTTTTTATAAAGGCAACTCTAGTGGTCAGACGGCAGTCATGAGGTGATTGTACTGGTCACTATCACAAAGGCGCCTAAATTCAAGATTTTATTATCCCTCAATATTTAAAAAAATATATTATTATTTTCTCTACTATTTAGATAATTTTACAAGATTCTTCATCCGCTATTTAATATCTGGAATTAATTTCATCAGTTTTTTTTTTGTTTCTTTCTTATAATGGCAGCTCTAGTGATCACAAGACTCTGACGAGGCGACTGTATTGGTCACTGTAACAGGGGCGCCAAAATTCAAGTATTTATTATCTCTCAATATTTAAAAAAATTTATTTATTATTTTCTCCACTATTTGCATCAATTTTACAAGATTCTTCATCCGCTGTTTAATATCTGGAATTAATTTCACCAGTTTTTTTGTTTCTTTCTTATATTGGCAGCTCTAGTGATCACAAGGCTGTGACAAGGCGACTGTATTGGTCACTGTAACAGGGGCCCCAAAATTCAAGTAATTATTATCTCTCAATATTTAAAAAAAATTATTTATTATTTTCTCAACTATTTGGATCAATTTTACAAGATTCTTCATCCGCTATTTAATATCTGGAATTAATTTCACCAGTATTTTTGTTTCTTCCTTATAATGGAAATTTTAGTGGTCACAGGGCAGTGACGAGGCGACTGTATTGGTCACTATCACAGGGCCCCCAAAATTCAAGTAATTATATACTCTCAATATTTATAAAAAATTATTTATTATTTTCTCAAATATTTGGATCAATTTTACAAGATTCTTCAACCGCTATTTAATATCTGGAATTAATTTCACCAGTATTTTTGTTTCTTTCTTATAATGGAAATTTTAGTGGTCACAGGGCAGTGACGAAGCGACTGTATTGGTCACTATCACAGGGGCGCCAAAATTCAAGTATTTATTATCTCTCAATATTTAAAAAAAATTATTTATTGTCTCCAATATTTGGATCAATTTTACAAGATACTTCATCCTCTATTAAATATCTGGAATTAATTTCACCAGTATTTTTGTTTCTTTATTATAATGGAAATTTTAGTAATCACAGGGCAGTGAAGAGGCGACTGTATTGGTCACTATCACATGGGAGCCTAAATTCAAGTATTTATTATCTCTCAATATTTAAAAAAATATAATTATTATTTTCTCCACTATTTGCATCAATTTTACAAGATTCTTCATCCGCTGTTTAATATCTGGAATTAATTTCACCAGTTTTTAGTTTTTTTCTTACAATGGCAGCTCTAGTGGTCACAGGGCAGCGACGAGGTGACTGTATTGGTCACTATAACAGGAGCGCCAAAATTTAAGTATTTATTATCTCTCAATATTTAAAAAAAATTATATATTATATTCTCCACAATTTGCATAAATTTTACAAGATTCTTCATCCGCTTTTTAAAATATGGAATTAATTTCACCAGTTTTACGTTTCTTTCTTATAATGACCACTAGAGAGTGGTCACAGGGCAGTGACGAGGCGACTGTATTGGTCACTATCACAGGAGCGCCCAAATTCAAGTATTTATTATTTCTCAATCTTTTAAATAATTTATTAATTATTTTATCCACTATTTAGATCAATTTTACAAGATTCTTCATACACTGTTTAATATCTGGAATTAATGCAATCATTCTTTTTGTTTCTTTTTTATAAAGGCAACTCTAGTGGTCAGACGGCAGTCATGAGGTGATTGTACTGGTCACTATCACAAAGGCGCCTAAATTCAAGATTTTATTATCCCTCAATATTTAAAAAAATATATTATTATTTTCTCTACTATTTAGATAATTTTACAAGATTCTTCATCCGCTATTTAATATCTGGAATTAATTTCATCAGTTTTTTTTTGTTTCTTTCTTATAATGGAAGCTCTAGTGATCACAAGACTCTGACGAGGCGACTGTATTGGTCACTGTAACAGGGGCGCCAAAATTCAAGTATTTATTATCTCTCAATATTTAAAAAAATTTATTTATTATTTTCTCCACTATTTGCATCAATTTTACAAGATTCTTCATCCGCTGTTTAATATCTGGAATTAATTTCACCAGTTTTTTTGTTTCTTTCTTATATTGGCAGCTCTAGTGATCACAAGGCTGTGACAAGGCGACTGTATTGGTCACTGTAACAGGGGCCCCAAAATTCAAGTAATTATTATCTCTCAATATTTAAAAAAAATTATTTATTATTTTCTCAACTATTTGGATCAATTTTACAAGATTCTTCATCCGCTATTTAATATCTGGAATTAATTTCACCAGTATTTTTGTTTCTTCCTTATAATGGAAATTTTAGTGGTCACAGGGCAGTGACGAGGCGACTGTATTGGTCACTATCACAGGGCCCCCAAAATTCAAGTAATTATATACTCTCAATATTTATAAAAAATTATTTATTATTTTCTCAAATATTTGGATCAATTTTACAAGATTCTTCAACCGCTATTTAATATCTGGAGTTAATTTCACCAGTATTTTTGTTTCTTTCTTATAATGGAAATTTTAGTGGTCACAGGGCAGTGACGAAGCGACTGTATTGGTCACTATCACAGGGGCGCCAAAATTCAAGTATTTATTATCTCTCAATATTTAAAAAAAATTATTTATTGTCTCCAATATTTGGATCAATTTTACAAGATACTTCATCCTCTATTAAATATCTGGAATTAATTTCACCAGTATTTTTGTTTCTTTATTATAATGGAAATTTTAGTAATCACAGGGCAGTGAAGAGGCGACTGTATTGGTCACTATCACATGGGAGCCTAAATTCAAGTATTTATTATCTCTCAATATTTAAAAATAATTATATATTATTTTCTCCACTATTTGGATCAATTTTACAAGATTCTTCATCCGCCATTTAATATCAGGAATTAATTTCACCAGTTTTTTTTTTCTTTCTTATAATGGCAACTCTAGTGGTCACAGGACAGTGACGAGGAGATTGTATTGTTCACAATCTCAGCGGCGCATAAATTCAAGTATTTATTATCTCTCAATATTTAAAAATAATTATATATTATTTTCTCCACTATTTGGATCAATTTTACAAGATTCTTCATCCGCCATTTAATACCTGGAATTAATTTCACCAGTTTTTTTTTTCTTTCTTATAATGGTAACTCTAGTGGTCGCAGGGCAGTGACGAGGAGATTGTATTGTTCACTATCACAGGGGCGCCTAAATTCAAGTATTTATTATCTCTCAATATTTAAAAAAAATTATTTATTATTTTCTGAAATATCTGGATCAACTTTACAAGATTCTTCATCCGCTGTTTAACAACTTGAATTAATTTCACCAGTTTTTTTTCTGTCTTATAATGGCAGCTCTAGTGGTCACAGGGCAGTGACGAGGCGATTGTATTGGTTACTATCACGGTGCCGCCTAAATTCAAGTATTTATTATCTCTCAATATTTAGAAATTATTATTTATTATTTTCTCCACTATTTGGATCAATTTTACAAGATTCTTCATCCGCTATTTAATATCTGGAATTAATTTCACCAGTTTTTCTTGTTTCTTTCTTATAATGGCAACTCTAGTGGTCACAGGACAGTGACGAGGATATTGTATTGTTCACAATCGCAGGGGCGCATAAATTCAAGTATTTATTATCTCTCAGCATTTAAAAAAATTATATATTATTTTCTCCACTATTTGGATTAATTGTATAAGATTTTTCACCCGCTATTTAATATCTGGAATTAATTTCTCCAGTTTTTTGTTTCTTTCTTACAATGACCGCTCTAGTGGTCACAGGGCCGTGACGAGGCGACTGTATTGGTCACTATCATAGAGGCCCCAAAATTCAAGTAATTATTATCTCTCAAAATTTAAAAAAAAATATTTAATATTTTCTCAACTATTTGGATCAATTTTACAAGATTCTTCATCCGCTATTTAATATCTGGAAATAATTTCACCAGTATTTTTGTTTCTTTCTTATAATGGAAATTTTAGTGGTCACAGGGCAGTGACGAGGCGACTGTATTGGTCACTATCACAGGGGCGCCAAAATTCAAGTATTTATTATCTCTCAATATTTAAAAAAAATTATTTATTGTCTCCAATATTTGGATCAATTTTACAAGATTCTTCATCCTCTATTAAATATCTGGAATTAATTTCACCAGTATTTTTGTTTCTTTATTATAATGGAAATTTTAGTAATCACAGGGCAGTGAATAGGCGACTGTATTGGTCACTATCACATGGGTGCCTAAATTCAAGTATTTATTATCTCTCAATATTTAAAAATAATTATATATTATTTTCTCCACTATTTGGATCAATTTTACAAGATTCTTCATCCGCCATTTAATATCTGGTATTAATTTCACCAGTTCTTTTCGTTTCTTTCTTATAATGGCAACTCTAGTGGTCACAGGACAGTGACGAGGAGATTGTATTGTTCACAATTTTAGAGGCGCATAAATTCAAGTATTTATTATCTCTCAGCATTTAAAAAAAATTATATATTATTTTCTCCACTATTTGGATCAATTTTAAAAGATTCTTCATCCGCTATTTAATATCTAGGATTAATTTCAACAGTATTTTTGTCTCTTTCTTATAATGGTAACTCTAGTGGTCACAGGGCAGTGACGAGGAGATTGTATTGTTCACTATCACAGGGGCACCTAAATTCAAGTATTTATTATCTCTCAATATTCAAAAAAAAATATTTATTATTTTCTGAAATATCTGGATCAATTTTACAAGATTCTTCATCCGCTGTTTAACATCTTGCATTAATTTCACCAGTTTTTTTGTTTCTTTCTTATAATGGCAGCGCTAGTGGTCACAGGGCAGTGACGAGGCGACTGTATTGGTGACTATCACGGGGCCGCCTATATTCAAATATTTATTATCTCCCAATATATAAAAAAATTATTTATCATTTTCTCCACTATTTGGATCAATTTTACAAGATTCTTCATCCGCTATTTAATATGAGGAATTAATTTCACCAGTTTTTTGTTTCTTTCATACAATGGCAGCTCTAGTGGCCACAAGGCAGTGACGAGGCGTCTGTTGGTCACTATCACAGGGGCTTTTAAATTCAAATATTCAATATCTCTCAATATTAAAAAAAATTATTTATTATTTTTTCCACTATTTGCACCAATTTTACAAAATTCATCATCCGCTGTTTAATATCTGGAATTAATTTCACCAGTTTTATGTTTCTTTCTCATAATGGCAGCTCTAGTGGTCACAGGGCAGTGACGAGGCGACTGTATTGGTCACTATCACAGGGGCGCCTAAATTCATGTATTTATTATCTCTCAATATTTAAAAATAATTTTTTATTATTTTCTCCACAATTTGAATCAATTTTAAAATATTCTCCATCCGCTACGTAATATTTGGAATTAATTTTACCAGTTTCTTTGCTTCTTTCATACAATGGCAGCTCTAGTGTCCACAAGGCAGTGACGAGGCGTCTGAATTGGTCACTATCACAGGGGCGCATAAATTCAAGTATTTATTATCTCTCAGCATTTAAAAAAAATTATATATTATTTTCTCCACTATTTGCATCAATTTTACAAGATTCTTCATCCGCAGTTTAATATCTGGAATTAATTTCACCAGTTTTTTTGGTTTCTTTCTTATAATGGCAGCTCTAGTGGTCACAGGGCAGTGACGAGGCGCCTGTATTGGTCACTATCACAGGGGCGCCTAAATTAATGTATATATCATCTCTATCTTAAAAAAATTATTTATTATTTTCTCCACTATTTGGATTAATTGTATAAGATTTTTCACCCGCTATTTAATATCTGGAATTAATTTCACCAGTTTTTTGTTTCTTTCTTACAATGACCGCTCTAGTGGTCACAGGGCCGTGACGAGGCGATTGTATTGGTCACTATCATAGAGGCCCCAAAATTTAAGTAATTATAATCTCTCAAAATTTAAAAAAAATTATTTAATATTTTCTCAACTATTTGGATCAATTTTACAAGATTCTTCTTCCGCTATTTAATATCTGGAAATAATTTCACCAGTATTTTTGTTTCTTTCTTATAATGGAAATTTTAGTGGTCACAGGGCAGTGACGAGGCGCCTGTATTGGTCACTATCACAGGGGCACCTAAATTAATGTATATATTATCTCTATCTTAAAAAAATTATTTATTATTTTCTCCACTATTTGGATTAATTGTATAAGATTTTTCACCCGCTATTTAATATCTGGAATTAATTTCACCAGTTTTTTGTTTCTTTCTTACAATGACCGCTCTAGTGGTCACAGGGCAGTGACGAGGCGACTGTATTGGTCACTATCATAGAGGCCCCAAAATTCAAGTAATTATAATCTCTCAAAATTAAAAAAAAATTATTTAATATTTTCTCAACTATTTGGATCAATTTTACAAGATTCTTCATCCGCTATTTAATATCTGGAAATAATTTCACCAGTATTTTTGTTTCTTTCTTATAATGGAAATTTTAGTGGTCACAGGCCAGTGACGAAGCGACTGTATTGGTCACTATCACAGGGGCGCCAAAATTCAAGTATTTATTATCTCTCAATATTTAAAAAAAATTATTTATTGTCTCCAATATTTGGATCAATTTTACAAGATTCTTCATCCTCTATTAAATATCTGGAATTAATTTCACCAGTATTTTTGTTTCTTTATTATAATGGAAATTTTAGTAATCACAGGGCAGTGAAGAGTCGACTGTATTGGTCACTATCACATGGGTGCCTAAATTCAAGTATTTATTATCTCTCAATATTTAAAAATAATTATATATATTATTTTCTCCACTATTTGGATCAATTTTACAAGATTCTTCATCCGCTGTTTAATATCTGGAATTAATTTCACCAGTATTTTTGATTCTTACTTATAATGGAAATTTTAGTGGTCACAGGGCAGAGACGAAGCGACTGTATTGGTCACTATCACAGGGGCGCCAAAAATCAAGTATTTATTATCTCTCAATATTTAAAAAAAATTATTTATTGTCTCCAATATTTGGATCAATTTTACAAGATTCTTCATCCTCTATTAAATATCTGGAATTAATTTCCCCAGTATTTTTGTTTCTTTATTATAATGGAAATTTTAGTAATCACAGGGCAGTGAAGAGGCGACTGTATTGGTCACTATCACATGGGTGCCTAAATTCAAGTATTTATTATCTCTCAATATTTAAAAATAATTATATATTATTTTCTCCACTATTTGGATCAATTTTACAAGATTCTTCATCCGCTGTTTAATATCTGGAATTAATTTCATAAGTTTTTTTGGTTTCTTTCTTAAAATAGCAGCTCTAGAGGTCACAGGAAAGTGACGAGGCGACTGTATTGGTCACTATCACAGGGGCGCCTAAATTAAAGTATATATTATCTCTATTTTTAAAAATTATTTATTATTTTCTCCACTATTTGGATTAATTGCATAAGATTTTTCACCCGCTATTTAATATCTGGAATTAATTTCACCAGTTTTTTGTTTCTTTCTTACAATGACCGCTCTAGTGGTCACAGGGCAGTGACGAGGCGACTGTATTGGTCACTATCACAGGGGCCCCAAAATTCAAGTAATTATTATCTCTCAATATTTAAAAAAAATATTTATTATTTTCTCAACTATTTGGATCAATTTTACAAGATTCTTCATCCGCTATTTAATATCTGGAATTAATTTTACCAGTATTTTTGTTTCTTCCTTATAATGGAAATTTAATGGTCACAGGGCAGTGACGAGGCGTCTGTATTGGTCACTATCACAGGGCCCCCAAAATTCAAGTATTTATTATCTCTCAGCATTTAAAAAAAATTATATATTATTTTCTCCAATATTTGCATCAATTTTACAAGATTCTTCATCCGCTGTTTAATATCTGGAATTAATTTCACCAGTATTTTTGATTCTTACTTATAATGGAAATTTTATTGGTCACAGGGCAGTGACGAAGCGACTGTATTGGTCACTATCACAGGGGCGCCAAAATTCAAGTATTTATTATCTCTCAATATTTAAAAAAAATTATTTATTGTCTCCAATATTTGGATCAATTTTACAAGATTCTTCATCCTCTATTAAATATCTGGAATTAATTTCACCAGTATTTTTGTTTCCTTATTATAATGGAAATTTTAGTAATCACGGGGCAGTGAAGGGGCGACTGTATTGGTCACTATCACATGGGTGCCTAAATTCAAGTATTTATTATCTCTCAATATTTAAAAATAATTATATATTATTTTATCCACGATTTGGATCAATTTTACAAGATTCTTCATCCGCTATTTAATATGAGGAACTAATTTCACCAGTTTCTTGTTTCTTTCTTACAATGGCAGCTCTAGTGGTCACAGGGCAGTGACGAGGCGATTGTTTTGGTTACTATCACGGGGCCGCTATATTCAAATATTTATTATCTCTCAATATATAAAAAAAATATTTATTATTTTCTCCACTATTTGGATCAATTTTACAAGATTCTTCATCCGCTATTTAATATGAGGAACTAATTTCACCAGTTTCTTGTTTCTTTCTTACAATGGCAGCTCCAGTGGTCACAGGGCAGTGACGAGGCGACTGTATTGGTCACTATCACAGGGGCCCCAAAATTCAAGTAATTATTATCTCTCAATATTTATAAAATGTTATTTATTATTTTCTCAAATATTTGGATCAATTTTACAAGATTCTTCGTCCGCTATTAAATATCTGGAATTAATTTCACCAGTATTTTTGTTTCTTTCTTATAATGGAAATTTTAGTGGTCACAGGGCAGTGATGAAGCGACTGTATTGGTCACTATCACAGGGGCGCCAAAATTCAAGTATTTATTATCTCTAAATAAATAAAAATAATTATATATTATTTTCTCCACTATTTTGATCAATTTTACAAGATTCTTCATCCTCTATTAAATATCTGGAATTAATTTCACCAGTATATTTGTTTCTTTATTATAATGGAAATTTTAGTAATCACAGGGCAGTGAAGAGGCGACTGTATTGGTCACTATCACATGGGTGCCTAAATTCAAGTATTTATTATCTCTCAATACCTAAAAATAATTATATATTATTTTCTCCACTATTTGGATCAATTTTACAAGATTCTTCATCCGCCATTTAATATCTGGAATTAATTTCACCAGTTTTTTGTTTCTTTCTTATAATGGTAACTCTAGTGGTCACAAGGCAATGACGAGGAGATTGTATTGTTCACTATCACAGGGGCGCCTAAATTCAAGTATTTATTATCTCTCATTATTTAAAAAAAATTATTTATTATTTTCTGAAATATCTGGATCAATTTTTCAAGATTCTTCATCCGCTGTTTAACACCTGGAATTAATTTCACAAGCTTTTTTGTTTCTTTTTTATAATGGCAGATCTTGTGGTCACAGGGCAGTGAAGAGGCGACTGTATTGTTCACTATCACAGGGGCGCCTAAATTCAAGTATTTGTTATCTCTCAATATTTAAAAAGAATTATTTATTATTTTCTCCATTATTTGGGTCAATTTTACAAGATTCTTTATCCGCTATTTGATATCTGGAATTAATTTCACCAGTTTTTTTGTTTCTTTCATACAATGGCAGCTCTAGTGGCCACAAGGCACTGACAAGGCGTCTGTATTGGTCACTATCACAGGGGCTTTTAAATTCAAATATTTATAATCTCTCAATATTTAAAGAAATTTATTTATTATTTTTTCCACTATTTGCACCAATTTTACAAAATACTTCATCCACTGTTTAATATCTGGAATTAATTTCACCAGTTTTATGTTTCTTTCTCATAATGGCAGCTCTAGTGGGCACAGGGCAGTGAAGAGACGACTGTATTGGTCACTATCATAGGGGCCCCTAAATTCATGTATTTATTATGTCTCAATATTTAAAAATAATTTTTTATTATTTTCTCCACAATTCGAATCAATTTTAAAAGATTCTCCATCCGCTACGTAATATCAGGAATTAATTTCACCAGTTTCTTTGTTTCTTTCATAGAATGGCAGTTCTAGTGGCCACAAGGAAGTGACGAGGCGTCTATATTGGTCACTATCACAGGGGCGCATAAATTCAAGTATTTATTATCTCTCAGCATTTAAAAAAAATTATATATTATTTTCTCCAATATTTGCATCAATTTTACAAGATTCTTCATCCGCTGTTTAATATCTGGAATTAATTTCACCAGTATTTTTGATTCTTACTTATAATGGAAATTTTATTGGTCACAGGGCAGTGACGAAGCGACTGTATTGGTCACTATCACAGATGCGCCAAAATTCAAGTATTTATTATCTCTCAATATTTAAAAAAAATTATTTATTGTCTCCAATATTTGGATCAATTTTACAAGATTCTTCATCCTCTATTAAATATCTGGAATTAATTTCACCAGTATTTTCATACAATGGCAGCTCTAGTGGCCACAAGGCAGTGACGAGGCGTCTGTTGGTCACTATCACAGGGGCTTTTAAATTCAAATTTTCAATATCTCTCAATATTAAAAAAAATTATTTATTATTTTTTCCACTATTTGCACAAATTTTACAAAATTCATCATCCGCTGTTTAATATCTGGAATGAATTTCACCAGTTTTATGTTTCTTTCTCATAATGGCAGCTCTAGTGGTCACAGGGCAGTTAAGAGACGACTGTATTGGTCAATATCACAGGGGCGCCTAAATTCATGTATTTATTATCTCTCAATATATAAAAAAAATATTTATTATTTTCTCCACTATTTGGATCAATTTTACAAGATTCTTCATCCGCTATTTAATATGAGGAACTAATTTCACCAGTTTCTTGTTTCTTTCTTACAATGGCAGCTCCAGTGGTCACAGGGCAGTGAAGAGGCGACTCTATTGTTCAATATCACAGGGGCGCCTAAATTCATGTATTTATTATCTCTCAATATTTAAAAATAATTTTTTATTATTTTCTCCACAATTTGAATCAATTTTAAAATATTCTCCATCCGCTACGTAATATTTGGAATTAATTTTACCAGTTTCTTTGCTTCTTTCATACAATGGCAGCTCTAGTGTCCACAAGGCAGTGACGAGGCGTCTGAATTGGTCACTATCACAGGGGCGCATAAATTCAAGTATTTATTATCTCTCAGCATTTAAAAAAAATTATATATTATTTTCTCCACTATTTGCATCAATTTTACAAGATTCTTCATCCGCAGTTTAATATCTGGAATTAATTTCACCAGTTTTTTTGGTTTCTTTCTTATAATGGCAGCTCTAGTGGTCACAGGGCAGTGACGAGGCGCCTGTATTGGTCACTATCACAGGGGCGCCTAAATTAAAGTATATATTATCTCTATCTTAAAAAAATTATTTATTATTTTCTCCACTATTTGGATTAATTGTATAAGATTTTTCACCCGCTATTTAATATCTGGAATTAATTTCACCAGTTTTTTGTTTCTTTCTTACAATGACCGCTCTAGTGGTCACAGGGCCGTGACGAGGCGACTGTATTGGTCACTATCATAGAGGCCCCAAAATTCAAGTAATTATTATCTCTCAAAATTTAAAAAAAATTATTTAATATTTTCTCAACTATTTGGATCAATTTTACAAGATTCTTCATCCGCTATTTAATATCTGGAAATAATTTCACCAGTATTTTTGTTTCTTTCTTATAATGAAAATTTTAGTGGTCACAGGGCAGTGACGAGGCGACTGTATTGGTCACAATCACAGGGGCGCCAAAATTCAAGTATTTATTATCTCTCAATATTTAAAAAAAATTATTTATTGTCTCCAATATTTGGATCAATTTTACAAGATTCTTCATCCTCTATTAAATATCTGGAATTAATTTCACCAGTATTTTTGTTTCTTTATTATAATGGAAATTGTAGTAATCACAGGGCAGTGAATAGGCGACTGTATTGGTCACTATCACATGGGTGCCTAAATTCAAGTATTTATTATCTCTCAATATTTAAAAATAATTATATATTATTTTCTCCACTATTTGGATCAATTTTACAAGATTCTTCATCCGCCATTTAATATCTGGTATTAATTTCACCAGTTCTTTTCGTTTCTTTCTTATAATGGCAACTCTAGTGGTCACAGGACAGTGACGAGGAGATTGTATTGTTCACAATTTTAGAGGCGCATAAATTCAAGTATTTATTATCTCTCAGCATTTAAAAAAAATTATATATTATTTTCTCCACTATTTGGATCAATTTTAAATGATTCTTCATCCGCTATTTAATATCTAGGATTAATTTCAACAGTATTTTTGTCTCTTTCTTATAATGGTAACTCTAGTGGTCACAGGGCAGTGACGAGGAGATTGTATTGTTCACTATCACAGGGGCACCTAAATTCAAGTATTTATTATCTCTCAATATTCAAAAAAAAATATTTATTATTTTCTGAAATATCTGGATCAATTTTACAAGATTCTTCATCCGCTGTTTAACATCTTGCATTAATTTCACCAGTTTTTTTGTTTCTTTCTTATAATTTCAGCGCTAGTGGTCACAGGGCAGTGACGAGGCGACTGTATTGGTGACTATCACGGGGCCGCCTATATTCAAATATTTATTATCTCCCAATATATAAAAAAATTATTTATCATTTTCTCCACTATTTGGATCAATTTTACAAGATTCTTCATCCGCTATTTAATATGAGGAATTAATTTCACCAGTTTTTTGTTTCTTTCATACAATGGCAGCTCTAGTGGCCACAAGGCAGTGACGAGGCGTCTGTTGGTCACTATCACAGGGGCTTTTAAATTCAAATATTCAATATCTCTCAATATTAAAAAAAATTATTTATTATTTTTTCCACTATTTGCACCAATTTTACAAAATTCATCATCCGCTGTTTAATATCTGGAATTAATTTCACCAGTTTTATGTTTCTTTCTCATAATGGCAGCTCTAGTGGTCACAGGGCAGTGACGAGGCGACTGTATTGGTCACTATCACAGGGGCGCCTAAATTCATGTATTTATTATCTCTCAATATTTAAAAATAATTTTTTATTATTTTCTCCACAATTTGAATCAATTTTAAAATATTCTCCATCCGCTACGTAATATTTGGAATTAATTTTACCAGTTTCTTTGCTTCTTTCATACAATGGCAGCTCTAGTGTCCACAAGGCAGTGACGAGGCGTCTGAATTGGTCACTATCACAGGGGCGCATAAATTCAAGTATTTATTATCTCTCAGCATTTAAAAAAAATTATATATTATTTTCTCCACTATTTGCATCAATTTTACAAGATTCTTCATCCGCAGTTTAATATCTGGAATTAATTTCACCAGTTTTTTTGGTTTCTTTCTTATAATGGCAGCTCTAGTGGTCACAGGGCAGTGACGAGGCGCCTGTATTGGTCACTATCACAGGGGCGCCTAAATTAATGTATATATTATCTCTATCTTAAAAAAATTATTTATTATTTTCTCCACTATTTGGATAAATTGTATAAGATTTTTCACCCGCTATTTAATATCTGGAATTAATTTCACCAGTTTTTTGTTTCTTTCTTACAATGACCGCTCTAGTGGTCACAGGGCCGTGACGAGGCGACTGTATTGGTCACTATCATAGAGGCCCCAAAATTCAAGTAATTATAATCTCTCAAAATTTAAAAAAAATTATTTAATATTTTCTCAACTATTTGGATCAATTTTACAAGATTCTTCATCCGCTATTTAATATCTGGAAATAATTTCACCAGTATTTTTGTTTCTTTCTTATAATGGAAATTTTAGTGGTCACAGGGCAGTGACGAGGCGCCTGTATTGGTCACTATCACAGGGGCACCTAAATTAATGTATATATTATCTCTATCTTAAAAAAATTATTTATTATTTTCTCCACTATTTGGATTAATTGTATAAGATTTTTCACCCGCTATTTAATATCTGGAATTAATTTCACCAGTTTTTTGTTTCTTTCTTACAATGACCGCTCTAGTGGTCACAGGGCCGTGACGAGGCGACTGTATTGGTCACTATCATAGAGGCCCCAAAATTCAAGTAATTAATATCTCTCAATATTAAAAAAAATTTATTTATTATTTTTTCCACTATTTGCACCAATTTTACAAAATTCATCATCCGCTGTTTAATATCTGGAATTAATTTCACCAGTTTTATGTTTCTTTCTCATAATGACAGCTCTAGTTGTCACAGGGCAGTGACGAGGCGACTGTAATTGTCACTATCTCAGGGGCGCCAAAATTCAAGTATTTATTATCTCTCAACATTTAAAAAAAAATATTTATTATTTTCTCTACTATTTGGATCAATTTTTCAAGACTCTTTATCCGCTACTAATTATCTGGAATTAATTTCAAAAGTATTTTTGTTTCTTTCTTATAATGGAAATTCTAGTGGTCACAGGGCAGTGAAGAGAAGACTGTATTGGTCACTATCACAGGGGCGCCTAAATTCATGTATTTATTATCTCTCAATATTTAAAAATAATTTTTTATTATTTTCTCCACAATTTGAATCAATTTTAAAAGATTCTCCATCCGCTACGTAATATCTGGAATTAATTTCACCAGTTTCTTTGTTTCTTTCTTATAATAGCAGCTCTAGTGGTCGCAGGGCAATGACGAGGCGACAGTATTGGTTATTATCACAGGGGCGCCTAAATTCAAATATTTATTATCTCTCAATATCTAAAAAAAATTATTTATTTTTGTCTCCACTATTTGGATCAATGTTACAAGATTCTTCATCCTCAATTTAATATCTGGAATTAATTTCACCAGTATTTTTGTTTCTTTCTTATAATGGATATTCTTGTAATCACAGGGCAGTGAAGAGGCGACTGTATTGGTCACTATCACATGGGTGCCTAAATTCAAGTATTTATTATCTCTCAATATTTAAAAAAATTATATATTATTTTCTCCACTATTTGGATCAATTTTAAAAGATTCTTCATCCGCTATTTAATATCTAGGATTAATTACAACAGTATTTTTGTCTCTTTATTATAATGGCAGCTCTAGTGGTCACAGGGCATTGACGAGGAGATTGTATTGTTCACTATCACAGGGGCATCTAAATTCAAGAATTTATTATCTTTCAATATTTGAAAAAAAATATTTATTATTTTCTGAAATATTTGGATCAATTTTACAAGATTCTTCACCCGCTATTTAATATCTGGAATTAATTTCTCCAGCTTTTGCTTCTTTTTTACAATGGCAGCTCTAGTGGTCACAGGGCAGTGACGAGGCGACTGTATTGGCCACTATCACAGGGGCGCCAACATTCAAGTATATATTATCTCTCAATATTTATAAAAATGTATTTATTATTTTCTCCACTATTTGGATCACGTTTACAAGATTCTTTATCCGCTATTTAATATCTGGAATTAATTTCACCATTATTTTAGTGTCTTTCTTATAATGGAAATTCTAGTGGTCACAGGGCAGTGAAGAGGCGTCTGTATTGGTCACTATCACAGAGGCGCCTAAATTCAAGTATTTATTATCTCTCAATATTTAAAAATAATTATTTTTTATTTTATCCACTATTGGGATCAATTTTACAAGATTCTTCATCCGCTATTTAAGATCTGGAATTAATTTCCCCAGTTTTTTTTTCTTTCTTATAATGGCAGCTCTAATGGTCCCAGGGCAGATATGAGGCGAATAGCCTCGCTTAACCGAGCTTAATTAAAATTTACAAAGCCATAGGTAACGCCATGATAGCCATCAATTAATTTTTATATTTCATTTCAAACACTTGATTAAAGTTTCAAAAATAATCAAAATCAATATCTATACATCATTTCAAATTATAAGTGAGCATTTCTTTCAGTCTCTTCCTGAACCTCTCCCACCTGGAATATTTCAATTTGCCTTCGACTCCCGTGGAGCAGAGTTGAGATATACGATGAAAATGATATTTTTTCCCGAGCTTAAATAAAATTTGCAAGACCATAGGTAACGCCACGATAGCCATCAATTCATTTTTATATTTCATTTTAAACACTTGATTAAAGTTTCAAAAATAAACAAAAGTCAATAAAATTTCATTACATTTGGAAAGAGTTTCCTAATCAATGCTTTATGAATGATTGATCTTTCTTGTTTTCCTTATAAAATATATGCCCATCATATGATGGAATTAAACATTTGCAAAACATTTCATCCCAGTTGGCGATATTTTTATCAATTTGGGGACATTTTCATCAATTTGATAACATTTTTGTCAATTTGGCAACTGTTTTGTCAATTTGGCAACATTTAAAACGTCGCCAAGTTGACGATCTGCCGCCAAAATTCATCAACAGTATTTGGCCAAGCTTTGCAGATGAAGAAATAAGTTATTCTTAGTAGATTTAGTGTCTTTCTTATCAATTTGGCGACATTTTTATTAATTTGGCGGCTTTTAAAACTCGGCAAGACGTTATTCCACCAAATTTGTCACCAAAATTTCGCCAAGCATTATGGTCGGAGAAATAGGTTATTCTTATAGTTGATAAACGACTAATTGCACCCAAATACAAAACTATTATCCAATGTATCTTCTCTTATAGTAGGTTTTTATATTTTTTCCAAGATATTGAATATACATTAATTAGTCTTCATTTTTATTGATTTGACATTTTTATCAATTTGGTGACATTTTTATCAATTTTGCGATATTTTCGTCAATTTGGAAGCATCTAAAAAATTCGCAAAGTTGGCGATATTCCGTCAAATTTCGTCGCCAAAATTTTAATAAGCACTGTGAATGGAGGAATAAGTTATTCCTATAATATATAAACAACTAATGGCGTAAATTACAAAGCTATTACCCAAAGTTTTTTCTCTAGCGAATGGAACAAACTAGATCTACGAGAATGATGATAATACATTTGTTACATAATATTACATATGAAAAGCGAACAGATTTCACAATAGTTAATACTTTTTTTTTCATTTTATGGAATTTTTTTATACGTTTATTTGGAAAATGTGCAGTATCTCGAGAACGGTTCATGCTAGCGTTCTACAGTTTATTTCAATCGTTCTCTAATAAAAAATTACATAATAAATGATTATTTACGTAACTTGATTGAATGTTTTAATTTTTTGATAATTTTTTAAAATTCCATTTCAAAATTTACGTGGGTTTTTAACTTTCGATTTCGTGTAAAAACAACAGGCTTCCAGTATTCTCTGATTGTGATTTTTGAACTAAATTTTGTTTGAATCGCTTCATTCGTCCGTGAAATATCTGCTGCGTGGTAAATCCCACACGTTCGGTCAGAACGCTATAAATACTTAATATGCTCATGAAGCATTAAGTTAAAAGCTGTCGTGATCGTAAATGGTTTAAACTGAAAATTAAGAAGTAATTAAAAGGTTTGGAAATGAGGACACCGATTAGATTTAAAATAACAAAAACAAGTTTATTTACACAATTTAACATTAAAATATGAAAAGATTTGACCTTTCCTCTTCCACAATAGAGGGCACCAATATCTCCAAGTAAGGTATTCATTTATTTAGAATTGTGTTTTAAATATTTTTGAAATGCAGCTTTTGTTTGTTTTTGAAATTTTAAGCTCATTTTCTTAACTTCTTTATCTTCAATTGTATTAATTTATTTAATATTATTTGAAGAGGTTCACAAAGATCACTCATTTATTTCAGAAAAATTTTTTCAATACAATTTTTATAATATATGCATTTATACGTAGAAAAACCAGGTCCTAATATTTTTACACATTTAGGAACATCTAAATTTATAGCAGGAATTTCTAATTCATCAAAAAAAATTTGTTTATCTCCTTCATATGCAAATGTATCTCCATATAATTCAGGTAATTGTTTAATATAATCTTTTACATCATTATTTCTGATCCATAATCCTTTATCATTTGAAAATCTTTTAAATCTTAAACCGTGTACTTCATTAGTACATCTATGAGCAATTTCTAATTCTTGTTCATTTAATTCACAATCAGCTGTAGTCACAATCAGCACAGATATAGTTTCACCTATACCTAGTTTTAAATGAACCCAGCTTATTTCTCTGTCAATTTCTCTGTCGGGTAAGATAAAACCTTGAACATTTATGAAAAGAGTGATATTATCCATATTTGGAATGGAAAACTGATTGGTCCTGTGTTTTATGAAGGAACTCTTACAGCTGAAAAATACATGCAGTTAATTTTAAACGGTACTGTAACGGATTTTATGGAGTCGACAACATTATCGCTTCTAAAAAACATGTATTATCAACAAGATGGCGCGCCTGCACACCAGGCTATAATTCTGACAAACTGGCTCAACGAAAACTTTGATAAACAGTGGCTTGGTTTGAAACCGAATGGCCCCTCAGATCCCCTGATTTAACACCTCTCGATTTTTACTTATGGGGTCGTCTTCGAACACTAGTTTATAATTCTGGCGCACTAAACACAACCTTAATCAAAAATAATTGATGCTTGCAACAATATTAGTGGTGAAGAATTTCAAAATATTTACAGAATTATTATCAGACGAGCTCAGTTATGTATTGGAGTTGAAGGAAAATATTTTGACAATATTTTGTGAATTACGTTTTGTGAATTGTACTTCTAGTATTTGTAACGAAATGTGTCTCTTTATATCAGTGGTCTTCTTTCTATGTATGCATATTTTAATTATGTGCCCCAACCGCGTAGTGAGTATCACTGCTTTATATGATCTCTGTCGGTGTAATGCTTTATTTAGATGCATTTGTGAAAAAACATTTAGACACATATTAACTTATTTTTGATCTAAACAATTTCAATCGTCAATTTGTTTATGATCCCTATTTTCACTGATGAAACAGCCTTTCACATGGTATGGAAAAGTGGCACAAGTCAGATTTTTTTTCCTTTATCATAATTCAGTTGATTTTAATGATATAGGTATGCGGGTTTTTTAAATATCTTCTTGCATTAAAAATAAAAATTTTCTGATGGACCAAATTTGTTTCAGGGGGTCGTATAAAATTTTAAAGTGTAAATTTAAAAAAATTAAAGAGATAACTATTTAATTAACGTAGTCTTATTTCCTACCTTACTTTCAACATTTTTGATATTTACATTGCCCACTTATCTCCAACATGTAAAGAATTAAAACGGGTTTCAATCTTTTTGGGACACCATGTATAGTCTTTCATTACCATTCTCTCTACAAAATATAATAATTTGAATACCTAAGAATATTTCAAATGGCTTAACGTACTCTAAATTACATATGTCTAAAGGACTATTACACATTTCGTGCAGTTCTACATCTAACGTTTTTTGTAACAATCATCCTTTTTTAATATATATAATGTCATTTTTAGTTAAATTTTTGTGATTCAATTTTTCACTTAAAAGCTTAGGATTTTAAATACTAGAGCTGTTACTATAGATCTAGCTAAGCAAATATTATTGTCGTTTTTAATCTGAGAAATGCTTTGTCAGATTAAAAACTACATTGTTTTTAATCTGATGTGTTAAAAACACATCAGATTTTTATCTGATGTGTTTTTAACACACCAGATTTTGTTTACATTATCGCCTTCTTTGAGTAATTTTAGAGCTTTATGTCTTCCCCCGTCAGGCAATGGACTTAGAGTTGTATAGGCCCATGGGGATCGATCCCCCCAATAATTTTCCAAGGTGGGCAGAGCCCCTCTCCCCTAATTTTCAAAAGACCACATTTTTTTTATGCCAAACTGTATTTGTGGCAGTTACTGAGAGTTTCTCATTGTGCAGTGTACAATTTTTTTTAAAAGAATCTCCATAGAAAACAGCTTAAACTGCAAGTACTCATACAGCGATTGCCTGAGAATGTGAACAATCTGCTTGTTTGCTTTTTATGACCAACAGGACGTTTCGTTATACGCTCTTTTCCCTTAACACGAATGTTCAACACAGGTTTGGAAAGAAATTGATTACATCCAATGACGTTCTTTGATTTATCTTCTGTTGGATCTCTGCTCCACGGGACTCAAAGGCAAATTGAAATATTCCAGGTTGAGGAGGTTCTGGAAGAGACTGAAAGAAATGCTCAAATATTATTTGAAATGATGTATAGATATTGACGTTTGATTATTTTTGAAACTCTAATCAAGTGTTTGAAATTAAATATAAAAATTAATTGATGGCTATCATGGCGTTACCTATGGCTTTGCAAATTTTAATTAAGTTCGGGAAAAATTATCATTTTCATCGTGTATCTCAACACTGCTCCACGGGAGTCGAAGCCAAATTGAAATATTCCAAGTGGGGAAGGTTCTGGAAGACACTGAAAGAAATGCTCACTTATTATTTGAAATGATGTATAGATATTGACTTTAGATTATTTTTGAACCTTTAATCAAGTGTTTGACATGAAATATAAAAATGAATTAATGGCTGTCATAGGGTCACCTATGGCTTTGCAAATTTTAATTAAGCTCGGGAAAAATTATCATTTTCATCGTGTATCTCAACTCTGCTCCACGGGAGTCGAAAGCAAATTGAAATATTCCAGGTTGGGGAGGTTCTGGAAGAGACTGAAAGAAATGCTCACATATTATTTGAAAATGTATAGATATTGACTTTTGATTATTTTTGAAACTTTAATCAAATGTTTGAAATAAAATGCAAAATTAATTAATGGCGTCACCTATGGCTTTTTAAATTTTAATTAAGCTCGGGAAAAATTATCATTTTCATCGTGTATCTCAACTCTGCTCAACGGGAGTCGAAGGCAAATTGAAATATTCCAGATGGCGGAGGTTCTGGAAGAGACTGAAAAAAATGCTCACATATTATTTGGAATGATGTATATATATTGACATTTGATAATTTTTGAAACTTTAATCAAGTGTTTGAAATAAAATATAAAAATGAATTGATGGCTATCATGGCGTTACCTATGGCTTTGCAAATTTTAATTGAGATTGGGAAAAATTATCATTTTCATCATGTATCTCAACTCTGCTCCCCGGGAGTCGAAGGCAAATTGAAATATTCCAGGTGTTGGAGGTTCTGGAAGAGACTGAAAGAAATGCTCACATATTATTTGAAATGATGTATAGTTATTGACATTTAATAATTTTTGAAACTATAATCAAATGTTTGAAATGAAATATAAAAATTAATTGATGGCTATCATGGCGTTACCTATGGCTTTGCAAATTTTAATTAAGTACGGAGAAAATTATCATTTTCATGGTGTATCTCAACACTGCTCCACGGGAGTCGAAGGCAAATTGACATATTCCAAGTGGGGGAGGTTCTGGAAGAGACTGAAAAAAATGCTCACTTATTATTTGAAATGATGTATAGATATTGACTTTAGATTATTTTTGAACCTTTAATCAAGTGTTTGACATGAAATATAAAAATGAATTAATGGCTATCATAGGGTCACCTAATGGCTTTGCAAATTTTAATTAAGCTCGGGAAAAATTATCATTTTCATCGTGTATCTCAACTCTGCTCCACGGGAGTCGAAGGCAAATTGAAATATTCCAGGTTGGGGAGGTTCTGGAAGAGACTGAAAGAAATGCTCACATATCATTTGAAATGTCGTATAGATATTGATTTTTGATTATTTTTGAAACTTTAATCAAATGTTTGAAATAAAATGAAAAATTAATTAATGGCGTCACCTATGGCTTTGTAAATTTTAATTAAGCTCGGGAAAAATTATCATTTTCACCGTGTATCTCAACTCTGCTCAACGGGAGTCGAAGGAAAATTGAAATATTCCAGGTGGGGGAGGTTCTGGAAGAGACTGAAAGAAATGCTCACATATTATTTGAAATGATGTATAGATATTGACTTTTGATAATTTTTGAAACTTTAATCATGTGTTTTAAATCAAATATAAAAATGAGTTAATGGCTATCATGGCGTCACCTATGGCTTTGCAAATTTTAATTAAGCTCGGGAAAAATTATCATTTTCATCGTGTATCTCAACACTGCTCCACGGGAGTCGAAGCCAAATTGAAATATTCCAAGTGGGGAAGGTTCTGGTAGACACTGAAAGAAATGCTCACTTATTATTTGAAATGATGTATAGATATTGACTTTAGATTATTTTTTAACCTTTAATCAAGTGTTTGACATGAAATATAAAAATGAATTAATGGCTGTCATAGGGTCACCTATGGCTTTGCAAATTTTAATTAAGCTCGGGAAAAATTATCATTTTCATCGTGTATCTCAATTCTGCTCCACGGGAGTCGAAAGCAAATTGAAATACTCCAGGTTGGGGAGGTTCTGGAAGAGACTGAAAAAATGCTCACATATTATTTGAAATGATGTATAGATATTGACTTTTGATTATTTTTGAAACTTTAATCAAATGTTTGAAATAAAATGCAAAATTAATTAATGGCGTCACCTATCGCTTT